>JAGXJF010004066.1:0-355506 GCA_019208055.1 Stipa capillata | reverse complement strand
GAAGATCTTTGTTGCTTTGCTCGGAAAGCAATCGCTCGTCGTACGCGTAAGTGCGATAGTTATCCTTTGTTGCTTTGCTCGAAAAGCATCCGGTTATCGCACACGTAAGTGCGATTGGCGACTCCCATCACCTAGGTGTTCTACGGATCCAATTTCGTGCGAACAATAACTATTTATAATGAGAGGGAATATATTATTATGTGATAACCATAGATAAATACTCTAATAAATATAGTGAACCCGTCGGATAAATATACACCGATACTGTTTTCTTGAAGTTGGGTGCAGAGAATGCATTATTATTTACTGAAAACTAGATAAGATTAGTCATATGACTATAGTGAACCAGCCAAATACGTATATACTAACACCATTTCCAAAAATCAAGTTTAGAAATACATCGGGATGACATTATTATATGTCGATAACTACATGTAAATAATCTGGTAACTCACATATTACTAGCTGATAACTTCCGAGCTCGAAAAAAAAGTCATCAAAACATGCTCAAGTGAGATCTAGTTTTGAAGCTCTTGTCAAGACAAACTCAACGGTGAAAACAGATCATGGATCGGGTATACGGTTTAAGAGATAAAATATTTTGAATCTTTAAAATAGAGATAATCTTTGCTGATGTCTGCTAATTTGGATTGTTCTGTATGCATGCACATGCATGGACTGCTGTGCGCTTTTTGCTTTTTTACTTGATGCACTCGTGCTCAAGCTATGGGCTTGTTCATGGTAATAGGCTGGCCCACCAACAAATGAGCCTCATGCTCGTGCTCGAGTAGGCTGGTGCAGCTGTTTTGGGCTGTCGGAAGCGGCAAGATGGGCTGTCGGGCCATTCGACAGATAAGACTTACAGGCATATAGTCGCCAGGTAGCAAGGCCCTAAGTTTTTTTAGAAAATCTAGTTATAGGGGTGTTGTGAATCCGTATAAAGGTTCATATTCAAACTCGATTGCGTCCACAACTAATTTCAGTTGTAACATATTTATAAAATTCAACAAAACTAAGTATGTTTTTCTGAGTATTGAAACTAACCATTTTTAGAGATCTTGGTAGTTAAAGCTTTGAAATTCAACTCTACATATGCCCAAAATGGTAGACTTAGGGAATAATTTCCTTTATACAAATGTCCTTGACATGGAAATACCACATACACCCTTAGATCCGTTGCATTGTGCACTTATCATTTCTGAATTGATGTGTATGTGTGGGAAAAGCATTGTTTCTCTACCGTTCAAGATGATTTCTCTTCTTCATTCTTCCCCCTTTCCTTTCCTTCTTCCTCGTCATTGCACATCCCCAACGCCACCACTACCTCAAACCGGTGATGGTCAGCACAACATCACCAGAAGCGTTCCTCGAACAACTCGCCTCCTACCATGTCACGTTCTCTCCCATGGCTCACAATATGTTGGATTGAACCCAGGCCTAGGCTACAAGACAAACTGCGGGACATGGTTGTTTTTGGGTTTATGTTGGTAGTATAACTCAAATGAATTGCATAGATGAAATAGAACCCCGAAATCTCTCTACTATTCTTCTTCTCCTAGTCCCCTGATCAATTCTTCTCTATTAGGAACCGATTCGTTTCTTCCCAATCTCACTTGATTCTTCTTCCACAAGATTGTTATGCTAGTTCGTTGGCTATCACTACTGCTTCTGAGACACACACGCCATCAGCATTGGATCCAACCATTCTAGAAAGCAAACAAGATCTTGGTGGAAGTTCCTAAAACCTAGTTGAAAGTTGGGAAAAGTGACTTTTGTAAGTTTTTTAATCTTGGTTCAAAGACCTAAACGTGGATTAGAAGTTTGTTTTAATCTCGGTTGGATGTCTCCAAAATTGAGCTAAAAGTTGTGGATTGGTACGAAAGTACCCCTTTTATCCAGAAATTTTGAAAATGTTATTTGAATGTTCGGAATCAGAATCAAAAGTTTCTTGGAGTCTAAGTCTAAAGCCATGAAATTGAAAGATTTTATGAGTATCAGGAAAGTCCAAAATTCAAAGTGCCTAAATTTTAAGGGAATTTTACACATTTGCTATTAGTCTGAATCCTAATTCAGCTTCTGCCATTACTTTTTTTGATTTTACACATATGCCACTCTTTGGTTATGTGGTATTTTATATTTGCCATTCCATCAAGTTTCTTTGTTAGTGCAATGCAAAGAGACCAAAATAACCCTTGGTCCACCTGTCAGATGCTTCTTCCTCGTTCTCTCTCTCTTTTTCTTTCACCTTCTTCTTCCTCCTCATGTGGCGCCCCTCGCAGACCTCGCCCCGTCCCCTTGCCCCGGTGCTCCCCTCCCTCCATGTTGTCGCCCTGTACATCTACCTTAGCGCCACCCCGCTCTCCTCACCACTGATCTGCATGCCGATAACCAGGAGCAGCATGTGAGCGGCGCAAGGAGAACTAAGGAACACGGTGACCGGAGGAGCTCAGGAAGTCATCACAGCCACTTGCCTAAATCGGCCTCTTGAGCGGCACAAGGAAAACCCAGGAGGGCATGATGGTCGGAGGAGCTCAAGAGGTCGCCACCACTTATGTAGATTGGCTTCCAAGCGGCGTGCAGAGGAGCCTAGGAGGTGCAGTGTCCAGTGGAGCTCGGTAGATTGCCTTCGCTCACCTAGATCGGGGATCCAAAGAGGCGCAAGCTGGTGCCCAAGGGGCGCTGTGGCGGGAGCTAGTCGTCGCTCGCCCAGATGCAGCCTACCAAGCAGTGCACATTATCTGTGAGTAAATCGTCATCTATTTACGTGGAGGGAGTCTTTGGGTGGTGGTATAATTCTCAAGGACACCTATGGAATAGACTGACAAACATTCCGAATGATTTGATACGAGCATATAGATATGGGCAATCCTATCGTTACAGGGCTTGTTGCCTTGGCCTGTGTGACTGTAGACCCCTGGTAAAGAAAGGCTTCAGGCTTGAGGTTATACATCATCTTAGCAAAAAGGTTGCATGCAGACTTACAGTAAAACTTTATCAAGTAGCCATCAATGGTTGACTGGCTGTACAAAGCTGCCGGAGCTAAATATATTCAGGCGAGTTCCTCTCAAGGAGACGAAGAGTGACTGAATCTATTCACCACCTTATACGCATGACGTAGCTATCAAAGACGACTTCAGAACTGAAGAATTCGTTGGTGCTCTGGTAAAAGTTTCAGGCTTGCGAAGCAGGGTGTCGATTGTAGTGGGCGGTAACTCCACGTCTAGAGGCAGGCCCCAGCTAAAATTCTACGCCAGCTTCTGAAGAAGACTCGTGAATCAAATAATCAATGGTGTTCCTCAAGTGCTTCCTGAACCCATATTCAGAGCATTTCAGGCTTTCAGTTCTTCTAGATTCTTTTTTTTTGAGAAAAGTTCTTCTAGATTCTTGACTTGAGCTGGATGGTTGGACAGATTGTTATAGCATGGCACGGAAAATAGAACATGACTTTTTTTTGTTTTGAGAATCAAATACGACGGGACATAATGTGAAAAACGATCACACGAGGCCGCATTGTTTTTGACTGGCAAGTCAACAATCTGACTCTCCACAGTACCTGCATTCTGAATTCGCTATCTTGTGATTGCTACTAGGACAATGCATGGTGACCAACATTTTTCAGGCCTCTTCGAGGTGCAATTCAGCGGTAGAAAAAGAAAAGAGCTGCGCTCGTAAAAACCTAGATGGACGAATGTATATAGTCCCCTCAATTTCCAAACACTCGATACTTTCTGACAAATATCTACCCCTGATACATGCGACACTTTTCGCTCCGGACATCTTTTTTTTGAATAGGACAATTATATTATCCTCTTATTTATTTATTTATGCATCAAACAGATACACATAGCCATAATCGTCCTTTAAACTATGTTAGTCTTATCCCGCTATCTTGCAACGTTTCTCTTGCTTGAGATATTATCGGAGGGACAATTTGGTCACATTTTGTCCAAATATCACTAGTACAAAAATCGATATCCGAGGCGGTTCAAATAGCACATCCAAGACGGTTATAGCACCCGCCTCCACGGAGTGGTCACCGATATGGGGGCACATATCGGAGGCGATTATTCAACCGTCTCGGATATCAGCTATCCGAGGCGGTTGTTATTCAACCACCTCGGATAACATACCAGGCGTTTAAAAAAAAGACCCTACCCGGCACTAGGTAGGGTTTCACTAAAACGGCTGTAACTTTTGCATACGGTGTCCGTTTTGGGTCCACGACCACTCAAAATGACCGTATCGACGAGGCGCATCTAAAAAAAATCTACTCATCTTTAGACCTGTACAATTTTTCACCTCCAAATTCGCCCTCTAAGACTGACTTTTTCCCCTCCGAACGAAACGTCGGCTCTTCCGACCCTCCGTTGAACTTCTTCCCGAGCTCCAAATGCAGTAATTTTTATGGATTCCAAACCGTGAGGGAGTAGAGCTGCTAGAAAAAAATACGAGAAAAAATTTTAAAAATAAAAAATTTCACTCCAAATTCGGCCCCGAAAGAATAATCGCCGCTACCGAACCCTCCGTTCCCTCTGTTGAACTTCTTCCCGAGCTCCAAATGCAGTAATTTTTGTGGATTCTGAACCGTGAGAGAGTAGACTTACTACAAAAAAATACGAGCAAAAATTTTAAAAATAAAAAATTTAGGCACTAGTAGAAAACGAGCCAAAAAAGACACAAATCTTGACTTGGGAGGGTCTTGCTTACCTCAAATCGAAGCGAAACTGCCATGAAGCCTGCACCTTGTTCCTACCGGAAGAATGATGGGAAGAGAAGAGCCTCCTTGCGATGGGAATGGTGAGAGGAGAAGGAAGGTTAAAGGGAGGAGAATAGAGTGTAAGGGAGAAAGAAAATCTGGATCTAGCCTCTCCTTATGCACTGCACTGAATTGAATATATAGTCCTCTACCACAGGCGCTGAGGGAAAAATTTCAGGTTTTAAAATTTCGGAGTTGGCGGGATTCTGAAATTTTGGGTTTGAACACATCCGAGGTGGTTGATTCGAGGCGGTTGGATATTTACAACCGCCTCGGATGACTCTATTATCCGAGGCGGTTTCTTCCAAAATCCTTATTCGAGACGGTTGGATATTTACAACCGCCTCGGATATCAGTTATTGGAGGCGTTTTTGTCTAACCGCCTCGGATATGGCGCGTCAGATGGACGATTCTGTACTAGTGTATGTGATCGCCTTGTCTAATTAAAATTTTAAACAACATGTAGTACACCTCATAGATGCACATACATGTATACCGTCACATGTACGCATTTACACAATATCTAATAAAGACTAGACATTTAAAGCTTAAATTGCCAAAGTCATCACGAAATTCTCACTATCAATGTATACATGTCGCGTATCCCTAAATGTAAATTCTGACTTGATGAGACATATATGTAGCAAACCTACAATCTTCTATAGAGGAAGTTTGACCACCTCTACTAATTATCTAAGTAATGTTTGGTTCTTGTCAAAACTGACAAATCTTGAGAGATAGAGAAAACAGCCTATAAATGACATTCATGTCACCAAGAGGAATAGCCCAACTGGGATTTCGGCTGGCAATCTACTACGCACCGTAGTATAGCAATCAGTTATGCCCGGCACAGTTCATGGTAACACATGCATGCCGCCACCTCTTCTTATAGGCGTTACCAGCAGCAGCTCAAGAATGATCAGAGATAAGCGAGACCGGAATCATCGTGCGACGCGTTGCAAATACAGAGCGGAGACAACTCCCTCCAGAGAATGTCGGCGCTGCTTAGCTTTGCCCTGGCAGGTGATGATGCTGATCTAGTCTAGGATGAGATGCTTTACCCAATTTTGACTTTCGTGTCCCTTTCTTTCCTTTTCCTTTCTCTGCAGCTTCCTCCCCCACATTCTACTCAACTCCAATGATCCATCTCGTTTCCATGTTCGTCTTGTTTATTCAGCTAATCATCTCGCCAACTCACATGCAGAATTATACAGCCACAAGGGACAACTGGAGTCAGGTAAAGGTTCGGTTTTCGCGGTAGACCCTGCATATTTTGGCTCTTATACATTTAAAACCTTCACTGTTTCTACTAGATTGATCAAAATTTAGGATTTAAAAACTATCATGTTTTTACCGGAACAAGCATCATTCGGATGATTAGTGAAGATGATTATACCATCTATCCATAAATAATCAAATCTCATATTTGCTCCTAGCTTGTATGTCTCACCAAGGCGAAACTTTTTTTCAATGATAAAGATCGTACCTATTGATAACGAGACGGCCATGGTGATTTCATCAATTTTCAACCTCCACAATCCCAGTTTCTAGCAGAAGTCGTGTGAGTGCATGTGTGTGGCAGTATGTGCGTGTGTGTGGTTGTTTCTTAAGAAACAACTACGCATTTTTATACTAGAGAAGAAATAGGTACCCAAATTCAAATTGTGATAATTTAAACTTGGGTGTTAATTATACATCTACTCTCCCACCCAAGTGAACTAGTCTCACTCCCTAGAAGCTTAACAATAAAAGTTGGATGCTTGATACTGGATGCATAAATTATATGATCAGGGGGAAGACATGTTCACCTCATTTGATAGTAGAGGGTCACCACAGGAGAATATTACTTAGCGACAATGCAAAGAGAAAAGTAATATGGTAAGATAAAATTACTATCTCAAATGACCTATTCATTTTTAATATTTTGCTTGTGAAGTCCTTGAGCTATAACTTATTATTTGTATCTCAACTTTGTGATCTTGATCTTGAGCGTACCTTCACTAAGCATAGTGTCTTTGTGACCAAGAGTAACGATCGTTTATTAGTCTTTAAATGTTTTAGGAAAGGAAATCTCTACTTGGCTGGCTTTTGCACTAACAAATCTTGCATACAAACATGTTTGTTGGAAAATTCCTCTTTAGGTTGGCTATGGCATAGAAGTTGGCTCCTGTGTCTTAAGGAGTTCCTACTCAAAAAGGGCTTCAACATCAGGAAGACTAATTCCACATTATTTATAAAGTTCATTGATGGCGACTTGTTTGTTTTCCAAATATATGTGGATGATATCATACTCTGATCTACTTACAATGCATTTAGTAAAGAATATGGTAAGACGATGGCGGACAAGTTTGAGATATCCATGATGAGGGAGCTGAAGTTCTTCCTTGGACTACAAGTTAAGCAACTCCAAGATGGGAGTTTCATAAGTCAAGGCAAGTACATAAAGGATATGTCAAATGGTTAGACATGAACAAAGCCAAGCCTATCAACACTGTCATGCAAACCAATGGACACCTTGACCTCAATGTGGAAGGTGAACCCGTTGGTCAAAAGGTATATCGATCCATGATTGGCTCTCTTCTCTATTTTTGTGCATCTAGGCCCTACATCAAGCTAAGTACGTGCATGCGTGCAAGATATCAAGCCGCTCCTAAGTAGTGTTACCTTGTGGCTGTCAAGAGAACCCTTAGATATCTAGTTTACACACCCAACTTATGTTTGTGGTATCCCAAGGGTGCTAGTTTTTATCTTGTTGTATATTCAAATTCAGATTATGGGTGGTGCAAAGTTGATAGGAAGTCCACCTCCAGCACATCCAATTCATTGGTAGATCCTTAGTATCGTCATCATCCAAGAAACAAAAATCCGTAGCCCTATCTACTGTTGAAGCAGAGTACATTTCCGCGAGTAGTTGTTGTGCTCAGTTTCTTTGACCGAGCCAAACTTTGAAGGATTGTGGTGTCAATTTTAATGAAGTGTCTCTTTTGGGTGAAAATAGAAGTGCAATCAAGATAACCAACAACCCCGTCCAACACTCCCGAACTAAGCACATAGATATCCGACACCATTTCCTTAGGAATCATGTGACTAAAATAGATATAGCTTTGAGCCATGTAAGGATGAAAAACAATTAACAGATATCTTCACCAAGCCTTAGATGAGCATAGGTTTTGTGAGTTAAGAAGTGATTAAATATTTTGGGTTCTCAAAACATTGCTTGAAGTTTTGCACATGTGTTTGCTATGTTTGATTTTTGGAACTTAAGATGTGTGAACTCATTAAGGAGGAGTATTGTTCTCCCAATAAGCAAATACATATCATAAGGTGTGAACAAAACAATAATTTTGTGTGTTTATTATCCTTATGGTGATGGATATGCAAAAATGTGAACAATTGCATCATAGGATCTCATGTTTCCAATACATAGAGGTTCTAGTGCATAATTCCAACTCATACATGGTGACAATACTGTCAAATATCACTATCTTTGGTTCTTTAGGACTAACTTGCTTACTAGATTTTTGGTGAAATTTGAGCATTTTGCTCTATCTTTACCAAGAGTTTAAGTTGATTTTCTCCAAATTGCATCCAAATTGTTGCCTTGATTAATTGGTTGTTCTCCAATTGGATGTGAAATTGACCCATAAGGAACCCTCTAAACTTGCTCCATCTAAATTTCCCTGAAGATTCTTTCAAATCTATAGATGTGAGTTTTTGATCTGAAACTCGGAGCTTTGGACTTTTCTCTGTACTTTCGAGATTAAATTTCATGTCTCTAGTAGACAAACTCCACACCCTCCAATTTTTTCCTGGAGTGTCCGGAATGTCGTGCCACTTAGGGTTTCCGGAGTCTCCAATTTTTCCCGAACCCTCCAAGGTCATTTTGTTAAACTTCACTACGTGATCCTGAAACTTCCAACATTTTTCTCGGAGCTTCCGAGATTTGCAATATACTCAAAGTTGGTTGGACAGAAACACAAACTTGGAATCTCTGAGAAAATCCTAGAACTTCCGAATTCTTTGAGAAATGTGTCCAGAGGCAGTTTCCGGAGCTTCCAACTTTGATCCTAGAACCTCCGATTTTTGTTGAAACCTTGAGTTTCTTATGTCCTCTTCCACAAAATGTTTTCAAATTCTTTTCTCGATTTCTGCACTCTCTTGTGTACCCATCCTATGCTCTTATCTAGTATGTTTCACAAATGAAGATGAGTTCGGAGAGTCGTCAAAGTAATGACAACTCTAATGAGAGCCTGCATTCCTCACCTCCAATGAGTGACTCCTTTCTAGAGAGACGGAGATTTGTAAGGAAGGACAGACTGATGCCATCTCTACAAGCTACTAGAAGTGCTCATCTTGAAAAAGTGGAGTTGCCTCTGGAGTTCGTTGAGGCTCTTAACAGACTAAAGCATCCTTCCATGAGGCAACAAGGACTCAAGTGCATTTTCTGTCGTCTACTCCCAATGCACACTGACAATGATGAATATGATGAGGAGGAGGAGCCAGAGTATCCCAGTTCTAGAAAAGCTCGATTGGCTCGGAAGCCCGAGCGAGGAAGAGAGCAGCAAAAAAGGTGACCAAAGCAGAGGCGCCAAAGCTGAAGCCACCAAGGCAAAGGCTGCTATTCCTTCCGAATCGACTCATGGCGAGCAACCCTGCTTCACGACATAGCTACTTCGCCAGCTGCACCTCGTGCTCCATCGTCACCCTCAACTGCTCCATGTGCTACACCTTCGACTACATCACCTCCACCTACCGATGACCTCTATACCGACCGTCATCACTTCGGCACCTTCTTCATTGACCGAGCAAGATCTATAGCCTAGAGTCTAGTTCTTTAGAGTTCTTCCTTTTTAGGTGTCTTGGTCCCAAAGGGGGAGTGATAGATTAGGCTCACTTTGGGAGTGTGGGTAGCTAGATATTTTGGTTTCAGTTACAAGGCTTGTTCTTATTTGAGATTCTTGTAATGTCTTGTAAACTCTTACTGTTGGTGAAATGGATGCTTGTCTTTTGCTACATGACATGGTTGTATGTTTCTACCTTCATATCTTATATGTCATATCATATCATTTGCCATGTTTGCCTTGTCGTGCAGAGTCCTTTACCTCGTTTGCTTAATTGAACACTATCACGCACACGAATCCTAAGATATAGGGGGAGCTTTTCATATTATAACCTCAACATGTGCATTTGAATTCAAAGAAAATCCTAAATAATGCAGATCTTTAGGGCGGGGTCACTCTATATCATAAGACCCAACACAACACTCTTTTATATTCAAAATCGAAACTTTCTTCGGGTTGTCTGAATTACCAAAAATAGGGAGATTGAAAGTGCATCTTGGTCCCCTAAGTGGGTTTTGATAATTAATGACAAACGATTACAGGACTAATGTGTGCATCAAGTATGATCAGGTGATTTAGTCCCAAAAGCGATAATATAACCAACACTGATGACCCCTAAGAAGTTCTAAGGGAAGGCGGCTTGAAGAGATAAAGATTAAGGACCATTTTCTAGCTCTATTAGTGGTTCGATGAGTCATATTAAGTTTAGGGAAACCTGTACTATCAAGTGTGTCTTATATCTAGAAGCTCGTGAGAGTGCCTTGTTAATGCTCAGCTTAGAATTAACTTCTCAGTCCAAAGAGGCCTTTGAAAAATCATCTATTTTCACACTTACAGCAAAAGTAGGAACCTCCGGGATAGTTGTTGGAACAACTGATTTCCATTTATGTGTGAAGAATCTGGGAACCTGGAGCCTCCGAGTTGCCTATCTATTTGGTTTATTAGGATGTTGGAGCATCCGATATTATCCCGGAACCTCCAAGTTTTGGTTCAGGAAACATCTAAGTCCTTTGAGCTTGAAATTTGGAACTCTCGAAAATTTTCAGAGTATCCAAGATTCCTTCTAAACTTATTCTTTGAAATCTCAGAATGTCCGAGTCAGTATGTGGAAGCTCCAAGTTTGCATATTGTGTCTCTATTGAGTACTTTTGAAATATCGGAAGTTTCGAGTGCAATGTTGGAACCTCCAGAATTCGGCTTTGACTATGCCTTGTTCATGGCTATTCAAATTTTCTGGAGGGTCTGGGTTCCAATTCAAAACTGCCAATGTCTACTCCTATCCGCTGTGCTTTGAAATGTCGGAGTCTCCGGGTTTTTGCTAGAGTTTTTAAGATTCATTGTTGGACATGCTATATAGTCGTTGCTCTGAAAATCAGTCTCCGAGTTCTTGCGGTAGTCTCCAACATCAGTTGATATATACGCAATATAGTTGTTGATTTGAAAATTTTGGAATCTCCGGATTTAAGTCGGAACCTCCAAGTCCTGCCGATTTGCACTAACGGCTAGTTTTGTAGGCTTTGCTATATATACCCCCAAGCCTCTTTGCACGCACAACTCTTTTGTTAATCCATTCATCTGCTCTACTGAATGCTACTCCAGTAGTTACGATTCCTGTGAGAAAATATTTGAGCGAGAGATTAATCCATAGTTGAGCATCAAGCAAGAACTCATCTCGAAGATGAACTGATTGAAACATGTTATTCTTGGAGATTGACGTCTTCTAGATGATATTAGTCGCTTGTGAACCTTCAAGCAGTCTGTGAAGAGACTCAAGGAGTTTGTTAGGGTCTGGAGCTCGCCTAGCGCAATGTGAAGGGCTGCCACAAGTGAAGGAGGGCTTCGCATCGGCAAGCCCTTTGTGGGAAGAGTATGTTTCAGTGCCAGCTTCAATCTGTGGATCAAGCTTTCTCAACGGAGACGTATAGCCTCACCAAAGGCTCAAACTTCGATAACAAATTTTCTCTCTCCCGTGCGGTTGTCTCTTTTCACTTCTTCATACTTGTTTCCTTGAGTATTTTGATTACTAGCATCCTAGGATTTACTTAGTGTTTTAGAACTACATGTGTTAGATTTGCTTTTCGTATTAGTTTTTGATAATTTTCTATTCGTTCCCTCTAGTCGATAACCTAGATTCTTCCAGAAATAGATAGAAATGTCATCCTTGCTTAGCTTGGATGGTACCAAAATAGAATTGGGCTTGGATGGATGATACACTAACAAGTACTACCCGGTTCTTATTTCAAGCTCAGGAGCTAGCTTTACACGAATTGTGACACGCATGTACAAAATTTACTCTAAAGTTTGAATTTGCTAACTCATAGTCGACTCAAAATCATTTCGCTTTTAGTCGATTTTTTCTGACCAAAAAGTTATCCCTCTCCCTTCTTCTCCCTGTTCGGCGGCGGTAAGCCGGAGGCCGCGATGACGCAGAGGTGAGGCCCAATGCGAGCTAAAGGCTATGACGACGCGGGGGCGGGGATGCCAGCAGAGGTGAGGCTTGATGTGGGCCAGAGGTGGTGACGATGCGAAGGTAGCGGCGCCAGCGGAGGCATGTCAAAAGGTTAGGGTTAGGGTTAGGGATGGGGGTTTCACCGGAGCCATGGTGGTTTAGAGGGATGGTCTTATCCAACGGCGACAGCTGTCGGAGGCGGGGAAGAATAGTAGGGTGGGGCAACAGGCGATTCAGCAGGTAGGAGGGAAAGGAAGCGGCAAGGTAGGGGTTTGCGGAGGAGGCTCGTCGGTATTGTGCTGGCGCCGACAAGACCAGGACAGCGGCACGCCAGGTTAGCAGTGGCGGTGAGCGACTGGGAAGAAGACACTTGCAAGAGAAAGGAGAGGTATTGAAAGACGTAGGATTGATCCTCACCGTTAAATCTAGCTCCTAGGGTCTAAAAATCTGACCTTTTTTTTTGAAACATAAAAATCTGACCTTTGATAAAAAGAAAAACAGCTAGCTTAGACACTCCTCTGAAGATTCCAAAGAGTACGAGAATTCTATCGAGACCGGCACTTTCCAGATGAGACCATTAAATTCGTACAGCGCATTTAGATGCTAATTCTATAGATGCAGTACGCTGAGGAGTTATCTGCAACATTGCCTAGTACTAGAAAGGACAGTACACATGCACGTCCCGAAATGGGGAAACGTGGAGCACTTGTGTGCAAAAAAGGCAAGGTGGAGAAGAAAAGGAAACCCAGACAAGTACATCCTACTCAGCACCCACAATTTGCACCCCAATTATTTCTCCACTCCCTTCAACTGACGGCTACGGTGGACTGCCAATAAAGTATTGTACCACCATGGAATAAAGCTAGTTAAATTATCTGGCTAAACTAATCCCCCTGCTACTTCCATATTCGTTGTCCCTCGTGCGTCATCGGTCTCTGCTCCTAATCATACGAATTAATTAATACACTGCTATAGTATCCATTGCAGCAGTAGATATCGAGGTATGTTTGGAATGGACGAATTTTATAATTTTTTTGGAAAAGTATCCAAGAAGAAACATCTAAATTTCCATGATTGGAGTAGAAAAAATAGCGCCCCGAACAGACCCTCGATCCGCAACGGCTCCAACAAAGCCTTCAAGATCCGTAACAATACGAGCAAGCAGGAGAGTTTAGGGTATCTTTGATTCAAGGACTAATAATACCATATTTTGCTAAATATTTCATATCAATTTTGTCTAAGATTAATTCAATAAAATTATAGCTACAAGTTGAAAAGTCTAAGAGAGTCTTGCTACACTTTTTAAATATATGACATGTAAGGCTCCATCTATTATATACTAAAAGTATAATTAAAAA
The DNA here is from genome assembly GCA_019208055.1 of Stipa capillata. NCBI lineage: Eukaryota > Viridiplantae > Streptophyta > Magnoliopsida > Poales > Poaceae > Stipa > Stipa capillata. Next base: position 342,102 of record JAGXJF010004066.1, on the reverse strand, counting down.
AAGATATACTAGAAATTTCTAAAAAAAGTAAAATACTCGACCATTAATTTGATGGACCCTCTTGTTATTAATGGACCACAACCGATGGATCTTTGTAACTGTATCTGAATAGATCATAGTTGATCAATCGTCATAATTGTACCTAAGCATATCATGACTGATAAATCATCATAATTGCATTTAAACAGATCACAACCAATAGATCTCCATAAACATATCATATCCGATAGATCATCATAACTGCACCTAAACAAATGACGTTCGATAGGTTTTCATAAATGTACCTAAAATATGATGATCAATAGAACATCATAACTGCACCTAAACAGATCACAACCGATAGAGCTTCAGAATTGTACCTAAATACTTCATATGTGATACATCTTTTTTTCATAATTGTACCTAAACTATCACAACCAATAACGTTTTCATAACTGCATTGATCTAGTGGACCCTTATTATTAATAGCCACAATCGGTATAATTGTATTTATATATTATCTGTCATTGATCTGGTGCATCTTAATGGTTAATAGCCCACAACCCATAGATTTTCATAATTTTACACCTCATAGGAAAGCTACATAAGGTTTAAGTCTACACAGTGATCTAATATCAATGGTTGGTGATATGAACCTTAAATCCATGTACTAATCTAATATCACATAAAATTAATCAACTAATCATGTTTCAAACATTAATTTCATGTGATCTAATATCATGTATAATTATACAAACAACTACTAGCTTAGTGCAATGATTGGTTGGGTGGCTCGCAATCTAAAATTTCACTCCCCGTACTAATCTAATATATCATATGCAAGTCCAAAATTTTAAAAGATGATTGAAGACATTTCCTACGTGATTGTGCGAGATACCATATTAGTTGATGAAAAATAAATTTGTACTAAAATATGGCTTAAACCAAATATGCACCTAACTTTATCAAATTTGCACAATCCTTCAATGTGACAAGGCGCTTAGAATGTTGCATGAAAGTCGAGGCTAAGTGCTACTTTTAGGTGTTGGACTCGAGCCGAACACTTCCTGGTGCGAGGCTAAGATTATCTCCAACAGGCTCTCTAAAATCCACTCTCCATATCTCTATATAGTGAGTCTTCTTCAAAAGATTTCCTCACAATATCTCGTCCATCTCCAACAGCTTCTCCATATCTCATTCTCTATATTCCACTCTTCTATATTTTATCCATATGTTGTAAATGACAATATATTTTTAATGGCTATTAATACAATTAATACAAATAATTAATACATCCATCTTCACAATACTTCAATATTCTTATTAGTACATCATATTCACAGACAAACTCCACTCAACTTTTCCTTTCTATAAGGCTAATGCAAGTATGCAACATACAAAAGCTACAACTCAAAACTAATATATTGAGTATAGATCGAAGGCTGCAGTTACTCGAACAAAATTCAGCTCTTTGTCCCTTGTTTGATGCAACACACCCTATGTTCTTACTAAAAAACAGAGCTTAATGATTCTGCAACACCCTGAAAAATGTGAACTTTTGAATAACTTTCAAATCCATTTGACAATTACAGAAGACAGTAAATAAATGTCCTACCTTGTTTGCTCTGTTAAATGGATGTACTATATAAGCTAGACTACATGTTGTTCACGTGTTCTTCATTTTTATTCATGGTTCCAACACATAAATTTAAACAGTATAGTATCATCAGATTTGCTCATGGTTTCATCGTCAGTGATGCATACATTTTCGAAATGCATAGCAATGTTAACATCGTTCTGGACATAGTACTCCAATACAAATAGGACTCTGGGATGCACTTGTCAAAATGCTGGGACAACAACTCCCACCCTTGAAACAACAACCGTTAAGTGTCTGATGTGCAGATATAGGAAATAGCTGCCCAACTGAAACATACATATGTGTTCACCCTTGAAATTTCGATCCCTTGGTGATACTTCCATGTTTGTTTCCATTTTGACATGTAAACTGGCTATATAATGCTCTAGTGACTAACCCTGTTTGATTATCAATAAAAGCTAAGAGTTAATCCCACTGTAGTTGTGTCATCAAGTAGCTGCAGATAATTAAAACCGGAAGATTGAACATTAAGACAACAATATAATGCCAAGGGAGCATGTTCAGCACTTCTTTCTGACAGGCAGTAGCTAAATGAAAATCTTTTTTTTTGAAAGAAGCTAAATGAAAATCTTGAGGCGCGCACTAAACTCCAATTTTTAAAACAATGTAAATTCAAATTTCATATTCACAGTTCGCAGTTGCTTACAAGTTACAACACATTTGAGCATGCAAACGATAGCAGTTTTCAATTGTAAACGCAAATTGCATGACCAATTTGCAGAAGAGTAAAGAAAATGCAAGTTGTTGTTTCCCAGTAATTCAAAATTTACCCATATATAAATAGCAACCACAATTCAACCCAGCATCTAGTGTGGTTATGGGTGATAAATTTCCTCTAAAGATCCAATCACCAGGTATGCAGATCGAGAAAGCAAAGTCCGAAGGATAGGGATCCATGGCAAGCGGACCTTGTTGTGCATGAGGATGGAGCAGCGGGGCTCGAACTGGTCCTTGTCAAAGTAGTACTCGGGTCCGACGGAGGAGGAGACTATGGCGTGGCTCTCATCGATAATATCCTTGAGGGATCAGATGCTCATGGTGTGCCGCGGAGGTTGTTGACCTTGGATTGGTCCTCCTCGGTCTTCTCCTCGGTGGGTCGGAGGCGCTCTTGCGTGGTGACGAACTCCTCCATGAGGAGGTAATGCTTGACCCGCTCGAGCTTGAGGAGGCGGAGGCGGCACTTGGAAAGCCACGCGACGTTGGGAAGACGCGCGGTGGCCTCGAGGCCCTTCTACCTCTGCTGTTTGCGACCGACACGGGACGACGCGTGGGGGGGCTTGAACTTGCGGTCCTTCTTCTCGCCTCCATCGCCGTCGTCGGGCTTGTTGCGGTTGCGGCGCTGGGTGAAGGCTGATCGGGGAGGCGGCGGGCTCACGGGGACGGTCACTAGGGGGACTCCTCACCATGGATCTGTATCTGGAGCTTGAAGGTCTCCTCCACGAGCTTGAGGCAGCGAGGCGAGATGGCCCGGCGAACGGAGGAGAGGTAGGCGAAGGGGAACGCGGGAACGAAGGCTTCGAGCGGGAAGTTGGGGGCGGGCGGTTCATGGATCTAGAGCGAGCAAGCGAGCACAAGAATGGAGACCGAGAGAGGAGGTTTGCAAAGCCGGAACGGATGGAGAGCCAGATGGAGAAGCTGCTGGAGCACTCTTTTCTGTGATTTTTGGTAAATATAGCTATGGATAGGTGTTTATACAGAGGCTATTGGAGATTCTCTAAGGAATATTTTTTGGAGTTGACTTGAAGTAGAAGGGCGAGTTTGGAGAGTTAAAAAAGGCAAAGGTCTAACTACCCTTCTCTTTCTCCCGGTCCTTCTCGTCACCTTTGCCCTCTAGATAGATCCCGTTGCTAGCGTTGCAATGGCGGCGACCGCCGGCTCTAGGTAGCAGGTGATGACCACCCCGTTTGTCCACTATTCTTCTCCTCCCTATCCTCACCTTAGATTCCGTTGCCATGGAGCCACAGTCGAAGTTCGCAGCCCTAGCGGCGACCGCTTCAATCGGCTCCAGTTTCACCGCTGATTGAGGGCAGTAAGGTGCAACACGATGGTGCCTCCAACTCCCTCTTGCACTCTAGATCCATTGCCATTGCCCTCGTGGAGCCCCTCATCTTCCTCAACATCTACTCCGTGTCACGTCACAGGTTACTAACACTTCTACTACTTGGTTGGACATTACGTGAGAAGAAGACAAGCTCGGATCTGAGCATGATGCTGCTGCTGATCGTGCTATGGAGATAGAGATTTCGGGGACATGGCATAGCGATTTGGGGGTGTCGGCGGGGCGGTGCGCTGTAATTTGGGGCGAGTGGGCTTGTAATTTGGGGAGTTCGATCGGTGTGGTTCTCAGGATTCTCTTCAAGATCATTGTCTTCCCCAAGCTTATGCTCCGGTGCTGTCTCCTTCGGTCCAACAACCCAGGCGATGGGAGATCAAGTCGCCAGCAACTCATCGCATTTCGCAAGACCTCCTCCTGCGCAGCTGGTTTGGGGACCTATTCATCCTACTGATCGTCGTCCAATGCCCCATCTTTCTGAGGCCCCAAGGTATGATCTGGTTCCTGTGACCATTACGGGTGATGTTCGTCCTCGTCCGGGTGCTCGTGACAGTAGGCTTCAAGGGCTAAAACGGGTTCTTTCTAGAGATGTTCCATCTCATTCTTCAGAAATTTGTGTTCACTGTGGGGTGAAATCCCATTCGGGTGATTGTTTGGAGTTTGTTCCTTGTTCTCACTGTGGTCAGGAGGGGCATCTTGCCTCGCGTTACATGCTGACTCATCCCTTGGATTTTACTGCTAGTTTTGTTGGTGCATCTGCGTATGGGCAAGTTTTTCATCATATACTTGATGTGCTAGATGATCAACCAAATACAGAGAATTCATGTTGCTCTAGTGACGGTGGTTACTGGTTTTCTTAGTGGTCATGATTTAGAAGCTGAGTTCAAGATGTGGGCGGGTAAGGGATCTACTTGGCGCTGGTATGCCAAACCAGTGGGTTCAGGGCAGTTCACAGTTCGTTTTCCTTCTGAGAAAGACATTCATAGCTGGGCACATTTTGTGGTGATTCCTCTTCATTCACTTCCACAAGTTTCTGTTAAAGTAGAACATTGGAACCCCTCTGTTGGTTCTAAGATGGCTCTTTAGACAGCCTGGTTTCAGGTGAAAGGCATTCCACATCATCGTCGCACTTTGAAGATTGCTTGTTATGTTGGCAGCTTGGTGGGGTTGACTCTGGAGGTTGATAAGATGAGCCTTATACATGTGAGTAGTGTTAGAATGAGGATTGCATGCAAGGATGTTTCTCTAGTGTCCCCTGTTGTTGAAGGAGAGATTGATTGTACTTATATGATTTTGAGTTTACTCGTGAAGTTCATCAGGCCGGTCTGACCAATCCAGCTAGAAATCAGTGGGTGCGAACTGGCACGGATGTGGCCCATCCTCATATGGGTTCCCCTCCTGATCCAGCCTACAAGAAATAGAAAACCACTGAGATTTATCGTTCTGAAGATGGTGCTGCTGGGGGAAGTTCTCACTTCTCGCCCAAGATCCTCTCACCAATCCTTGCCAATCTGATGCCATTGCAGGTATTAATCTCACTTATGATTTACTCACTATTTTTCATGACTTCTTTGATCATCATCTAGATATTAGTAAGATCAATTATGGGATCATTACTCTTATTCCCAAGGTTTCTGAGGCTGATACTATCCAAAAGTTTCGTCCTATTTTTCTCCTCAACATTCTGTTCAAACTCATTAGTAAAGTTCTTACAATTAGACATGAGCCTTTCATGGATAAGTTGTTCATCAGAATCAATGCTTTTATTAAAAACAGGAACATCATGGATGGTGTCCTATCCCTATATGAGCTTTTACATGAAACTTGTAGAAAAAAATGTCAGGGGGTGGTGCTTAAGCTTGATTTTGAGAAAACTTATGATAAAGTCAATTGGGACTTTCTTTTCCACTCCATTCATTCTAAAGGTTTCCTGATAACTGATGCAAGTGGTTAGCTGCTGTAGTTATGAATGGAACCCTGAGTGTCAAATTAAATAATAAAACTGGGCCTTTTTTTTTGTAGTTTTAGAGGGGTTTGATAAGGTGATCCTATTTCCCCTTTTTTGTTCAATTTAGTTGTTGATTGCTTGTCTAAATTGGTCCATATGGCTCAATGCAATAGCTTGATCACTGGTTTGGGATCACATCTTATACCTCATGGAGTTGCAATTATGATGTATGTTGACGATACTATTTTACTTATCCAAGATGATATAGAAGCAGAATGAAATCTTAAGCTTTTGTTATACCTTTTTGAGATAATGTCAGGCCTTAAAATTAACTTCCAAAAAAGTGAAACTGTTTTGATCCTTCCTGATCAGGTGAAAGAAGTTGCCTATTCTGATATGTTTAATTGTCAAATAGGGCAGGGGCCCTTAAAATACTTAGGAGTTCCTATGTAGGGTTCTAGACTCCTTGTAAAAGATTGGCTTCCTCTTAAGGAAAAGCTGCTTAAACGCTTAGCAGGTTGGCAGGGTGGTTCTTTGTCTTGGGGTGGTCGATTTACTCTTCTTAAAGCTTGTCTGACTAGCTCTCCTATATATCATCTTTCCATGTACCTGCTTCCTCTAACTATCATTCAATCCATGGACAAAATCATCAGATCTTTTTTCTGGCAAGGAATTAATTCACACCGAAAGTATCATTAGGTTAGATGGGCCACTATTATTAAACCAAAGAAGAAATGGGGGCTTGGCATTCATGATCTCAAGAAGTTCAATATCAGTTTGCTTACTAAATGGTGGTGGAAACTAGAACATGCCACGGGCTTATGGCAAGATATTGTTAAGGCCAAATATCTTAAAAATCATTCTATCACTCAGATTTCTCATCATTATTCAGATTCTCCTTGTTGGACTGATTTGCTCAAAGTTAAAACTCTTTATACTCAGGGGAGAATTTTCTTATTGGGTGATGGTCATATGGTGGATTTTTGGAAGGATGCGTGGTGTGGTTCTATTCCTTTCTGTACCAAATTTCCCGCTCTTTATCATCTTAGCAAAGACAAGGGCCGCACAGTAGCAGATCTCAAAGCTTGTAACTGGCAACTCAGCTGTACTCGTTGGCTTACTGAGAATCAACAACACTCCTATAATAGACTTCGTAATTCCCTAACTGGGATCATGGTTAATAGTGAGCTAGATACACCAAAATGGATTTTTTCTAAATTTTGTTGTTCACTGTTCACTCCATGTATCACGCCCATTTAGATGCTGGCCCAAATAGAACCTTTAAACATTTGTGGAAAGCTAAACTTCCCTTGAAACTTAAGATTTGGCTTTGGATGATTTGGCATAATGCTATTGCTACTAAAGATAATCTTCGTCATCGAAATTGGAATGGCAATGCTTCTTGTTGCTTCTGCTAATCGCTTGAATCTGTTCAACACTTGTTTTTTGGTTGTGTGGCAGCTAAATATATATGGAGTGTAGTGAGTCTCTGTCTAAGAGCATCTAATCATCCTGGCTATTTTACTCAATACTTCCATTGGATTTGTCATAATAGCTATTTATCCACCAACTTACAAGTGGTTTCTTTGACGGCCATATGTTGGGCCATTTGGAAAACCCGCAATAATGCATACTTTAACCACAAGCTCATTTCCTCCCGTGCTGATTTGGTATGTTATGCCTCATCCTTCATGATGTTTTGGACAGCTTTGCAACCAGGTGGAGATACAGACATTCTTGAGAGCGGAGCATGTTGTCTTCAAGATGTGGCTTTACATCTTCACTCTACTGCTCCAACTTCCCCCCTCCCCGCTGCAAATTGACTTCCATGCTCTGCATGATGCTAGTTCCCCTGCAACATCGTGTGCTGACGGTCCAGAAGGTCCAGCTGCTGCTTGGATGGAAGATGATGAGGATGACCCTCCAATGGCTTGATGCTTGCTATGTTTTTGGGTGTTTGGTTACCTGTGATGTTGGCCTTTCGATCGTTTGTTAAACCTGTTAAGCGCTTTTGGTGATGACGGAGTGTTCTAGACTTTGCTCTGTGCTTTTTCTAATTGTTGTGATTGTTAAAACAGACTGATGAATTCCTTTAAGAATTCAAAACTCCTGTTCTGTTCTGTTATCGTATGGTAATGGAATCCAGGGTTACTCCTCGTTTCAAAAAAAGGCACAAACATTTTTTATCTATTCAGTGGGTCCCACAAGGATGGGCTAAGTGTTGCACTGAGTGGCCTGTTTAGCCTCTCACCACACTTCTCATGTCCGTAGGCCGTAGGCAACCTCAGTTTCGAACAAAACATACCCTTAATGTGTGCACAACATGAGGTCTTAGGTAATATTTTTGAGCTAAGACCTAGTAATACACACGACAGGCAAAGAGGTTTTAGTCAAAACGTTAAGATCCCGTTCATAAAACAAGAGGGAGGAGAGACAAGAGATTGGGCCATATGTCAAAGAGATTAAAAAAAGAGACAGATAGTAATATATAAAAAAGAAGTGATATTATATTTAGATTTAGCGCCACTAACCGGTTGCATAGACTCTATTAAATCTATAAATTTAGACTCTTTCGTATGTTGCAAAGCTTAAATCCTTTTTAAAGGATCTATGCTCTTACAGTGAAGAGAGAAATGTTGCACAAACTTTTTTATTACAAATATAGTAATATCACTATTAATAGTTTAAGAAAACAAAGTAACAGCTAAAAATTTTAAAGTCTAACTAGGGACGACAAAGCGCTAATCAAGTAACCATCTTTTTGCTTCAGGAAAAACCTCAGCAGTCAAATTAAATTACACAAAACATTTTTCTCCACCGACGGGAGCAGCAGAATAGACTAAAAGGACGGTGCAAAGAAAAAAGAGTGAGAGACTAATTAGGCACTTAAACAACGGAAAGGGAGGCGGAGAGCTCGCTAAGCTAATGCGTCTGCTAACAACTGACAATTAGTTTAATCAGCTGAGCTTGTACGCTAAACTGTCTGTCCGTGGCTGTGGCTTCTCTAGTTTAATTGGTATCGCGTCCCTGTCCGGCCACCGGGTGGTGGTTCACGTCCGGATTGGCCGAGCTGCGAAAGCGACCGCCCCACCTCCTCCTCCCCTCTTCTCCTCCTCGCCAAGAACCCGGTCCACATCCTCCTCCACCTTCTCCTCTCGCGCCCGTGCAGGAAAGGCGAGCCTTTTCGGCGCTTCCAGATTCATTCTCTCTGCTGTTTTGCCGAGGTGGGTCGCCGTGTTCTTTTTCGTCGTCTTCTTCTTCTTCTTCTTCTTCCCCGCAGCTCGTTGGGTTAATCTCGTTGCTGCTTAGTCTTGTATGGGTCCACGGTTCTAGGTAGGAGGGGTGTTTTGCTTGGTAGCTTTTGCTGATTTCTGGCGGCTCAGGGCTCGAGCTCTGATTAAAGCTTTTGTTTGTCTGGGGTGTCGTGAAGGTGGATAGGATAATCTATTGTTTGTTTGTTTGGCCGAGCGCAATTTGAAATCTATTCTTGCTGTTTTTGGCCTACTTGATTATTAGTACTAGCCTAGTCGCTTCTTGGTTTGTGGGTGCTCAATTCGATCCAGCCTCCTGGGGGATTGCGTGTAAGAGCAGGTGGACTCTTGCCTTCTTCAGTCCCAAGACGTTGAATTATCCGTTTGCGTTGATTCAAAGTTTGAATTTGTGTTTCTTCTTTTTGTCGGATGTAGAACTTACGGTGCTTTGCCGGAGAGTCCGGACGGGATGCCTGCCTTGTCCTGTTCAATTCAGGGAAACCATTTATGCTGCTGAGAGGCTGTGATCCATTTCTGTTCTTTGTGTGGTTATGTTGACCAAAATTGGTGAAGGGCTTGATTGAAGCAATATATCTTAGTCTCAGTAGCCTTTTGCAATCACAACAGTTCTACTTTGTTCTGTAGATGTTCTTGTGATTCTGCTCTGTAGATGGGTAGTCTCTTGCCGGACCTTGATAGGATTGATGGTCTTTAGCATATTTTACTGTCACCATTTTAGCTCAGTTCATCTGTACAAGCATCCGGTATGTTTACGAAATTTTACTTTGTGATTCTATTCCGGTTTGTCTTGCTGAATATATCCGTTGGGTGCGTCAGAGATTTTGGTGGTGTTTGTTCGCCTGTTTCGTCCACTTCTGTTTGCGGTTCATTTGGATCCAATTCCTTTTTGTGAAGTTCGTTTGGATCCATTGTTGTATAGATCTTGTGTAGTTTGGCTTAGAAAAATGTAGTAATTGCCTCGATGTCTGTTAATTATCTTATGCTTGTAGTAAATTCGTTGCAAATGCCTCGGTGTTTTTGTTGTAATGATTCTTAGTCTGGGGAGCACTATTGTCTTGTCCCTTCACTCTTGTTTGCTGGAACAAAGCTGGAACTTTTCCAGGCCCCATGCGTCTGTCATGCAACTGTGACGGACTTACGGTGTTACCTTGCCTAGTTCAGTCTGTGAGAAACATCATTTATTTGGTTTGAATCCAGCGCGCATCTCATTCGTACTGTGTTTGTTTCTTTACTACACAATCAGGCCACCTAGGACATCACCTGTGAATTGAGAAGAATGGCGGGTGGCGGTACTCAGCAGAGCCTCAGGAAGTACCTTGGAGCCCTCAAGGACACAACAACTGTGAGCCTGGCGAAAGTGAACAGTGATTATAAGGTTGGTACGTTTTTACGAATTCTATGAATAATATTTAAAACTTTCCATGTTTAGACCTCTACTGTTATTACACTTCACTTGCTGCTGGCTTACCATTTCTCCCATATAACAGGAATTGGACATTGCAATTGTGAAGGCCACAAATCATAGTGAGCGTCCATCAAGGGAGAAGTACATAAGAGGTGGTGGCATATCCGAGTCTCTTAGTTGAAACACTAGCGGAAATGGATAGCTGCATCCTTCGACTCCTCTATAAAAAATTTCAAACTTTTTAGCATGAGTGTGAAGCTGACTGAATATATGGCAGAACAAACTATTTTTAAACACTAGGCACTGCTCTGCTTGAAATTCATTCATTTTCTATTGCATACTTTTGTCGGTAAAACCTGGCATCGTATTGACTATACACTAACTTTCTCTCGGATTGTCAATAATCATCTTTTCTAACCACCACAATTGACATGCTTATTGGTTCGCAGAAATTTTCCATTCCATTTCTGCTGCAAGGCCACGGGCAGATGTAGCTTACAGCATTCATGCCCTTGCGAGGCGTCTTTCAAAGACACGAAACTGGGCGGTATGGATTTTTTTCTTCCATTTATTATAGTCAAATACAATGTTGTCTTCTTTGTTTCTTTTAATGATTGCAGCTCTGGTTGGAAATGTAGTAGTTCTCTTTTTTCTCGGGAACCTTTTTACACAAAGTATCTTCGTGTAACCTTTTTAAAGTTCGTGGCTCTTTCTTGTTCATGAAACTATGCTAAAATGTATAGGCTTACTTAAAAAAAAACTGAAATGTCTAAACTTAACTTTTGTACATCCCCGTAGTTGCTTGGTTGATAACATCATCGGATATATTCTTCGGATGGGATAGATGGTTTGGCCTGGCATGCTGGTGTCTGGAGATTTTTATGGTAGTTAAATGATGCAAAATGACACTATATACACTTCTCAGATTTAATTTCAAATTAGGTCATGGATCTGAATTTTTCCTGTTAAAACAACATTCTCCTCCCTTCTGAAGCTTAATTCTGCATGTCATGTTATATTCTGAGGCCTATATATGTGTTTGAACTTAACATATCAGATTGTCAAATCTTTATATCACTAGAAGGATTAATAGTTCCCCACAACACTACGTAATCTTCATTTCAATGGTGAATGATTTCCTTTACTTCTTTTATTGATAATGCTTTTCATGGGTGGTGCATAATAAAGGAAGTTCTGAAGAACTTATGAACATTCTCTGCTTGATTATTTATTGATCAGGTTGCACTGAAGATATTAATTGTCATACATCGTGCCCTTCGAGAAGTTGATCCCACGTTTCGTGAAGAGCTTATTAATTATGGAAGATCTAGGTCACATATGCTAAACATGGCCTACTTTAAGGATGATTCTAGTGCAGGAGGTACTAATTGCTAGTTTGATACTAGTACTGTCACTTTTATACTTGTATTGGAAATTCTGATTTAAGCTTATAATGATTGTTTGCTCTCTACTTGTTCATTCAGCTTGGGATTATTCTGCATGGGTACGCACTTATGCTTTATATTTAGAAGAGAGACTTGAATGTTTCCGAGTACTGAAGTATGATGTGGAGTCAGATCCTCCGGTATGTAACCCAATGCTAGTTCCCCTTCAACAACAAAAAACAATAATAAATACAATGCTACTGCTACTTATTCCTCTTACCTGCATCTGTGAGACTTTCTGGAGTTTCCATTTTACGTTTTGTTTTAGTTGATATAATTACATGGAACATGTTACATGTGTTTGAATTATTACTGGATCAAAATGTCAATTCATAATACTGTGCCCTGAAGCCTGAACTCAAGACTAGTTTGTTTATACCATTCGAAATATATGATACCACATAAAATAATTGTGTTACAATTATGTTACAACAATTCAGTTTCACATCTAAGTTTATGGAATTCTAATCTCTGCAGAGGACTCGGGATCTTGATACTGTTGGTGTGCTTGATCATCTGCCACCACTGCAGCAACTTCTTTTTCGGCTTCTTGCTTGCCAGGTAATGAGCCTTTTGCCTACCACTACGTCTTCAATTTCACCAATTCCTGTCTTCATGTGATGTTGTTGACATGTTAAATGTGAATTACTGCAACTTTTGTAGCCACAAGGGGCATCATCTTATAATATTATAATCCAGCATGCTCTTTCAATGGTAAGTAGCATGCCCGCTTCCTTTCTTCTTTTGAGATGTCATGCTTGTTACATTTTTAAGCAGTATATGAGTGGCTTTGATGTTCGTTGACTTTGTTTTATGTATAACTGAAAGGTTGCTTTGGAGAGTATTAAGATTTACACCGCCATTAGTGATGGGACAATCAATCTTGTTGACAAGGTGAACTTTCGTGTGCTTGCCACTTAGGATAAGTTTGTAGAACCTGCTAATCACTAGCCATTTTTATTTATTCTGTGCATCCAATTTACACCTTATTCCCTGTTGCAGTTCTTTGAGATGCAAAGAAACGATGCTGTTAGGGCACTTGATATATACAAAAGAGCAACTAGCCAGGTAAATTTCCTATCCCTTTTCTGTTGCTGATCCACTGTTAAATTGTTCATTGGATTATTTTTCCTTCACTTATAGCAACATCACTCAAAATCCTTACCAGTCTAAAGCGCACTTGGATATGTGTTAGCACTTAGGAGACTTGGGAAGGAACAACATACAGGATAACCCACTAATTATTGTTGACAAACTAATGCTGTTTACGCATTCTTGTGATCTTATCCATAGACAGAGTACTTTATCTTCAGCGCTTGATTGATGAAAACAGTAAAACAAATATCTTGAGGACTTCAGATCATTTCAGCAATTGCTTTTCCCTATGATCTTTCTCTTCAATGAGAATTACCTATATGCATTCTTAAGCAAGTGCTTGCCATGGGGACTCAACAACTTTGAATAATTTGGTTTTAGATATCTCAATATGGAAATTTGATAAAAACCATTTTAACGCATGAGTTTTTTCCACTACAACATCACCAGCTCTGGCGGTGCTGATCCATTTTCATACTACAGTTCTGAACCATTGATTTAATCCTTGTGAAATATGTTGAAATAAGAATATGTAAACTGACTGATATTGTTGGGTTTTCATGTTCTCTTTTTTTCTTGTTGCCCAGTCTGAGAGATTATCAGAATTTTATGAAGTGTGTAAAACATTACACGTTAGGCGTGGTGAGAAGTTCTTAAAAATTGAACAGGTTTGTTAAATATTTGATTTGCAAGTCTTTAGTATTTGTTTTCTACTGCAAGCTACTGACAAGATAACTTCTGTAGCCTCCAGCATCATTCTTGCAGACTATGGAGGAATATGTGAGAGATGCTCCTGCAATGAAAGATAAGGTTTGGAAACTGTTAAAACCTCAACTTAGTTACGGACAGTGATGTAGATATCTTCATTTAGATATCAGGATGTCCACTATGAAGAAGAAGAAGAATCTAGTTCAGAACCAGTCCTAACAAACTAACTAGCATTGGTTGTGGACTGTTGTTATCTCACTTATCTGGGGTTGCTAGTTAGTTCTGTATACTTTGTGCAGTTAGCTTTAAATTAACCGTGTCTGTTAGAGCTGATGTGAATATGTATAGGAAAGTGCAGCAAAATTCCTACACTGTATGCTGAATGAGCTTTAAGCTAAAACAAGTACCTTTTCATTCTAATAAATTATTAGGATGATCAGGTCTGTGCGTAATAGCACAAATTCGAAATTTCTCATGTAAATATGTAATGCAAATTGCTAGTAATTACTCAGCATGGATTCTTTCAGGAGGCCCTTCACCATTTCGATCATTAATTTTTTCACGATTTTTCATCCTTATATGTTCCTTGTTTTCTCTAAGCACATTTTATTTTTTTTAGGCCATACTGGCAATAGAATACAAAAAAGAGCCAGAGGAGGAAGTAAACGCAACTTCACCTCCTCCCGCTTCAGAACCCGAAGCAGAAGAAGAACCGGAGCCAGAACCAGAACCAGTAAAAGAGGAAGCACCATCCGTAGCTGAACCTACGGATTTGCTGGTAACATCCTGTGTTACTCAGAAGAGGTCACTAGCCATGTATTCTCCTGCTAATACTTCCTTTGCTTGTTAGGGTCTGAATGAAATGAACCCTGCTGTAGCCGAAATAGAAGAGAAGAACGCTCTAGCACTGGCAATTGTTCCAATAGGTAAAAGTTTATATGGTGAACGAAAACCAGCCTCATCACTTGAATTTCTATTGTTAACTCTTGCTTGCTGCTGCAGATGATGCGCCCAGAGCTGCTCCCGCTCTTACTGAAAATGGAGTCACAGGCTGGGAACTGGCTCTTGTCACTGCACCCAGTTCAAATGAAACTGCTGTCACTTCAGGCAAAAAATTGGTACGATACAATTTTTCCTATAGATGCATCAACACAACCATCACTATGTCTTGATTATTATCCTTTGATCTTACTAAACTTGACTTCTTGCAGGCTGGTGGACTGGACTTACTCACCCTTGACAGCCTATATGACGACGCGAACCGACGAGCGAGCCAGCCCACAAGCTACAACCCCTGGGAGGTTACCCCAGCCGCCGCTGCCGCCCTGATGATGCAACAGCCAGCAATGCACGACCCCTTCTATAGCTCCAACAGGTTCGCAGCGCCCCACACGGTACAGATGGCCGCCATGGCTCAGCAGCAGCAGGCCTTCATGCTCCAGCAGCAGATGATGCACCCTCAGGTCCACCACCAGATCCAGGCAGCCCCAGCGAACCCATTCGGGGGTAACCCGTTTGCGCCCGCCGGTGTCCACCACCCTCACGGCGGTGGCGCCGGGATGATGCCCCTCCACGCCGGGATGGGCAACACGTACACCGGGCTGATCTAGACAGCAGCAAGTCCGGCAGTCTACATACAATGTCTTCTACCCATGCCGAACTTTTCGCACTCTTTTTTTCTTGTGTTTGCCATTGGTGATGGTTTGTAGCCGAGGTAGAAGGGACACGGTCGTCAGGGGTGAGGAGTATAGCTGTGCAGTGGTGTTTGTATATGGAGTGGCGTTTTTTTTCATGTGCAGGTGAGGGTCAGTTCGTGGGGAGGGAGGGAATTGGATTATTCATGGACATTTGATACGATGAACAATAATGTGAAAATTCTTTGTAGTGCAACATTCATTGTATAGATTTGCGATATCGTGCCGTTTGATCCGTGGATGCAGTGGCTCTTCGGAGTTACCAACAAAAATCTGTTCACTCCAATACAAAATATTTCAAAGAATTGTTAACGAGTACTCGAGTATTTTTCTTCGTTTCACCGCAGAAAAGAGTTTTTTTCTTTCTTTTCGCTTTGGTAGTACTCTTTGAGCGAGAGTCACGGAGAATAGCAAAACCACGGGCGCCGGCGGTTCGCTCGTCCGCCTTCGCGGTGCGCCGGTCCGGCCGTGTGCCTAGCTACTAGGGCGCTGACCGTTGTGGTGTCGCGCGATGTCATCGCGACGTGCTGACACGCCCTGGACGCCGGTGGCCGGGGAAGCAGCTGCGCGGGAGCGACCTCAGACGCGTCACGCGCGGTGCGGAGCGGACCGTTGCGGCGTCATCTTGCGCAGCGTTCACACGTCTACGCGCGCCAGACACCGGTCGCCAGGGAAGGAGCTGCGTAGGCGTTGCGGCGGTGCACTAGCCGTCTAGCCCTAGGGTTGCGTTGACATGCTCCGTGCCTGTATCTCCGATTGCTCGGCGCTAGCGGTGTTAGTGCAGCGGATACGGTCGCATATCCATCAATCCGTTCAGAAATATAAAGTGTATTTTAATTAGTTAAAATAATTTAACCAATAATTACTCTATCAATATATGGTTTATGTGATACAATATTATAATAATAAGAAAGTACTTTTAAATATAAATCTAATTATATAAATTTTATGTCATATAAATCACATATTAATAAAATAATTATTGGTCAAAGTCTTGTCTTAACCGATCAAAACACGCCTTATATTTCTGAACGGAAGAAGTATCATATTTTTCTAGGATTCAGAGTTATTTTCTAAGATTTAGGGTTAGAGCAAATAGTGTCTGGGCATGAATATGAACTTAGATTATATCACAAATACATAACTAATAAAGTACGACAACGAAGTTTGATTAGATGCTACATCAAAAACACAAAAATGTATATAACACATTTACAACTTTGTCAACCAAACTAGACCTTATCATATCACGAATTCCCCCTCGCGCTCTTTCCCCATCATACTGCCACCCACCTCTGTGTCTCCCTCTCCTCCCCCTCTCTCTCGGCTCAACTCCATCACCGGTGCCACTAGCTCTCCCACTTAGGCGCTGCCTAGCTACCGCACACTCCATTGCGTGCTCTCAGTCTTGATCTCTTTTTGCCCAGAGGCAGGGCTTATCTAAAGATGTTTTGTTGATCCAACGCGCCGCTACATTTGGTAATGTGTTGTTGTGTCTACTAGAGTAGCATAGCATAAGCAATAGCAGCGGGTATAAGATGGTTTGAATAAATAATAATTATAAAGGTAAGCAATATGAAATTGTTGGAATGTTTATTTCATTTAGAAACACCTTGGTGTTTACACTTTTGATTTCTTTTTACTTGGTTTGAACATAGAAAAGGAAAATAAAAGGACACATAAACACATACATTTTTCTAAAAGAACCCTCGATCTATATTATAATATGTGCGGCCAAATCCCCTGCTAGATTACAACCAAAAATAAAGAAATACACAAAAGAAGAAAAAAATTACATTGGTGCCCTTGGGGCACATGCGTTCACCACCAAAGCGCTGGTGGGGACACGTGTTTTGTTGAAGCACACGGGTTGCCACACATCTTGGCTTCAAATCACTACCGACTGAGACTTGGGTTGGCGTTGACGAGCTACCGCCACCGGTCGCCATCAGCAAGTGGAAAGACCACGAGGACATGCTGCCTCCATGATCCTTGAGGGATCTGGAGGAAGGAGGTGGAGCCGGTGCTAGAACAGAAGGTGAAGCGCATGCGTCATCGTTTGGAGAGAGCCCCTCAACCGGGTAGACCCTGCATCTTCTAGCCTAGAACCGCAGAGCAAGCCTCCAAAAGGATGTCAAGGTGGATCTGAGGAGGAGCAAAGGAAGCACACCTCCTAAAACTAGGCCTGCACCTGTGCATGAGAGAAACTAGACGAACATCGTGAGTGCAGAAAGAAGTAGACACTAGAACAACGAGATGAAAACATGTGTTGGCTTCTGATGATCCACAAGTGTAGGGGATCAATTGTAGCAAGTTTCAATGAGGATGATTGTCGAACCTATAGGAAAGCGCTGATTGTATCATCTGGTTTAGATCTGAAATCACACTAAAAATAATAAAACGTGAGAGTTGAGATGCTGATTGCGTTATGCCGTGCAAGTGCACAGGATCATCTGTCGTGTTCTTTTCTCAATAAAAAGAAGGTTGTTGAATCCATGAGGAATTCAATAAATAACATGGGAGTTGCTACACTATATTAGATAAAATATAGCAAATAATATTTTTGGTTTTTGAGATATGGATCACTAGTAATAATGATAGGGACATCATTTTTGAGGTAGTGGTTCTCCAACGGTGTTGCTATATAATTTATTGAAGCTAAAATAGTGTTTGTAATGCGAGTATATGCAAGTATTATGCAAACTAATGTGCAAACATACATGTTAGATATGATCAAAATTAGGATTTCCCCGACCATAGTATAAATTTCCCAACTACACGTGCTAGGTATTGAAGATAGGCTGTTCTCATCCCATCCATCCCCTATTTCATACATGCATAACGGTGTTAAGTGACACACAGTCGACGTTCATACACCATCATAAAGATTAATAATACAAGAATAAGACATAGCCATAATAACATAAATATTTAACTGTAACTTCAACTAGGGATCACCCATGTCCTCAAGAACACAATAGATTACTCAAACAATAGTGAATAACATAGACATCATCTTCTGAAATTATAATGAAATCACTAAACAAATCAATATGATACGACATAATATCTGTAATACTAGAAACAAGTTTAGGGACTCAATCCAATGAACAAAAGTGAAGATTTCGATGTCGGAGACGGTGATGATGATGATGAAGATGGAGATTGTGGGAATGCGGTGATGAAGACCTTCTTTGATGAGCTTGGGTGATTGGTGGTGGAATATGGTGGAATTTTGTGGAATTCGATGAAGTAGATGGATTTTCCTTCTCAAATTGAGAGAAGCCCTCTCTGTTCTTCCTAAGACTTGTATATTTGTTTTCTCTCTCCTATGCCTGTGCCGTCACAAAGAGGGGTATAAGACGAGGGTCTTGACCGAAGTGCTCTCGAGGGGCAAGTCCCAACCTACTAGGCAGTAGAGGAGGACGGCAAGCCCTGCTGCCTTCTCTTGTCCCCTGGGGCCTATGGGCCCCTTTGGCCCCGACTCTTCGGTAGTAGCTTTGCATCGATGCTCTTTCTTTGAAAACACAGGGTTTCCATGTATTCCTTGTATAAAAATGCACTTCTGTTGACTTTGTAGATATCTTCAGGCGAAACCATTTTTCTAGTAATCCTAAAAATACAAACTTTATTCAATTAAAAAGACAAGAATACAATAAGAAAATAATAGAACATGCAGTGAGCACCGCCATCATCACTGTGATGCACCGATGAGCCTACGGCCGCACACCACCACCGTTGGATGCGGTGTGGTCCTAGGAACCGAACGTGCACACGTGCAGGTCCTAGAACCGGCGGTAGCATGAACGCGAGCTATGCCAGAGTGCATGCGCGAGCTCGTAGGTGGTGAGCTGCTAGTAGCCACTAACTGACAAGACCCAATGGTCAGAATAGTTTAACCTTTAACTATTCCAGTTTAAACCCTAATGAGTCTTTGACATGCAGGCTCGACCTTTGAATTAAATGAACTGGTAATTCAACCCCTGGAGTTACTGACATCTGGGACCATTGGCCATTTTGATTGGTCGAAGGAGACCTGGTCTCCTTTGACCTCTGACCCCACCTGTCATCGAAACGTAGCTAGATTCCAGTGAGTAACAAAAGTATTTCCTTTTTATTTAAATCAAAATCAATTATCTGGAATTACAAAAAGACTTTTAAAATACTTTAGTCTTAGGTAACTCATAAAGGTCACGAAGTGAGTGACCAAGATTATGAGCAGTACTCCACTTCCAATCTACAAGGCAAGCTGCTCCCTTTGACCATGTTAAAAGCCTAATATATCCAAAACTTATTATTGCGTCAACTGCTACTTTATCGATAGTTAGTTATACTTGTATTATGTGCGTGAAACTATCTTGTAACCTTAATACCATGTCAATACATTCTAAACTTGCAATGGTCCAATGTCATGGGTGAGTTACATGTGGTGTAGTTTATATACTACTCGAAAGTAACTAAAGAATTTGACTAACAATCATTGGTCTTAGATGAGAGGCTATGGTGGGAACATGGTGGGTTGTCTCATCTTCATGCACGGCTAGTTTTTTATGTACATTGTCCCAAGATTTGTGTACTTCTACATGGGTGGTATAATGGAACTACACACGACTTACTAATTTACCTAGGCTTAACATATGAGTTGCATAGTTTGCCGTTTGTGCGAAAAATGAAGTGAAGGTGGTTATCTCAATATAGGGATACGGGAAACGGCCTTCACTACTACGAAACATGCCTTTAGAGGCGGGTGAAAATGATCATTGGAGGCGGTTTGCCCAACCGACTGTGCGAGATGGTCTCTGATGACCCCTAAGTTCACAGTCGGTTGCTAAAAACCCGACTATGATAAAAAGTGTCATCTCAGTTGGTTGCTGAAACCAACCGACTGTGAACTTAGGGGTCATCATAGTCGGGCCTCTATACGAACCGTCTCGATTGAACCACCTATGATATTGTACCCTAGACTGTACATTCAAGGGCATCACAATCGGCTTCTGTCTTCCACCCGCCTCTGATGTTTGTATCCAGAGGGCATGATTTCCCTGCATTTTGGGCTAGCCTCAAGTTTCGCTAGCCATGCCCTCTAAAAAATGACAGATGCACATATATAATGACAGATTCATAGAATAGAGCAACTGACAGCCAATAATCACATCACAATAAAG
The DNA here is from genome assembly GCA_019208055.1 of Stipa capillata. Classification (NCBI taxonomy): domain Eukaryota; kingdom Viridiplantae; phylum Streptophyta; class Magnoliopsida; order Poales; family Poaceae; genus Stipa; species Stipa capillata. The sequence continues at coordinate 321,678 of JAGXJF010004066.1, read as the reverse complement.
CAACTGCATAAATAATCACATCACAATTCACAACCAATAATCATATGACTACAAAGTTCTGAAATAATCACAAGTTTTGAAACAAAGCTACTCCGCTACACCTCCACCATAGAAATCGCCTTGAGGGTTTAGGACCTGTGTGTTGATGAAGAACGCAAAAATCACTCTAATCTACGCTAGCAAGGCTTCATCAAGTGGGCGTCCCTCATCTTCTACCTTCCAAATCTTTCGCAAATTGCGGAGAGGAGAAATTATCTGAAATGCAAATACATATATGAATATATATTGAAAAATAATGAACCTTGATATCTTGTTTTCTGGTGATGAAACTCATCACCTTCTCCATGTGGAGGCAAACGTAGAACCCACAAGTGTTAGTTCCTTTAACTTGTTGTCTGCACTGCAATTAGAAAGGAATGTATTGTTATGTACATTGAAACGGTACTTAGCGGAGATATGATATAATAACATATATATTACCGGAAAGTTAAATTTGTGCGATAAGTTGGATCCTTTGCCCTTCCCTCCCCGAGCATGGAATTCCAAGAATGCCTTGTCAAGTATTTGCCTAATGGGCTTGAAGTCGCGAGTAGGATTTATTGAAGAATCAAGGTATATCACCTTGTTACTTCTTGGTATGAGGACTATCAAAACCCAATGGAAGCTGCATATATAGATGTGTTGTCATGGGTACTACAAAATGTTGATCTAGTTTGAAAATAACCAAATAGCGGAACATATACCCAGGTTTGTATGGAAACATGAAGTATTCCTTATCCTTTTGAGCCAACAATACCTTTGTAACATACTGCAGCACGAATTCTTCATTGTCCCTAATGGCTTGCTCCGTGATCTTGCATGGGTCAAGGAAACCAACCGGTTCCTTGAGCGTCTTGGCCTCGTTATACATGTATCTACAGAAATTGTAGGACGATATTATAACTAGCATAACATGCATATGTAGATATTACAATTATGATCCGAGTGAGCAGACTTACAACGTCTAGCATCTCAAGAGGGATTGATCGAGGGTGTCGAGTCTTAGTAGATCAAACAAGTCCTTGAAGTACAAAAAGAACACCCCATCGAGGTCTTGGTGCCACAAGTGCTCCTCTCGAAACTTGACCTTGAAGCTTCGTGGCCTGCTTTGAGTGACTCCTTGAAGAATGTTGCTCTGTTCCATGTACCACTGGTGCAATCTCTGACATGCTATTGACAAGGATTTGAACTCATGCTCCGTCACCATCGGCTCTCCGTTAACGAATTTGAGAGCCAACTGCATCTTCTCAGGAGATGGTGGACTGACACTCATGACGCTCTTCGCACTCTTCGTGCTCTTGATGCTCGTGCTCTTGCTGGTCTTGCTTCTCTTTTGACCTTTTCCGTCCTTTTCTTTGGAAGGCTTTGCAATTGCCATTTCTTGGTGAGTTGTTGCCACAATGCCATGCTCCTCTGGTGGCAGTACAACTGACCAGACGACGTCAGGGATGTTCTCATGCACCGTCTCCGCTACAAGCTCCATGGGGGTTGGATTCTTCTCGCACGTCTGTGATGCCGACTGTGATGAAGGCTAGTCCAATAGGACGACGTCCTTATTCGGCCATTGGATCGAGGTGCCAACGGACTCTTGCAGGATGGTGATCTCGTCAGGTACGGGCACGAGCACCGGTAAGAGCTTGAAACCATTAACAACAAAGTCCACCATAATCTTCACAAAGTTAAGGCGAAGGGGCACACAATGCACCATACTCCCGGTTCCGAAGGATGTGCCACCCCAAAAGCAGCATCAAGGAGATTATCACCCATCACTCTGGCCATGAGCTTGCATCGAGTTGTGAAAGACCGAGGTTTATCGACTAGGGGGGGGTGAATAGGAGATTATCAAATTTTAACAAATTAGTTACTTAGCATGCAAAAGGTGAAACAATTTATAGATGAAGCAACAGAAAACAAACAAGATTCAACTCAATTGAAGAGCAACACAAAGTAAAGAGCAAGAATCGAAGACACAAGGATTTAACCCGAAGTTCAAGTTGTTGGCAATAACTCTACATCTTCGTTTGGAGAGGCTGAGCACTTAGCTCCGAAGACACACAGTCTTCACCTTTTTCTCCTTGAGCTTGTGTCCACTCAGGATCTGCTCAAACACTCGTGGTGGATCTTGAGGTGATCCCCGGACCTTCACAAACTTTGGAGGCGAATCCACAAGTTGGAGCTCTTCCAAGACGCCTAGCCGGCTAGGAGATACCAAATCTCCAAGAGTAACAAGTCAGATCTGCTAGGCTCGAAGAAGCTCTTGCTTGAATGCTCAATCCAAGTCTCAAATCTCTCAAAGGCTTTCCTCTCTCAAAGTAGATCTCAAGAAGTCAAAGAGGAAAGGGAACACACAGTGGAGAGAATGTCTTTTTGCGCTAAGTGTCCTCCCGAGCTCGCAGGGGGTCGGGGGCTATTTATAGCCGTTCTGCAGAAAAGAGTTGTTAGACACAAAGATGCTCTTCCGGTGCAACCGGAAGACAAACCTGGAAGCACCGGGATTCAAACCAACGGTCAGATCTGAAGAACATCAGATGCACAGCGAAATGCTTCACCACAAGGCGGTAGGTCCGGAGGAAACGCGGTCACACCGGAATTGAAGAATGTACTTATCAGAGCAACTTCCAGAGGCAATTCCCGGTAGTGCCGACTTTGAGGGCGGTTGTGCCGGGTATGAAAAGATGACACGTTCTCCTCCACAGAAAAGAAAAACGGTCCAACCGGAAACATGACCCGGTATTACCGCTTCAGCAAGAAGACGTAAGTCCAAAATGGGTTCTCGGTGCAGCCGGAAGACGGAACTGGTGCAACCGCAGACACATGAAGAATGGGACTTAGTCTGAGACGAACTTGGCCCTAAGTCCAGAGAAGATTCCCGGTGCAACCGGATACAAAACCGGTGCAACCGCAGACAACTCAGAATGCGACTTAGACTAGGGCATCAAACGACCTAAGTCCAGAGAGGATTCCCGGTGCAACCGGATGCGAAACCGGTGCAACCAAAGATAAAGCGAACAGGATTTGGTCTAGGGTATCAGAAGCATATTCCGGCAGCACCGGTCTTCCAAACCGGTCGTACCGATTTTCGGAATATGAAACTAGGGCAAACCCTAAGCGGCAGGGTTCCCTAACTCTCCAACACAGAGGCCATTCTCGGCAGCACCGGATTCAAGACTGGTCATGCCGCAATTGAAGCTCTTCAAGGTTGAGACGACTGAGTCCTCAAACCTTGCAACAGAGGCCAATCCCGGTACAAACGATTCTTCAAACCGGTACAACCGAGAGTCACTGTTTGTGTTTCAGAAAGAGATTTCAAAGGATTTCTTCAGAGATTTAGACTGAGCACTTAAGAAGATCTTTCCTATAGCATAGGTATCTAACTCCTCTTAATAGGCGGCTTGTCCTATGGACTCAAATGATCTTTGATCATATAAACACTAGAAAATCTCCACTAATCTTCTAGATCCAAGCCTTTCTTCAACATCAATTTTTAGGGGTCGACATTCACTGGTTAAACCAATCACTTGGGGACTAATCACCTGTGTACATTTAGTAAGCCATTAGTCTCTTAACCGTTTGTCATTAATCATCAAAATCCACTAGGGGCACTAGATGCACTTTCAATCTCCCCCTTTTTGGTGATTGATGACAACACGATTAAAGCTTCAAATTGGATATAAAGATTTGTGTTTTGAGTTTCATAATGTAGAGATAGCTCCCCCTAAATATGTGCACTGTTTTAAATATTGCTTTGAATACAAGTGCACATCTTTGAGGAGTTTTGAGGAGCTCCCCCTATATCTTGGAACCGATGGAAGTGCATTGTATGAGAATAATTAATAATAGAACAATGCACAAGTGGTGATCAGAGCAAATAAACATGCATGGAAATTAGTCAGAGCATTAATCAGAGCATAGAAGTTACTCAAAGAATGTAAAGAAAGACTGAAACTGTATCAGACACAGAAGATCACCACTTAGAGTTTACAAACCAATACAAGAATTATCAAAAAAAGGAGGTTTGTAACTCTTCGAATCCTAGTCTTCTTCTTCATCACTTCCACTTCATTTTGTTGAAGCTTCGTATCACTCCCCCTTTGGCATCAATTGGAGGAGCTTTAGAGGCAGAAGCATGAGGAGAATGTTGTGGAGCTGGAGCTAATGGAGGCATTGAAGGGGAGGTTGCAGTTTCTTCAGGCTCGACAGGGGAGTTGGTTGCACTTGGGGTGACTCTGTAATGAATTGAAGAAGGAGAGTGAGCACACCAGGAGTAGGTTTCTTTAATACCGTGTGCTGTGAGCTCTTCTTCAGAGTAATGTTTCTTCAGAAGGACCCAAGATCTTTTGAGAGCTTCTCTGTCAGCTGTCTGGGATACTTTGGCCATGTTGAAGAGTGCATTCAAATCATGCCTTGCTAGTTTCTGCTCTTTCCTCATTTGATGCAGCTCAGACTTCATTTGACGAAGCTCTTGAAGAATAAGATGAGTTGGGGAAAGATCTGCTTGGATGTGAGCTTCAGGCGATTTAGATTGGCTTTCTGAATGATGGAAAGCAGGATCATCACTGGCCAGAGGAATTCTTTCGTCACCAGTCTGAGGAGCAGAGGGCTAAGGAGCTTGTTCAGCAGGTGCCTTGCCTTTGCCTTTGACAAGAGGAGCTTTCTTCACCAAGTCTTCATATAAGGAAGGAGTGAACTTGGTATGAGTTGAATCACAATGGAAAGCAATCTCTGTCTTGTTTAGGATGAACTTCATTATGTAGGGGGCATAAGGTAGCTGCTTGATATGATCTGCATAGGCTTCACACATGAAGTTACCAAAGAAGTCAGCCAAGTTGAAGGGTATGTGGGTCATGATCTTCAAGAGAAGGTTCCTTGCTCTGCGATGAATCTCATCCTGGTTTCCTTTCTTCGGAGCAAGTGTTTTCCTCAGAATCTTCAGAACAGTCCTGGCAGCATATGTTAGGTCAGCTGTTTTGCCAAGGACAAACTCTCTGTCTTCATAGTACAGAGGAGTCAACCCTTCTTTTGGTAGAATATCTTCATCGTGAATCTTTGCATCTTCAGAACTTATGTTCATCCCCAGTCTTGTTCTGGCAACAAATTCTTCAAAAGTTGCTTCATATTTGGAATGTCCTGTCATCCATTCAAGTTTCCATGTGTTGGAATGAGCTTCACTTCCTGATATATACAGAGTTGTATAGAACTGAAGAATAAGCTTTTCATTCCAATCTTGTCTAAAGGTGACAAAGTCTTCAAGATTGACTTGTCGGAGGGCATCTAACACAGGGGCAAAGCACCTGTGCTTCTCTAGATAAGCTCTATCCACATATTGATGTTTAAAGACTCTATTCTTCTTGAAGAGTGTGGTTTGATAGAAGTCCTGCTGGATCCTAGCCTAGAATCTGGGATCTAAAGCATCCCTTGCAAACTCATAGGGATTTACATCCCATCTGATCTCTCTGAGCTCTTCATTGGTCAATTTGTTGTACTCAACAACCGGCTGAGGCCTTCTGCCTTGCCGAGGAATTATCTGTGTGGGAGCAAGAACCACCAGAGTGGCATTGTCTTCAATGTTTTGCTGCTCCCTTATTTTAATATCTTCTTCATCCTCATGAATTCTTGCCTTCTTCAGGGCTGATCTGGTCCTCTGACTGGGCCTTGGAGGCAATTTTTTAGCCTTCTTCTTCTTCACGGCTGGAGCAGAGTGTCTGGGAGTGACAGTCTGTTTTCTTAGTCTTCGCTCATATTGGTGAGTTTGAGCTGGAGCTTCAGGAGACTCAGAGATTTCAACAGTAGCAGCGACAGCTGCTTGTTCTTCAATGATAGCTTCAAACTGACCTTGTTGCTCTTCAGCCTGAGGTATCTCTACTTCTTCAGTAGGAAGCTCTGCTTCAGGGGCCTCTGGGACCTAGAAATATTCTTCAGGCTGGGTTCCTTGTTCTTCAGCCTGAGTTTCAGCTTGTGCAGCTGGTTCTTCCCTTTGTTCTTCCAACTGAGGAGGTTGTTCTGGAGCCTTGGGGCTCACTGCATTGTTGTTCTTCAGGAGCTTCAGTCTGAGGAGCACTTGAAGCTCCAGGTTCTTCAACCTGTGTTTCCTCCATTTGAACATCAGCTGTTTGAGCTTGAGGAATTTGGGGAGTTTCTTCTTGGGCAGAGGTCCTTGCTGGACTTGCTAGAGGTGAAGAGGGCCTCACTCTTGGAAGTTGTTGCTGAGGTTCCCTAATCACAATGCCCGTAGGCTTAGAGGATCTGGCAAGTTTTTCTTCCTTCTCTTCTCTTAACTTAGCAGCTTCTGAAAGTGCTTTCTTCTTTCTAATACCAGAAGAGTGGCAGATCTGGCTAGAGCCTTGCCACGTTCTTCTTCTGAGGCTTGCACTGCTATAAGAGTCTTGTATCTCTGAAAGCTCTCTTTACTTTTGCCTTGAGCAGCCTTCAGTTTCTTCAACTCAGCTTCTCTTAGTTTCTTTTGTCTATGAAACTCTTCCAGCTTTTCTTGACTCTTTCTAGCTGCTTCATAGATTTCTAGCCTCTCTAGGGCTAAGGCATCTTGTTGGGCCAGTTCTTCAGAAGAGAAGATGGTTATTGGACCAGCTGAAATTTCTTTTGCAGCTTGCTCTTTGGCATCTAGCTGTTTACCAAGCTTTTGAGCTTTGGCAGCTTCCCATTGTTCTTCAGCCTTTTTCATTCTTAAGGAGGCCCTGAGCCCTATTGGGATATCATCCCCGATGTCTGAATCTGACTCAGCAGCAGGAGGAGCAGATGGCTTGGGGGCTGAAGACTTTGGAGCCGTTTGAGCTCTGCTCTCACTTCTCTTTGCAACTACTCTCCTCTCCTTTTGAGGTGATTTCTTTTGCTGAAGAGTGAGCTTTGTGGCACTGGCTGCCTCTTTCCTTTTTCTAACTTCTTCAAGGGTTGAAGAAGATGGTTTCTTGCATTTGATTGGGGTTTGTTTAGCAGCTTTTTCTTCAAAGATATTCTTCCAGTAGGCAGTCACATATCTGCCTTCTTTTTGCTGCTTCTCCCAATATCTCCTAATCCTTTGATGTCTGTGCTTTCTCTCCATTGCAGACTCATGAGGAGAAGTGTGCATCTTTAATTCTTTGGGCACTTCATATGCCATGTTTTGCAGCTTCTTTCTTTTGCCTGTGGTTCCTGAAGAGCCAGCCTGAGTTCTGGACTTCTTCTGAGGAGGAAGAGGAGGAGGAGGTGAACTCTCCCTGGAGCTGCTAGTGGCCCTATCTGGGTCACTGTCACTGATTTGCACATCATAACTCCTTTTAGCATTTGAGTCACTTTGATCTGAAGACATTGTTACGCCTATGAAGCATAAGGGATAAGAGGAGAGAAGATAAGATCACAAGAGCACTCAGTAGATACAATTTGAAGAGAATATTTTTGGCTAAAGAATGAGTGATTTCTTCAAAATCGGTGCAACCGGTTTCACTTCTGGAAGTGCCGGTGTTCCGCGCTTGTGCAGTCACCTAAACGTTGTAGAGCACACCCACCGCACTACCGATTTGAAGAATCGGTTGTTACCGGAAATAGTTGAAGAACAAGCACTCAATCTGACGTGGCACACGAGATTGAACGGAATCTAAAAACGCGCGCCCAAAAGTCCTGAGACGTATTTTGATGTGACAGGTACTAGAATTTTGGAGGGAAATGTACTGTGGAGATTGAACTCGACGCGCGACGGGAAATGCGAAGTGGAGGTCGTGAGTTCCACTGCCGTGCCCTAACTCGGCGGTGTGCGTGCTGCGTGACTGCGGCGGCGACGTGAAGAAGTCGACGACGGCGGTGAGTCCAGTCATCGAAGGCGGTGGTTCCGACGGTCGGTATGAAACAGCGGCGGCGCTGAGGATTTTTAGGGTTTCTGGAAGTTCAAGTGTTTTGGAAGAGAACTCGGGTATATTTATAGCCACGTTCCCGAAGAGCCGAGATGCGGTTCGCGAAGAAACCGGATCTACCATTTTGAGTCATCAAAAGCGGTGGTGCCGGGATAAATCGTGGTAGCACCGGGATTGAGTACTGGAACTTGACTCATGATTCCTCAGAGTCTCAACAGAGAGGATTTTCGGTTGTGCCTGGTTTGGGAAAACCGGTAATACCAAAGAATTTGCTTTTAAAAAGGAGACTGACTCTAGGGTTTATCGCGGTAGCACCGGAAGAGGAAATCGGTGGTACCGGGATGAGTTTTAACAGCGCACTTGTGAAGAATAGCATGAAGATTTTAGATAAGGTTTAGATAGATCTGAGGTGAGGGTTCTTTGTCATCCACTTTAGAGAAATATCAACTGAAGACAGTGAGCTATAAGTTGGATGAACAATAGAACTAAGATCGAAGATAGACAAGATCTATATCAAAAGTGATGGTTTGAAGCCACCATGTATGAATGTATAGATTTAGAACCACATATCAATTTTGTGAGGAGGGTTCTATGAATCATATTTATCAATAAGCATATGAGTTTCTTTTCTCACATTCTTGGATGTACACATTCATTGTAACATCCCCGATCTTAAGCCGCCAATTGTGTGCATCATTTCATGTCATGCATTTGCATTGGAACCTAAAATTGAGTATGATTTTGAATTTTTGTGAAAAGCTTCCAACAAACCCTAACTCGACAATGTGGATAACACTTTGAAAAACTCAAATGGTTTTGCAAAGCCCTGAAGTAATAATTTCCGAGGAACACCTCGTGAATTCAACCTATTGCTCGAGCTATAAAACCCTAGTTTGATATAATTTGAATGTCCAAAGGGTTAAGTTGAGATGGAAGTTAACCGTTAAGTTGAACCTTTAACTTGGAGCTCTAGCTAGAAGTAGAGCTTGAAGATTTAAAAGAGAATGTGGAGTTGGTTTTGAAAATTCTTTTTAAATAGAACCAACCTTTGTAAGAATGCTTTGAAATGGTTCTAAAAGCTTGATAATAGGATTCAATTCATGTTAGGGTTAACCAAACACTTAAACCAGGAAATCAAGCAACTAAAGAGGGAAGAATCCAAAGCTTTCCTTAAAACTTGAATCTCAGAATAGGGGGCTTTAAATTAATTTGAATTAGCAACCTAAAAGTTTTAAAAAATAGAAATGAGAAAGCAAAGGATAAATCAAAACCCTATTCCCCCCCCAGCCGGATGGGCCCTTTTTCTTGGCCCATCTCCTCTCCCCGCACGGCCCACTAGGCCTGCTTCCTTCTCTTCTTCATCTGGCCACTGCCCCCAGTCTCCAGCGCTCGGACGCCGCCACCTCCTGCTGGCCGCCTTGCCCCGTGGCGAGCGCGTGAGGCTTCCTGGCCACCTCCTGCTTGGGGAGCAACGCCACCGCCTCCCTCATCTTCTTCGACCGGCGCTCTTTTCTTGTTTCTTCTCTTCTGCGCTTCCTCTGGCTTGTCGCACCGCTTCCCGTCAAGCCCCTCGCACGCCCGGTTGCTCCTCCCCGCTCACTCCTCCCGAGCTCCCTCGCCGCCGCTCGCTGTACCGTCCCGGCCGCATCGCCCCCCGGGCCATCTCCAAGCCCCCGCCGCCAAAACTCCCGAGCCCAGCCTCACCTCCCACCGCGCCGCCGCTCGCCTCCAGTTCCCCCGCGTGCCACCTCGTCGCTCCACCGCCCGGCCAAGCTCCTGTCGCTGCCGCATCCCCCCCTTAGCCTCCTCTGCTCCGCCGTTTCGGTCACCCCGCCACTCCCCTGCCCTACCCCGCTGCTGAGCTCGCCGCCCCATCCTCCGGTAGCCTCCCCGCCGCTTGGCTCCACCGCCACCTCGGCTCCGCCCTCAGCACCGGTGCCCCGCTTCCCGTCGAGCTCCCCGCCGCACCGCCCTGTCCCGAGCCTCACCGTCGGCCTTGCCCTACGCCGCTCCCCGCCGGTAAGGCCTTGCCGCGCCGCCGCCCTCCCCTTCCTTCTCCCCGCCGCCGGCCACGTTCTACAGAGCCACCCGAGCCGGCTGCTGAGCCATTTAATCAAGGTCCTAATGACCTAGTAATCAATTAAACAACCTGACCATAATTATTAAGCACAATTAATATAGTATTTACTTCCAATCATTGCTGTTCCGACCGGTTTAATACCTCACTTAATTCTAATGCTGGTTAGTTAAGGTAAACAGACCACTTAATGGCTATCATTAGTGCTGACCAGTTCAATTAATGAGCATATTAATGGCTGAGTAGATTTAATGCCAACCGAATAACCGATTCAGACATGACTAGTAAGCTTCATTAATGCTAATAGACATTTAATGAGCATCATTAGTGCTAATAATCATCCATTAATATTAACTAACCAGTAATGCCTGTCATTAATAACTAGCCAGTACAATAAATATGTGTAATAAAATTGTTTCAATGTCCTAAGGGCCCCACTCGTCAGAATTTCAGTAAAAGAAATAAAGGAAATAAAAATTATGACCGTGGGCCCCACTGTCATTGACCTAGGTCAATGTTGATTAAAATTGACCCAGGGCCCACCTGTCAACCCCTGAAATTATTTGAATTAAATTAATTGTTAATTTTACTAAGAAAAATACAACAAAAGATTTAAAATGAGTTAAATCTTGGAAAATGCATAGAAACTCCATTTTTAATCAGAAAAATGCCCATAATATATCAAAATGTTCAGAAAAATGAAAGCTATTCAAATATGCCATGTTCATATATGTTTGCATGCTAGGAAAAACACAAATTGCTAAAAACTCAAATTAGGGTTTTCGATTAGCCGGAGGATTTTCGGATCGCGATATTTTATGCGTCCGGACTCCGATTAAATTGATTTCACTTGCATTAGTCTTCTTTTTGCATCCCCTATGTCATGGCATACATTGCATCTCATATTGATGTTCCGCATTTAGATATTTACGGTTATACCCTTGTTTCTGGTGTTTTCGTTCTTCCCCGTTAGAGCCGGAAGGTCCAGAAGACGATAGTCCCGATCACAAGCAGGGTTTAGTTGCAAAGCAACCAGGCAAGCAGCCCCTTTGGTCACATTGCAAACTCCTATTATTTGCAAAGTATTAGTTGTTTTTTAATTCATTATCACATGCGTTCAACTGCTATTTTTCCGCTAAGCAAAACCCTAGTTTGATGAATAAGACTCACCTTGTCGCTCAAACTGCTCCACCACCAACCCAACCTATCTAGCGTAGTATAGTGTTCAATGCTCTAATGTTGCTATGTATTTATGCTTAGACATGCTTAGACTTGTAGAAGTCGTAATTCCTGGGTTAGCAGATGAATCAACACTGGGAATGGGTTACGTGGTAGGTGGGTGTTCACCAGGGTTTAACTAATAAACTTGCTTAATCATATTTGGGTTTAGACGAGAGGCCATGGCTGGGAGCATGGTGGGTTGTCTCGTCTTCCCGCAAGGACCGGTTACCGATGTTCCTTCGAACCAAGATTCACGTACTTCTACACGGGTGGATTATGGGGCCACCCACGACTAAATAATTTGCTTAGACTTAGAGTATGAGCTGCATAGTTTGCCGTTTCCATTTGCCGTGTGCGTGAAAAAGGATGTGGTGTGGTGCATCAATATAGGTGTAAGGGGTACACACGGTTCGAGTCCGGGGATGTATCACCTGCTACAACGTATGAGACCATGTCGTAGTTACGGCCGGACTGATGCACATGGACTAGCCCGTACGGGTGGCTCATACCTAGGTCGACAGCATTGTAAAGGTCGTGTTCGATCACCCTCCGCCAGCACACCTCGTGAAGTGTGTTATCCTGGTAGCACTAGGAGTCGATCGATACGTGTAGGTAAAGATGTACACCCCTGCAGGGTTAAAACTGTTTGAACAGCTGTGTCCGCAGTTATGGACAACTTGGTAAGATTTTGCATCGAAATAGATAACTATAACCAACTCTAAAACTTGCCAACTCTAAGGATGGTGTTAGCGACAGCTTCCTCCCAGGGTGGTCGAGGATGGGTCGGGGTATTTCAGGTGTGGTGATCTGCAGTAAGGATTGCGCGAAGTGTTCGACTCGTCCCCTTTGAAAAGGTATTCTAGTAGTCGGTTTTCCATCTACTTATTGCTATTGACAAAGGTAAAACTTGCTTTCCGCAAATTAGTCCACAATTACCCCTTTATTGATACATGGCACAATTATTACTAATTTCCGCACTGTAAGTCTTGCTGAGTACAATTTTGTACTCACCCCGCTATTGTTGATATTTTTATTGCAGCGGAAACTACCCCTTCCTAGGGTAGTTTCGACATAGAGATCGACGCCCACAACGACTAGTCGCTGGAAATCCTAGGCAGTGATCCTGCCCCCGGGGTTTGGCAGCTCGTTTGTTCTGCTGCCGCTTTCGGCCAACTATTTCGGCTTCGTAGCCTTAATTACTCTTCCGCTGTGTATTTGGGTCTTCGGATCCTTGCGTGAATATATGTTGTTAAGTTTCAAACTTATAATATTGCAGTTTCTGTCGTAGAGTCACTACTGTGCAATCTGGTTGTTTTCGCCTGCTCATGTGCCGTGTGTGTATGTGATGAAGCACATGTTGTGGGTAGGATTTCAGAGTTCCTATCATAGAGTTATTAGGTTTAATCACCCCTGTGAAGCGACTCTGCTACTGAGAGGTTGGGAACTATATCACCCTACTCCAGCCGAGCATTAATTTGCCGGGACGAGTTTGGGGTTGATGTTCCGGCTCGGTAGTGAACGAGTGAGGAGACTATATCACCCTACTCGATCTGTGCATTAGTTTGCCGGAGAAAGTTCGGGGTTGACGTCTCGGGCTATTCGGAGCCATATCACTCCACTCCTCTTGGGATTGATACTCAGGGGTTGAGGTCGGGGTTGACGTTTCGACTTAGCGGGTGGTTTTACTTAAAGCTCTCTGTTATGAATTCTGGGGTTCGACATTCATTGAGAGAATTATACTTTCCTTTAATGTGTTTACATCTAGAGCATCAACATCAAGTCATGATATAAACATGTATGCATGGTTTCAAGTTACGTTTCGAGAATCCAAGATATTTAGCTCACTTCGCAACTCGCAAAACCTATGCTCATCTAAGGGTTTTGTGAAGATATCCGCTAATTGTTTATCCGTTCTCACATGGCTAATAACAATATCACCCTTTGCAACATGATCCCTAATGAAGTGATGACGGATGTCTATGTGTTTTGTGCGGGAATGTTGTACTGGGTTATTGGCTATCTTGATTGCGCTTTCATTGTCACACAAAAGATGCACTTCTCTTATCATAATCCCATAATCCTTCAAGGTTTGCCTCATCCATAATAATTGAGTGCAACAAGCACCTGCGGATATGTATTCGGCTTCGGCGGTGGATAGGGAAACAGAGTTTTGTTTCTTGGAAGACCAACTAACTAATGATCTACCTAGGAATTGGCATGTTCCGGAGGTGGACTTCCTATAAACCTTGTTTCCTGCATGATCCGAATCTGAATATCCAACAAGATTGAAACTAGCCCCTTTGGGATAACACAGCCCTAAGTTGGGAGTGTGAACTAGATATCAAAGAATTCTCTTAACGGCCGTGAGCTGGCTCTCTTTAGGAGCTGCTTGAAATCGTGCACAAATGCAAACACTTAACATGATGTCGGGCCTAGATGCACAAAGATAAAGCAGAGAACCAATCATAGAACGGTATACCTTTTGATCAACGGATTTACCGTCTTCATTTAGGTCAAGGTGGCCGTTCATTTGCATTGGAGTGCGTATTCCCTTTGCTTTCTCCATGTCGAATTTCTTGAGCATGTCCCGAATGTACTTCTCTTGGGAGATGAAGATTTTATTTCTGAGTTGCTTTACTTGAAGACCTAGGAAGAACTTCAACTCTCCCATGATGGACATCTCAAATTTTTCTGCCATCATCTCTCCAAACTCTTTGCTAAAATTGTGATTAGTTGACCCAAAAATAATATCGTCCACATATATTTGACATACAAAGAGTTCACCATCCATTACTTTGGTGAAGAGGGTGCAATCAATTTTTTCAGTTTTAAAGCCCTTAGTTAGTAGAAACTTCTTAAGACATTCATACCATGCTCTAGGAGCTTGTTTAAGTCCATATAGAGCTTTATGAAGTTTATATACATTATTTAGAAATCTTGGGTCTTCAAAACCTGGTGGTTGTTCAACATATACTAATTCTTCAATTTCACAATTTAACAATGCACTTTTAACATCCATTTGATATAGCAAGATATTATGATGATTTGCATATGCTAGCAAGATTCTAATAGCTTCTAATCTAGCTACAGGTGCATAAGTCTCACCGAAGTCCAAATCTTCCACTTGCGTGTAGCCTTGAGCGACGAGACGTGCTTTGTTCCGCACCACTTGACCATCTTCATCTTGCTTATTCCGAAACACCCATTTTGTTCCTATGACGTTGTGCTCTTTGGGGTTCGGTTTATCGACTAGCGTCCACACCTTGTTGCGTTCGAAGTTGTTCAACTCTTCTTGCATCGCAATTACCCAATCTTCATCACCCATTGCTTCGTTGATCCTAGTTGGTTCCAAAGAAGACACAAACGAGTAGTGCTAACAAAAGTTTGAAAGTCTAGTACGTGAGCGAGTTTGTGGACCTTTGTTTATGTCACTTATGATTTTATCGACTGGATGACTGTCTTGGATTTGCTTCATGAGCTTTGGGTGATGTGGACCACTTTGAGCTTGAAGTCTTGTCTGAGCTTCAACTTCGACGTTTGCTTCAGTGTCATCACTTTCTTCTTGGGGATCTTGGTTTGAAGAAGGTGGCATGACATCTAGAGATGAAGTGCTCTCTTTGACTTTAACTGGCTTTACTTCCCCAATAGCCATATTCTTCAAGGCTTCAGTGGGAATGAGCTCATCTGCAATACTTGGTAATTGCTCTACTTGGGAGCCATTAGTTTCATCGAATTGCACATCCATCGTTTCTTCAACTTTTCGTGTGAAATTGTTGAAGACTTGGTAAGTGTGCGAATTCGAGCCATAACTGAGAAAGAAACCTTCGTGTGATTTTGGAGCAAATTTAGATGTACGGTGCTTATCTAAAATATAGCATTTAGATCCAAATACACAAAAGTATGCAACGTTTGGTTTGTTACCGGTTAGTAGCTCATAAGATGTCTTCTTCATAAACTTGTGAAGATAAAGACGGTTGATTGCATGGCATGCGGTGTTGATGGCATCAGCCCAAAATCTGCTTGGCGTGTTGTATTCCTCAATTATTGTACGCGCCATCTCGATTAGGGTTCAATTTTTCCTTTCAATAACACCATTTTGTTGAGGCGTGTAGGCGGCGGAGAACTCATGGTTGATGCCTTCTTCATCAAGGAAGTCATCTACATTTGTGTTCTTGAACTCCGTCCCGTTGTCGCTTTGCACTTTCTTGATCTTGAACTCAAATTCATTTTGTGCTTTTCTTGCAAACCTCTTGAAGCATTCTTGGGTCCTCCGAAGCTTTTGTAGGTATTTGGACCAAATAAGTCCATGTGAAGAAGCTCGAGAGGGTATGTTGTTGACATGACGGTCTTGGAGGGATGCTTGGACTTTACTTGCTTCCCGGCTTGGCATGCACTACAAAGTCTATCATTTTCAAAAGATACATTAGTGATTCCAAGGATATGTTTACCTTTCACCAATTTGTCGAGGTTCTTCATTCCTACATGTCCAAGTCTTCGATGCCATAGCCAACCTTTTGAAGACTTTGCAATCAAACATGTGGTCACTTGAGGACTTTTAGAGAAATCAACAAGATATAGATTGCTTTTTCTTACTCCTTTGAAGACTAAGGTTTGATCATCGCTTTTAGACACTTGGCAATCAGTTTTAGTGAATAATACATTGAGATCAAGATCGATTAATTGAGCAATGGACATAAGATTGAATCCAAGGGACTTAACGAGCATAACATTAGCAATAGATTTGTCCTTGGATATTGCGACTTTACCTAGCCCCATTACCTTTCCTTTACCATTGTCTCTAATGTAATACTTCGAGATGGTGAAGCATTGGCGTGAACTCATCGAACATTCTTTCGTCTCCGGTCATGTGATCGGTGCATCCACTATCAAGCACCCATTCTCGTCCTCCGGAGGCGTAGCTCTATAAAATAATTAGTTTCTTTTAGATACCCATATCCTTTTGGGTCCATGAATGTTAGCGGTTGGGACATTGTTAGATGTGTCAAATACATTGGGTGCAAGGTTAGCAATGTGATCTTTGCGTATCCAAATGGTTTTGCTAGAAATCACATCTCTACTCTTGTGCCCAATGAATTTGGCATATACTTTACCCTTTTGGGTTTTAGCTAATCTATAGTTGGCATTATGGTTAACATGCATGGATACATAATCTTTACTAGCATAGCCTCTAAAGTGAGTGAGATCGATATTCTTCCCTCTTCCAAACACCCATTTGGTCTTGGGATATTGCTCGGATCTCCATTTGGTTCCATCCGAGTTGTAGCTTGGGATGAAGCCTAACCCTTCTTTCTTCGAATTCATCAATTACTTGCTAAGAAGCTCTCTCAAGATTCGCTTCCTTTGCAGCACTTGAAGAAGCCAACTTCAAGGATGGTCTTCATCCTAACATTCTCACTCATAACATCTATGGTCTCCTTAGATGGAGTGTTAGGGGAACAAGAAACCATAATAGCATTTAAGGATGAAGCATTTGAGTGCATAGTGCTAGATGATGTGGATGGAGACATGCCATTGGATGATGCAATGCATTTCAAGCATGGAGGATTAAAGTCTTCTTGATTCTCACTAATTTGCTTGACGATGAGAGAATCATTCTCAAATCTAAGTTCATCATGAGCCACTTTTAGAGACTCAAGATCTTGCTTCTTGTTGAGGAACTCAACTCCAAGCTTCTCATGGTCCTCTACTAGTGATTCGTAAGCCTTAGTGAGAGTTATGTATTTTGACTTGAGTTTGTTCAACTCACGAGTCAATTTCTTATTTTTTCCATCTCATCAACAAGCAAACCTTCTTGATCTTCAAGAATGATTTCTTGTTCCATAAGAGTTTTAGCAAGAGTTCTATAGCTAGGTTTTTTGTTTTCTAACTCTTCACTCATAAGGTCATCATCACTATCATCATAGTTAGGAGATTTTGAAGTTACCTTGGACCCTTTAGCCATAAGGCATGTGGGAGACTCGTTGTCACTTGGCATGTCAAAGATTGACCTTGTCTTTGTCGGTGAAGACCATGCGAGTCCTGCCATTCCTATTTCAGAGTCCGAGGAAGAAGCTTCGGAGCTTGAGGAATCGCTTGCATTTGAATCCCACTCCTTGCCAAGATAGGCTTTGGCCTTGTACTTGTTCTTCTTGTAGTGTTTGGCCTTGCAGTGATGCTCCTTCTTGTAAGACTTCTCCTTCTTCTCATCCTTGTCTCCTTTGTGACCTTTCTCTTTTCTCTTGTCCTTCTTGTGGAGAGGACAGTTGGTGATGAAGTGGCCGGTCTCTCCACACTTATAGCACTTTCTCTTCTTGGGGGTCTCTTGAGGAGGAGCTTTCTTTTCTTCTCAAGTCATACTTCTTGAATCTTCCACCCTTTTAGAACCTGTTGAATCTTCTGACCAAAGAGCCAAGTCCTTCCCAAAAGAGTCTCTCATATCTGCTTCATCACTTGATTCTTCAGATTCTTCTTCAGATGAGGAATCTGTCTTCTTGGCCTTCAAAGCGATGGATCTTCGAGACCCTGATTTTGTAGAGTGCAGCTCTTTCTTCTCTTCGATGATCATCTCATGAGCATTGAGTCTTCCAAGAGCTTGAGAGGGAGTCAATGACTTGAAATCTGCTCTTTCTTAAATGAGGGTGCACAAGGTGTCATACTTTTCATCAAGAGACATGAGAAGTTTCTTGACAATGACAGTGTCGGTGATGTCTGTTGCACCAAGTCCTCGAAGCCCATTTGTGATGGTTGTGAGTCTTGAGTATATGCTTCGGACTGATTCTTGATCTGAACCTCTGAACCTGTTGAATTGACTTCGAAGAACATCGGTTCTGAAGTCCTTGACTGACTCAGTGCCTTCATACAGTTCTTCAAGCGTGTCCCAGATCTTCTTCGCGCTTCTGAGGGTGCTGATTCTTCCAAACTCATCATCATTGAGTGCGCCGAAGAGTATGTCTCAAATCTCTCAAAGGCTTTCCTCTCTGAAAGTAGATCTCAAGAAGTCAAAGAGGAAAGGGAACACACAGTGGAGAGAATGTCTTTTTGCGCTAAGTGTCCTCCCGAGCCCGCAAGGGGTCGGGGGCTATTTATAGCCGTTCTGCAGAAAAGAGTCGTTAGACACAAAGATGCTCTTCCGGTGCAACCGGAAGACAAACCCGGCAGCACCGGGATTCAAACCAACGGTCAGATCTGAAGAACATCAGATGCACAGCGAAATGCTTCACCACAAGGCGGTAGGTCCGGAGGAAACGCGGTCACACCGGAATTGAAGAATGTACTTATCAGAGCAACTTCCAGAGGCAATTCCCGGTAGTGCCGACTTTGAGGGCGGTTGTGCCGGGTATGAAAAGATGACACGTTCTCCTCCACAGAGAAGAAAAATGGTCCAGAGGAGATTCCCGGTGCAACCGGATACAAAACCGGTGCAACTGCAGACAACTCAGAATGCGACTTAGACTAGGGCATCAAACGACCTAAGTCCAGAGAGGATTCCCGGTGCAACCGGATGCGAAACCGGTGCAACCAAAGACAAAGCGAACAGGACTTGGTCTAGGGTATCAGAAGCATATTCTGGCAACACCGGTCTTCCAAACCGGTCATACCGATTTTCGGAATATGAAACTAGGGCAAACCCTAAGCGGCAGGGTTCCCTAACTCTCCAACACAGAGGCCATTCTCGGCAGCACCGGATTCAAGACCGGTCATGCCGCAATTGAAGCTCTTCAAGGTTGAGACGACTGAGTCCTCAAACCTTGCAACAGAGGCCAATCCCGGTACAACCGATTCTTCAAACCGGTACAACCGAGTCACTGTCTGTGTTTTAGAAAGAGATTTCAAAGGATTTCTTCAGAGATTTAGACTGAGCACTTAAGAAGATCCTTCCTATAGCATAGGTATCTAACCCCTCTTAATAGGCGGCTTGTCCTATGGACTCAAATGATCTTTAATCATATAAACACTAGAAAATCTCCACTAATCTTCTAGATCCAAGCCTTTCTTCAACATCAATTTTTAGGGGTCGACATTCACTGGTTAAACCAATCACTTGGGGACTAATCACCTGTGTACACTTAGTAAACCATTAGTCCCTTAACCGTTTGTCATTAATCATCAAAATCCACTAGGGGCACTAGATGCACTTTGAAGTTGGTTCCTAGAAAATAGCGTGAAGATTTCATAAGACATGTTCATAGTATAATTGAACATGCAACAACAAATAGGTTTATTGTTGTTACCATGATACGATCAACCGGTAATCCTTGGCTGCCTCCTTCATCTCCAACCAGACCACCAGTGTGAGAGTCCAGACTTAACTTCCAGACCCTCCCTGTGTATCTCTTCATCAGTCCAGGATCAAGCTGATGAACACAGGCGAATTGATATCACTGCACACATCACGAAATATTTTAGAAACATAAACAATTGAGTTATAGCAGCGATATGACTAAATAAAGTAACTAGGATTTACGTCCCTTACCATTCAGAAAACACAGCGGAAAAATAAAGCGTAGATGTCTCCATCTCAACCACAGGCAATCGACGGAGGCCACATGACCTAAACCTCAGCATTGACATAGAAGATTCCTCATAGCTTCACCACCATCTTCGAAGATATC
The DNA here is from genome assembly GCA_019208055.1 of Stipa capillata. Lineage (NCBI taxonomy): Eukaryota > Viridiplantae > Streptophyta > Magnoliopsida > Poales > Poaceae > Stipa > Stipa capillata. The sequence continues at coordinate 301,888 of JAGXJF010004066.1, read as the reverse complement.
TGAACACGTCCAACAAACAACATGCACGATGAGTACTTTACGTACTCAGCAAGCCACCTGGCGGCAGATGGTCCTATTAAACTACATGCAAGGCTTCAACGGAAGGCTGTATGGTTCATTTGCAGAAAAGCAGTATTTAAGCATGGCTAAGCATATCTCTACTCTATTCAGAATAAATCCTATTAATCTACTCAGGGTATCAAGTAAACAGGCGACAACGGATAAGGGTAAAGTTGTGTCAATCGACACGCTAGCTACTGGATTAAAACAGCATGCATGTTTATAAACAATAAAATATAGTGACTTTGAAAATATAGGATCAAATATGATCAAGAAAAGGGGCCATGCCTTCGTTGACGAGTTGGTCTTCTTCTGCAGGAACTTGACCTTACCCAACTTCGCTACTTCCTATTCATCGCAACAGCAATAAAGTGCAAGACAAATAACTATAATTCTAAATTAAATATCAAAATGGAAATACCAGAAGAATAGAGCTAGCAAGGTTGGATAGGTATCAAAGGGCAAAGGCGAAGGGATAGGATTGTCGAAAGACAACTAGGAAGGTGTGAGATTATATATCTCAACCAGATAGAGTACATGTACTCGAAAGATGGTCTTCCGGATCATATCATTCTGGGAAAAGGATAGATTTATGGATGATAGAATTTGCATGTCAAAGGACTAAAGTTAATCCACATGCGAGATAGGGATAGATGTGTAACTGAGAATAGGATATGGTTGATGACAACAATAGCACAATCATATGATTAAACATGGAAACCCGACATACTAGCAAAACAAATATGACCAATCATACTTGTAAACAAGCGAGGTCTTGGCATGCTAGTTGGCAAGAGATGATAATATGCAACATGTCAATCTATATGAAACTACTGTGCAACATACAACTGGACATCATGTAACAAACTAGATAGACTAGGCATGAAATAGAAATTAGGCAAGACAAGCATAGGATAACATATGACTATGCAATTGTAATCTAATAACGATAATTGATAAGGCAAATGGTGATTAAACCATATGATCAAATAACAACTAGCATCGATATGACATGCACCAACATACATGCAATCTATGACATAACATTAACTCTACTCATGCTATTGTGTGAATAAAATGCAGCAATCAACCTACAAATACTACACATAACAATATTTTAGTAAATGATGATTATTAGCAACATATATGCATATATTATAATTGATACCTAAAGGCTAACCATGTATATGTGACTATACACTACATTATAAACATGCAACATAAGATAACAAGCTAAGCATACTAGTACATACATATTATATGCCCATCAACTAACATGCGATATGATTAAATAAAAACTCAGTAAGGGGTTATTATTCCAACATATAGATTGTCAACAATATTAAGTCCAATTCTATATGCAACTACATGATTATGCAACATAAAGACATATTGAACATGCAACTTAATCGTGTTTAAACAAACAATTAAATTATACACATCAATAAAATAATGTATTCAGCCATTGCATGACGGATTATTATCTAAAACATGGATTAGCCTATGTATATATGCATAAACATATACACATAGCTGCATATGTAAATCACATGAAATGCATCGAACAAATATGAGACATGTGTGCAATCTTAACCATATTATAAATAGAGGTTAATAACATGACCAATTGTATAACAATCCTTAAATAAACATGAGTTAACCTATAGGAATATATGCACATACCACTATTTAATATACATCATGCAACCATAACTACATATGATATGTCACATTAATATTAGTTTAGCAAAGATTATGCTTCTACTACTATAGGTTATATGCAATATTAGGTTCAACTGTATATTATATAACACAATATATGTGAACATACATAAGATCATGCCATATGAATCTTACTAAACATGAACTACTTTAGTCATGATACAACCAAGTTTGAACTAATATGTTGAACCACTTCATGTCTAATGACTATTAAGATGGAACCATATTGTATGCATGCACATTATATTCAACTATCTAAACATGCAACATGTAGCTATATGAATATGGATACACCTATTAATGAATGAAGCATGGTTGATCCGTATGACGAATACTCTTAAGCATGAACATTATATAACAGAAAAACTATCATACATATAACAATATGAAACCATACATATAACAATATGAAACTATATAACCTTATATAACTATATGAAACTAACATTATATGACTATATAACAATCATACATATAACAATAGGAAACTATATGCTACATAACATACTATTCAATTGGATGATGAAAACAATCATCAAAATTATTGGACATGAACATATGAATATGCGAGTACTTTCAAACAAGAATTAATGACAGGAAACAATGCGATGATGCATCACAAGATGATTGGAGATTAACAAGATGGGTGGTGGCGACATTCGCAACACAAAACGGTTGGAACAGATTAAAGATTGGTTCTAGACAGACCGGACGGTTTTGGTTGCTGCGTGATGCTCGCTCAACGAAATCACGATCCGCCAATTGGATTAGAAATTAGACATACAGAGGCACAATCCTACCAAAGGGTTTTGGAGAATTCTTACTGAGTCAACGGGAAAAGATCAGACAAGTTAGATGTTCTGCAGATTGAATCTGAACATCTGCGAACAGCACGTCGGAGACAGATCAATTCCCGCCAAACGGCTACATGGATCAAGGAGTAAATTTACAGAGGTGTTTATAGATATATAAGACACAATTTCACCAAAGGAATTCTTCAAAGACTCACCGGATCAACGGGGATAGAGGAGATAATGCCGCTGTACCGTTCGCACAGTCAAATCTGCACACGAACAGCAGCACGAAGAAACTTTATTTCCCAGAGATTGGGCCATTGGATTGCCTTCAAAATTTATGGAGATGATCTTGACAACATCATCCATGATCCCACCAAATGGATCTTGGAAAGGAGGTCCGAGCCAACAATGGCATCGTTCCAATCTAGAGGCACGCGCAGAAAATCTAGGTGCAAACAGAACGTTAGTATTTAGAGATTTTTTGGTGATTGCACCGTTGGATCTTCACCAAATTTTGCAGAGAGGTAGAGGAAAAGGTTAGGAACAATCTCACCGAAGGGATTTGCCAAAAGATGTTCGAGGCAATGTCAATTGAGAAAACACTGAGGTGGGATGTGCTGTTCAGGAACTGCACGGGAAGAAAAAGGGGGGTGGCGGCTGTTTGGGGGGGTTTGGGGGCCAGGGTTTCGTGGGAAAAGGATTTGGGGGAGTGGGAAAGAGGTGGGAGGGGTGTGGGGTATTTATATGAGGGAGAGGGAAAGAGATTTGGCCCAAATACTATTGAAACAGATGCAGCGACGCATGCTGCGCTATGCAACACTCGCCGGAATGCCTGCTCAAGAGAGGAAATGAGACGGCGGGATGCCGAGAGGAGATGGGCCGGGATGGCGGCCATAAAGGAAAGGAGGAAAGAAATGGAGAAAACCAAAATAAAAACCAAGAACAGTAGAGCGAGATTAAATATCAAACGAACTCTGAAAATTCTGAGAAAAACTCTAGAGACACATTCCAAATTGAAAAGCCAATACAATTCAAGTTGGATAAATTCAAATTAACTCTGGTCTAATTTGTAAAATTCTAATTGAACTTTAATTAATTAGAGAATAAACAATGAAATTTTCTGGCTCTGATTTTTAAATAAAAGATTTTGAAAAGCTCTGAAAATCAGGATGTTACAACCAGATGCGTAGCTACTTCGACAGCAGCAAGGGTGAACTGTGCCCTCAATTCTTCCTTGATACGATCTACCTACCTCGATACCTCCGCTCTTATATGCTCCTCCATGGCAGCGTGGTCTATCTGTGTTGTTTGAGACTGCGTCTGGCTCCTCCTAGCCCTCCTCCGGCGCTCGTATTCCTCCTCAGTCTTGGGGAATCCCTGGCGCCATGGAACAACACTTCCTATGCCTCATGTGCGACCAGGGTGCTCGGAGTTTCCCAGTGCAGTGGTGAGGATGTCGTGTGTCTGTGATGACATAACCACATCCCTTGGGAGGGCTAAGAACTCATTTGCACCTATAAGAAGAAATTCTAACTCAAGAACTATGAGTTGTACTCATTCTATTCTTTACGTTCGTAAGGACTAAATTGAGTGACTTATACCATGCGTTGTGCGACTTCCTCATCTGCGGGATTCGGAAATCTTGTGGTGCTGCTTGAAGGGTCAGACTTGGCACGAGCTCTTAACCAGGAATGGGCCCGCCCTTGCAGGCCTACAAATGGAGGGGTTACATTCTTCTCCCTTACTAGTTGGTCCTCACGCGCCCATTTCTCCTCCGCCTGTTCGTATCCCCCTGTGCCGAGGTGATGCGGGTGCTTGTTTCTAGCCGACAATTCCCTCTGCTTTGCACTGAGACGGTTAAACTCAGGAGTGGACCTCATCTCAACAAATCTCCTATACACTTCTGGATCCAAGAAACCGTATTGATTGAACAGACTCTGTCCCTTCCTTATGAATTTAGTTGTGAACTCGCTCTTAAGTCTCCTCCACGCCTTCGAGATTTTCGTGAACGCGGCTCGTTAGATGCTTTTGTCAAATTCTGGAGGGAACTGAAACCACTCCTTTATCTCCGCCTTCAATTGATTTTGTATCTCAACGGTGACTAGCTTCCAGTTATTTATACGGATGTCCACCTTCTCACGCCCGAGAATCCCGCAAAATGATCGGAATTTTGCAACCACTTTCTCCGGCTTCTTCGGGGCCCCAGATCGCGTTGATATTTTTGTGATTACCATGTGTCGCTTGGGTCTTTGCGAAATGGTTCTAGGCTTCATGATCTTCTTGAGTTTTTTGGGCGAAGAATGGGCAGGCGAAGAAGCAGGCGGCGGCGATGTAGAGGACAACGAGTTTGAAGAAGATTGTGCGTCCGACATCTTGTAACAAAGATTATTAACATTAAACTGAAATTAAACCCTAATTCGAGGTACAAACCCAAAAGTAAATTATCCACATTCATAAATTTTGAAGAACACCTATTTGAATAAAGCCTTATTATCTAGATTTAAGCAAATGCAAATTCAAGTTTGATTTTAATGCTTTAAATTCACTTCTATTCCTATTCATATAATGCAAAATGGTTTTAATCTCGGCAAGAATTATACAATGTTGGCATTCATATAATGTAAAATGATTACTTAAATTCTTGTAGTTCTTCTAATGCAAAATTCTTAAATTCTTAAATTCTTAAAGAAGACAAACCGGGTCGGCGATGGGGACGTCGGGGTGGCCGGGAAGGTCGGGGCGGCGTCGGGGCTAGGGCGGCCGGTGAGGTCGGGGCGGCGAAGGGGCGGCGGCGTCGGTGCCGGGGCGGCGTCGGGGCAGGGGTGGCCGGGGAGGTCGGGGTAGCGTTGGGGCCGCGAGGTCGGGGCCGGGGCGGCGGCGTCGGGGCCGGGGTGGCCGGGGCGGTCGGGGCGGCGACGGGGTGGCCGGGAGGGCGTCGGGGCGGCGTCGGGGCCAGGGAGGTCGTGGCGGCGATGGGGTAGCCTGGGCGGCGGCGGGGTGGCCGGGGCGGCGAGGGCGGGGCCGGTGCGGAGACGTCGGGGAGGGAACTGGGGGGATGGAAAAAAACCCTAAGTACGCGATATTTAAAGCGACACCAGCAGAGTCGGTTCTAAGGAACAACCGCCTCTGATGAGTCCATCATCAGAGTCGGTTCTGAGAAACAACCGCCTCTGATGAGTCCTTCAGCCAGACATAAACATCCCTATTTTTAGGGGAAAATATCAGTTTTCATATGATTGAAACGACAGTTTAAATATCATTCATCATTCGAACTAAAGTTTTCACAGAGATCATAAATCACACAGCACATAGAAAGGATTCACATTACACAAGGATCAAATTCATTTCGATATAGAATACGAAAATTAAAATGCAATCAAAGTTCAACTTCTCATTTCAACATAATGCAAGCATACATAACCATTTGAACCTGCACCCACATCATTAATCATGCACTTGCCTTTTTCCTTTGAAAATAAGACCTTCATGATGATCATTGCGAATGTAGGTCTCATTGTCATGACTTTGTGTTTCTTCGCACGTCACTTCGTCCGAATTAGGGATATCGCTACATCTGTTATAGTCAGCCTCGTCGACCACTTCATCGACACCGACGATACTCCTCTTTCCATTCCTTACGACATGATGCTTCTTATTAGATGGATCGACTATGTAGAAGACTTGGTGAACATGTTTTGCAAGCACAAATGGTTCACTCGCATAAGCAACACGACCAAGGTCCACGGTAGTCACGCCATAATTGTCAACCTTCACATGTGAAAGATGCACCCAACGGCACCAAAATATGGGGATCTTGAACTTCACGTAGTCGAGCTCCCATATCTCTTGTACGAACCCATAGTATGGCCATGCCTCATGGGCGACACCATCTACAGCATCTATACGGACACCACTGTTCTGATATGAGCTTTTCGCATCTTGAGCCTTCGTGTAAAATGTATACCCATTTATTTGGTACCCTTGATACGTCATGACTTGGTATGATGGTTTTCTTGACAACCAAGTAAGCATATCATCGATGGATGAGCTATCGGTGATTCGGTCATGTAGCCATTGATTGAACCTCTAGTTATGTTGTATAGTGATCCATCTTTGAGATTTATTCGGATTCTGTTTCCGTACCAACTCAAAGTGCTCGGTGATGTAGGGAGATACCACATCCATGTGTTGCAACACAAGAAAGTGGGCTTTCGCAAGCGCATCCGAATTGGGATTGATTCGTTTTGCTCCGAGAGTACCGATTCCTTGTAGCCTCCCAGCATAGCGTGATTCAGGTACCGACATGTAGTCCAAACAAAACTCAACGACCTCTTCGGTTGCATAGCCTTCAACAATGCTCCCCTCTGGGCGGGATCGATTACGCACATAGGACTTCAAAATTTCCATATATCTTTCAAACGGGTACATGCTCCGAAGAAAGATAGGGCCACACATCTTAATCTCTCTGACGAGATGAACCATGAGATACGGCATGATATCAAAAAAAAGTCGGCGGGAAATACATCTCAAGATGACATAGAGTTACCACCAATCGTTGTTGCAAAGCATCTAGCCGAAGGGGGTCGATGACCTTTTGGGTTATTGCCTGAAAGAACTGGCATAACATTATGATTGTCTCTCTAACCTTTGCTGGCAAAATGCCTCGAATAGCAAGAGGGAGCATTTGTGTAATCAGAACATGACAATCATGAGACTTCATTCCAAGCAATTTCAAATCCTTCATCGACACAAGTTTCTTTATGTTGGCGGAGTAACCGAATGGAACTTTGATACCATGTAAGCACTTGCAAAGTTCAGTTCTCTCAGCCTTTGATAGGGTGTAACTTGCAGGTAATTTCCAAAAAATTGACTTCTTTTTCCATATGCCCTTTCTCAATGGGATTCCTTTACCGAGAACTACGTCAACGTCCTTCACCATATCGTAGACCTTCTTTCCTGAATAAGGCTTTGGAGCCGTACCCTCCTCTATTGTGCCATCAAACTCCTTTTTGAGATTTCGGTATGGATGATTCCTCCGCAAATACTTACGGTGCCGCATGTACACTGTCTTGTGCGAGTGCTTGAGGTACACACTTGCCGTATTATCCAAGCATTGACCGCAAGCGTTAGGTCCATGAGTGGTTTGACCAGACAGGTTACCATAGGCAGGATAGTCATTTATGGCGCAGAACAGGAGGCCGCGTAAGGTAAATTGTTCACTTTTGTCGGCATCCCATACATCGTCAACCCCTTCGTTCCATAGAGTCTGAAGATCTTCCATCAAGAGCGCTAGGTATACATCAATATCATTTCCAGGTTGCTTCAGGTCTTGAATTAGCATGGCCATCATGATGTACACGCACATAGCCACCGGCCAGGTGCTATGTCGATAGGTCATGCTACCGAAGGGATTCATTCCATCCGTACTCAACCCGGCCGAACCTTACATTTCACGTCTCGGCTCCAAAAGTTGGATACCTAGTGTCGTGTTTCTCCACTGGATTGAATCAGTGGGGTGTCTTAGCATGAAATATTTATTACGATCGTCGGCATGCCATCTCATAAGTTTTGCGTGCTTTTTGTTTGCAAACAAATGCTTCAGATGCGGAATTATAGGAAGATACCACACTACCTTAGCCGGCGGTCCTTTCCTGTCTTCGACACCCTCTGATTCATCACTTTGAACATCGAGCTGCTTGTATCTGGATGTCTTGCATACTGGACATACATGTACGTTCGCATACTCTTTACGGAAGAGGATACAGTCGTTCTTACAAGCATGGAGTTTTTCTATTTCCAGACCTAGAGGACAAAGAATCTTTTTCACTTTGTATGTGCTCGTGGGCATCTCGTTTCCCTGTGGAAGCAAGTCTGCCATGAGTGCTAGGAGAGAGGTGAAACTTTTATCAGACCAACCATTGCTTGCCTTCAATTTGAATAGTTCAAAAACAGTTGATAATCTTGTGTATTTTGTCTTGCAACCTGAAAACAAAGGTTTCTCTGAGTCCTCCATCAAGCCCAGGAATTGCTCTTATTGTCTCCCTTCTAGGTCGTTTCCTTCTGCGTCATGCAACATTTCCTCCAATTCATTATCGGTCGGCTGCATATCTTCATCCTCCTCGCAATCGGACTCACCGTCGACACCATCTTCATTGCTAGTCGCCTCATCTCCACTCGGTAAAATTATGTGCGCCTCGCCATGATTGGTCCACCGTGTATAACCACTTACAAAACCCCTACGGATCAAATGATCTTGTATCTGGGTTCTGTCCTTGAACATCTTCTCGTTCTTACAATCATAGCATGGGCAACACATAAATTTGGCTCCCTTTGCCAACATATCGTCACGTGCTACTAATAGGAAATTGACGATGAATAGTATAGTATCCCGTATATTAGGAAGTATCTGATATACGATTCCCTGGATTACCGAAGTATACCCCGTATCCGGTAAGGATCCCAGGACGATAAGGTAACCTCTAAGAAGGAGGAAAGATATCCCTTAAACTAGGAAGTTCATCCCGATGTTTGAGGAAGCCAGAGTCCTACTCGGACGTAAGTCCATGTACGGTACGACTAGATGAACCCCCTATAAAAGGATCAGCAGTCCTGACGATAAATAGTACAGTATCCCGTATATTAGGAACTATCTGATATACGATTCTCTGGATTACCGAAGTATACCCCGTATCCGGTAAGGATCCCAAGACGATAAGATAACATCTAAGAAGGAGGAAAGATATCCCTTAAACTAGGAAGTTCATCCCGATATTTGAGGAAGCCAGAGTCCTACTCAGACGTAAGTCCATGTACGGTACGACTAGATGAACCCCCTATAAAAGGATCAGCAGTCCCATAGGGAAGGGGGGAAGTTAGATCGACAAGTGAGGTTAGATCTAGAAGGCCAATCCAGATCCTGAAGCCCCATCACCTCGAAGGAGTCGAGAGTAGCGGAACTAGCCGGATTAGTCTACGATTAGGCCTAGGATAGCCACTAACTTCCAGATTCTCTTGTAAGACGTTTCTCCATTAAATATATACGAACAGGACGTAGGGTTGTTATCCTGAGGGAGGCCCGAACCTGTATAGTTTTCCTTGCCATTATACCTCTGGCCTTGTGCCCTAGCGGTCCCTACCCCTCATACATACACATTCCACTAATACCGTAAGATCGGCAGAAATCATCTACACCATTAATGTACTCTTGGGTCACACGGTTCTCGAGATACATCCAACTTCGATTCATCTCGCACATACTGCTACACAATACATATGCAAGAGACTTATTAACCTACCACATACTAATAGATCCTAACTATATGATTAATTTTCACTTCATCATCTCTAAACAACTAAATCTAATTATCTCATCCAACCAAATGAAAGCAAAATAGGGAGAGAGGGGCAAGTAGTACTAACCTTCTTCAATGTCCAATGCAATTACTCTTCATTATCCACTCTCCCTCCATTCAAAATCGCCTCAAAATCACTCCTAGCCGAACCAGATGCCACCCAACAGAACAGATCTGGGAAACCCTAAAAGACTTCCCGACTCCCCTGTTTATGAAGGCGACATATATCACAGTCGGTTGGGTCACTTAAACCGACTGTGATGTAACATCACAAGCGGTTCAGCTCAGATCTGTCTGTGATATATCCTACATCTGAGTCGGTTCATCAACGAACCGCCGCAGATGACTCATTTCAGTCGGTTTGTATACCAACCGACTGAGATCTGTTTAGACATCATAGTCGGCTTCCTTTGTAAACCACCTCAGATGACTCATCTGAGGCGGTTTATCTCTCAACCGACTCGGATGTTTCCATCGTGGGGACACAGCGTCAACATCGGAGATGGTGCCCATGGCAACCCGCTTATGATGAGTAAATCAGAGGCGGTTGAACTTTGCCCGACTGAGATGACACGTCCCGGATGAGCCTTTCTGTAGTAGTGCTTAGAGAGGTTGAGGATGTACCACCTGATACACTTTATGGGACCGTGTTGGAGTACTAGCTGGACTGGTGCACACGAACTGACCCATTTGGGTGGCTCATAGCTAAATCGAAAGCATTGTCGTGTTTGACCACTCTTTGCTAATACACTTCATGGAGTGTACTAATTACATGGCATTAGGAGTCGATCGATACATGTAGGTAAAGATGTACACTCCTGTAAGGTTAGAACTATTCAAATAGCCATGCCCGCAGTTATGGATAGCTTGGTGATTACCTATGTCGAATTAGACAATTTCAATGTTACTCTAAAATTTTCAACTCTGATTTAGAGAAGTAAGTGACTACTTCCTCATGGGTGGTTCGATGAAAAGTCAGTTTATCTTAAATTGATGATTACATAAGCAATAGATTAGTTTGGTCCAAAGTCTCGCTTACCCTCTTATAATTTGATCTGGTAGTTGCTTTTCATCTATGTAGAGTAATTAAAAGTAAAACATTTGTCTTTATGCAACTAGTCCATAAATAACCTTTTTTGGCACCTGATGCATCTGTTACTACTTTCCCCGTAAGTTTTGTGGATTACTTTTGTACTCACCTTGCATCTTCGATAATTTTCGCAGAGGAAATCATCTCCTCTGGTGATGGTTTTTTTGTAGAGATCAACGCCAATAACGAGTAGTCACTGGGGTCCCAAGTAGTGGTCTACACCAAGGTTTGGCAGTCCCCTTTTGTTTTGTTTTGCTGCTACTTTTGGCTCTACTACCTTGCGGTTGTCTAAGTCGTCTATAACTTTTTGCTATGTAATTGGTACTTGTTCATGTGACCATTTGTATTAATAATTTGTCAAATTTACTCGATTTGAAAGTTGTATATATTATTGCAATTTATGTTATAAAGTTATTGTTTTGATACATTTTTTGTTTCAACATACCTGATGTGCTCCGTGTGTATGGTTGTAAAGCACATGAAGTATGTAGAGTTTCAGGATTCATAATATGAAATTGCCAAGTGTGATCATCACTATGAAACAACTCTTTAGCTGAGAGCCTAGGAGTTATATCACCCTACTCTAGCCGTGCATTAAGTTACCGGATGAGTTTGAGATTGATGTTTTGACTCAGTTAGAAATAGTAAGAAAACTATATTACTTTACTCAAACTGATGTATTCATTTGCCAGCTTGAGATCGGTGGTGATATATCGGGCTATTTCAGGTTGTATCACTCTACTTTTATCGAGATATTCATATCTTGGCTGTTGGGGTTGAGATAGATGTCACGATTTATATGATGATTCTATTTAAGTTTTATATTGTAAATTTTGAGTTCCGACTGCTATGGGCCGGTTTGGATGGCTATAAATAAATTATTTGCCACACTTTAGCCAGGCAGGTTTTGGCAAATGTATGTATTTGTGACATGTAGCCTACAAGGCTAAGGAAACTGTAACACGGTTAAATTGTGGGAACAAACCAACACGTGTCACGGAAAGTCAAACTTGCCTAAGTCGTACCAAATGTGCAAAAGCATCTTCTGCTGCAACACTTCACAGAAATTCGTAAGGCTTAATTATCAATAAAAAAATTCCAAGGCTTAATTATCAATAAAAAAATCCAAGGCTTAATTATCTCTAGAAAGGTAAATATGGACTCAAGTGTGTTAATACTCTCTATTATTGCTACAACATAATAATCATATCGATTTTCAGTCGATAAGGACAAGTTCCATATATGTTTTACGCACTGCTAGCCTTTGCCCATTTTGAAAGAAAGAAAATGTTCATTGGCTAGAAATTACATGCGTGGTCAAACAGTCGTAAAAGTGGAAATGTGTACTAACAATCAAATCAATTGCATTTTCTACTAATATTTATTTAAACTTCGGTAGAGAGAGTTTCTTCACATTAGGTACTGCATATTTTGCTTGAAGATCTTATCAACCACAATGTTGTAGGCCTTTTCAGTAGGGTGAAAGCTGTCCCAGAATATATAATCACAAGCATTTGGACATGCAGGGTGATATTGAATGAATATTGCTGCATTTAGAACTGTGCTGCCACAACATCCCTCAGTTACCTCCTTGAAACCTACATATATAATAAATGTTTCACAATATTCAGTATCAAGTTGTAATGATGACAACGTGTCCATTAGCATATTTTCCTAAATATGAAGATACAAAAAAAAATGTGAACATCCATATACTCCGTATATCATACCGGTCCACTATGCAGATCTTGCGACTTTAGTTCGTCTATTGTTTTGTAAGATTACGGCATTTAAGTGTTAATGTGTCTCAGTGATATCTCTGTTAATATGGTTTTATTGCATCTATACTCTAAAATGACAATTCAAGGAATAATGTACACTCACCATAAAAACCAGGTCTTTGAATGAGATCAAGCAAATTGTAGTATATATCCATATAAGCAAACCTTGAGCCATCAACATTTCGTTCTGCATTTAGTCGATCAATTTCCTTTTCTATTTCAGAATTGAATAATTCTGACGCTTGATTCCGTAATGGCTCGCATTCTCTTGATCCAAGTTTTCTTTGCGAAGGACAACATCCAATTGGTGGAATGCCAATGAATCCAATCCTCTTTGCGCCCATATCGTTCAATTTCTGTAAAGAAGAGTATGTAAGACCGCTGTAATTTCCTCTTAAGTACAGGTCAACTGGTTGAATGCCAAATAAATAAATAAAAAATGAGAAAGAATGGAAATAAAAGTAGGCGAGTGTAAATCATTTACCCTAGCACAATATCTATAAAACATCCCTGCGTTGAAATTTGTTCAGGGAAGCCGATTTTGTACAAAAAAATGAGGTGAAACGTAGAGCGATATAATAAATTTGCGAACATACAAAATTGTGATGAAACTAAAGGAAAACTGCAAATGCACTACTGAAGTAATGGTTCATAGAGTTTGAGTCTGAGGGAAATATGTCAAACCTCAAATATTTCAAGGACACGAGAACTTAATTTGTGAAGAGAGGTCAAATGATTTTTTTCCTCAAGAAACTAAACTGCGACTATTTCTTAACAGGTTTAGAGTTTTAATAATAACTCTTACCGTAGTGAAGTTGACCGCGGAGGAGACAAGAAATTTCACATAGGAAGGTATGTCATATTGATGGCGCCTCAAAGGAAGAGGCGAAAAATAATTATTTGCAAGGTCATTTGCCCCCATGACAGTAAAGTAGATGGCTTCTGAGATGACACGTGTCATCTCCTCCTCTCCGACTAAAACTTTTAGCTTCTCCTTGTATTCACGGAATAATTCAAGTTGCCCAGCACTCGATATCGCAGTCTGAAGCATACGGAATTAGTATTCAAAATGACATTATTTCCACTGAAACTGAAAAGGAAATATATTTCAAGAGATTTCTCTTACCGCAGGTATCGGAGCAAGAAATTAGTATATTTTGAGATGCATGTGATAAGATTTCTCTTACCGCAGGTATCGGAGTTAATGGATCATATCCACTGCCTCCAGAGGCAAAAACGACACCAGTGATTAGGTCACTTAGTTCAAGATCAACTCCAATGTACGGAGGCAATAGCTCCTTAATACCTAACTTAGAAGCTGCTCGATCAAGAAATAATTAAAACAAAAAAGTATATATCAATAGAGATTTAAGCTTTCACTGTTTTTAAGGCTATAATGTTGTTGTATGGATAATTGCTCAAGCCATTAAAGAGTTTAAACTTATAAAGTTTGATCAAAGCATAGTTTAGGAATATGTAATCCTAATAGGGACATAGAGCTGGCGTAGTTACGTACATATTTGAATATATTTGGAAACTAGTTTCATACGGTTGTAGTAATATACCGATAACAAGAACTAGATGGAGTGGATACTATCCAAAGAAACCTCGAGAGATAAATTATTCCGAAGAGTAGTCTTGGAGAACATAAAGGTTTTCAAGAGAAGAAGAAGAAAACTGCATAATTAGGGTTTTGAGTTTCGCACATTTTCTATCAGGAAGGAGGTAATTCTTGCTATGCACCGCAACATCTTCTGCCACTATAATACAATTAACTTGTTTAACCATGAACGAGCGAAGACTACCCTTTTGAAATAAAAAAAACAGAGAAATGCAGCACATGATTATATGTAACTAGAATGCTTCGCACGACGTCACGCCGTGCTTTGATGCACAATATAGCTCATTGTAGTATTGTTTAAAAAAAATAAGAACAACATATCACATAGATAATCCTAGTTGTAGTCACTCATTGTATATTCTTTTTATTTCCATTAGCGTGATTAACTCCAAATAAATTGCAAATGCATATGCATGGAGTCTTATGCATTCTAAAATTTGTATAAGTTTATCTTGTTAAAATTTCTATAATTTTATGTCGATTATTTTATTTGACTTACATAACTTTTTTAATATAATACCGTTAAGGAGGATATGAGAGTTCCTACTTATGAGATTTGGCTTAAACTACATATAATTTACACAGTTTTAAAGTATATTCATATTTGGATGATATTCTGAATATATTTGGTTGGGAGGGAAATTAATTAAACATATATTTATATTTATATTTAAATATTTCGTCGAACACTTGGCCCATCTAGCCAATCCGGTCGGCCGTTACCTCACTCTCTCTCTTTCACTCCCTCAGCACTTGGTCCATTTGGCCCAATCTGGCTAGGGTTAA
This sequence comes from Stipa capillata, assembly GCA_019208055.1. Classification (NCBI taxonomy): domain Eukaryota; kingdom Viridiplantae; phylum Streptophyta; class Magnoliopsida; order Poales; family Poaceae; genus Stipa; species Stipa capillata. The sequence goes on along the minus strand of JAGXJF010004066.1, from coordinate 286,679 downwards.
CCCAAGCCACCCCCACCTCACGTCTCTCTCTCCCTCTCACTCCCTCACATGCCACCGCCACACCCCCTCTGCCTCTCTCACACAATTCAATCATCGCCGCCCCCGCCGCTCAACTCCAGCCGAATCGGCCACTGTCTCCTGCACCTCACTCCTCTCTCTCTCTCTCTCTCTCTCTCTCTCTCTCTCTCTCTCTCTCTCTCTCTCTCTGGCGACTCCATGGCTATGGCCAACCACCCCGTTGACTTTGGGCGAGGCACAACACCATCATTGAGCTCCTCTACAACGTGTTCATTGTCATCTCCTCCGGCATGCCGGCGGGGGCGGCAGCGGCGTGCGTCTTCCCTCAGGGGAGCCCGCCATGGAGCTGTAGATGCAACAGCAGCTCCTCCTTCCCAAGGGTGCCGACAGCATCCCTAGCCTCTGTAGCTTCAACTACGCCGTGGCCATCATTGGCAATGGTGGACCTCGAGGTGAGATCGTGGAGGTCGGCTGCTAGGAAGCAGGGGAAGCCATGGTGTGGTGGATCTATCTGGCAAGGGTCCTGCGGTGTGGTCGGGGAATCTCTCCTCGATGTTGCAGCTAGGAGGGCCATAGCAGCCTTCAAAGTGACTGGTGGTGCTGCGTCGATGGAGGCACAGCAATGGCTGTCAGGTAGATGTGGTTGTCATTGATGAGGGAGACCTAGCATGCGTTGCGGAGGCGCATGTGGCGGGGCAGCGGTTTGAGGCAGTGCCAGTGAAGGGAAGGCAATGAAGGAGGACAGAGACAACAGCTACTGGCGACGGATCTACTGGAAGGCCCCGACGACAGGTTCAATGACTATAGTAGCCAACGATGCATGCACCAAGAGGCTTCGGTCGCCGGCTACTGTTTCCAGCCTATTGGAGCCAATGCACATCGAACAATCCACCGGGTGGAGCCGGTGGCCACCCGGAGGCCTCGCTTTCAAGGGGAGAGAGGGCAAACGTGCCCCATAGGGCCCTAGAAGCAAGTTTTCTAGGGTTCTTGGCAGGCTTTGCAGATCCGGCCGAGGCCCGCTAGGAACCCACACACATGGCAGGCTAGAATTGGGCCACGTAGGCTAAAAAGGAGAGAAGCATGGCAAAACTCTAAGATAAATCGAGAGCTTCCATGTATATACTATAGTTGTGTATAGAGGGAGGGAATGTGTGTGTGTTATGAATTTAAATGCTGTGACTGCACACGTGGGTGGGTGGAGTGTGTGGGAGGGGGCAAAGGAGGTATTGGATTTTGTTCCACACTCATCCAAAATAAATGTGAGCAACTATAAGGAAAATGAGCAACTATAAGGAAAAAAATACCATTCCTTTTCTTAGCAAAGGTCATTTATCGTGTTTGGTTCGAAGTTTTGTCTCCCTCGCATCATATTTGACAAAGATTTTAGTGTTATATTAGGGAAGTCTTCATTGTGGGTTTCTTCTGGGAATTGAATGAATCCTTAATGATGAGGGTTTGTTTCAAACAAAGGACTTTCTAGGAATTTCCTAGGAATTGAATTATATGGAAAACTTTTCTATAAAGCCATTTGGACCATAGGACTGCGTCTGAAAATTCTTATAGGAATTGTTTCTTTCATTCTTTTTTTTTGGAGGATTCTAAACATCCACTCAAATCTTATTTTTTTTCATTCCTTGAGTAGTCCAATGTAACATATGTCTTTATCTCTCCTTTTCTCTTTCTAATTAGGAAATATTTTCCTGTAAAATTTCTATGAAGCATCCGAACAACTATTCTTTTGTTTTCAATCTATATAGAAACTCAGAAGACAAGACATCCAATTTTATAATTTTTGTGTTTATACATTTTTTCTATCCTACTTTCCAAATGAATCCTAAGAAAGTAATTCTCTATGATCGTGTCTCTGTTTATTTATTTTTTACGGAAGATACCAACTGTCAGGGAGCATGGTCCTCAAGCCCATGGGTGCTCGTTGTAGCAATTTTTCGCGACACGGGAACTTCGAGTTCCGCCATGGTTTACAAAAGAACATGCAAATACTCCATGAAATTTCCTTCTATGACTGCTATTTTTTCATCTCAAGTAAGTTAACATTTACTTTCATGGCAAAGCTACTATCTATGGTTTCAACCTGACAAATCTGAGCAACTTTCTGTATTAAAAGCTATAATTTTTAAATCATATGTTCGCTCTATTTCACTACATCTATTCTCAACCTACCGTACATACAAACCAAGAAATGAGAAAAACGATATCTATTTACGAATGAAGGGACAAACATAATGCAAATATTAGCTATTCCCAAAATAATTCAATAGGGTTATAGAGTAGAATCAATATAATAACTACACTCTTGATTTTTTTGATAGATAGATATTTTAAAACAGAATATCCCGAGGTTGAGGATTTATGTAGTGAAGGAGGAAGAGTAGAAAAAAATGCATACAACATTAAGGACTTTTCTTCTACACAGTGTTGAGTTAGACTTGTCCTTGATGACTCCATTGGACCCACATCATTATAGGAAGACGAATGTTTTACATATGTGGTCTAACTCTAGTTTTTATAGAACTCATTCTTATTATAAAAAATATTTTTTATTGAACGAACATAGGCTCAATTAATAATGTGTCCATCGTACATTTTTCTTCTATTCATATGTAAAAAGTAATATCACGATAGTGTCACTTTTATGTTTTCATGGTACGCTAATCTTGTGCTAGGACGAGATTACCGATCCCTAGTTCTTCCAATAAAAGAATGGAACAGAAATATCCAAAGAAAAGCAACTGCCGACCACTTTTCTCAGTCGATCAACTCTCTATCTCTATCTCACTCGTTCGAAGCTCGCTCTCAGTGTCAGCGGCGACGGCTGGAGAGCAACGAGCAGTGCGACAGCGTGGCACAGTAAGGACAATCGCGCAGAGCAACTCCCTCTCTCTTCTCCACGTCGGTGGTAAAGCAACACCAGCAGGGGCGGAGTGGCGAACAGCGGTGCGCGCGGCAGTGCAGTAAGGCTGGCGCGGCGTCGCGGGAATTTGATTCGATGACAATGCGCGGTGAGGCGTCAACAACGACCTCCGCCGGTGGTCGCACTGACCTATTCCTGTTCTAGAGGTGGCCGATGAGTGGCGAGGGGTGAGGACGGCATTAGCGAGGGAAACAGGCACGCGAGAGGTGGAAGTGGTGTGGGGCGGGAGGGGAGCAAGCGGTGAGAACGGCAATGGCTGGCGCGGTGCCGCAGCTGTGTGTTTGCATTTACTAGAAAAGTTTGCTTGACGCCCAGTTTCATTTAGGCAAAATTGGCTCAATGCCCGGACACACTTGTCGGACCCCAGATTCCATAACGGAGAGCTTTAGGAATAATCACCCGCTAAGTCGGAGCTTCAACCCCGACCTCGACTCTCCGGAATTAATTCCGAGAGGAGTAGAGTGATATGGCTCCGAATAGCCCGAGACGTCAACCCCAAGCTTACTCCGGCAAACTGATGCACTGAGCAGTAGGGCGATATAGTCTCCTCACTCTTTCTCACTGAGCCGGAGCATCAACCCCAACCTCGTCCCGGCAAATAAATGCACGGCTGGAGTAGGGTGATATAGCTCCCAACATCTCAATGGAGAGTCGCTTCACAGGGGTGACTAAACTTAATAGCTTTACGATATAGAACCTGAAATCCTCCCTGCATCACGTACTTCAATCATACACACATTGCACATGACACAGGGGAAAACAAACCAGTACCATCACAGAGACTCAACGACCGAAACTGCAATAATACTAGTTGTTCGGAAACTTAACAACATACATATACACGCGAAAGCGAAATACACAGCGGAAGATTAAGTTGGCTGAGAAGCCTAAGGGTAGGGCGAAAGCGGCGGCAGCACAAACCAACTACCGAACCCAGGGCAGGACCACTGCCCGGGATCACCAGCGACTAGTCGATGCCGGAGTCGATTTCAACGTAGAAACCATCCATTGCAGGAGTGGTTTCTTCTGCACACAAATTATCAACGAATGCAAGGTGAGTACAAAAATGTACTCCGCAAGACTTACAAGGGGAAAGTAGTATTAGATGCATCAGGTATCAAGAAGGGGCTATTTGTGGACTATTTTGCAGAAAGCTAATTTAATCTTTCACAATACCTGTAATTAGATTGAAATCCGTCTACTGGAATACTTTGCAAAAGAGATGAGCTGAAACTGCATAATAAACCTAAAGCAGACCATTGCACACAGTAAACCCTCGATCCTTTCTCGACCACCAGGGAGAAATCGATCGCTAACCCACGTCCTTAGAGTTGGCAAGTTTTAGATTAGGGTTGCACTTGTCTAATTCGACGCAGATAATTACCAAGCTGTCCATAACCGCGGACATGGCTATTCGAATAGTTTAAACCCTGCAGGGGTGTACATCTTTACCTACACGTATCGATCGACTCTTAATGCCACCATGGACACACTTCACGAGGTGTGCTAGCAGAGGGTGATCGAACACGACCTTTACAATGTTTTTGACTTAGGCATGAGCCGCCCTAATAGGCTAGTCCGCGAACGACAGTTCGGCCGATACTTCGACGCGGTCCTACTAGTTGTGGCAGGTGATACATCCCCGGTCCCGGACCGTGTGTAACCCTCACTCCTATATTGTTGCACCACACCACCTTCTCATTTTCCACGCACCCAAGTCACGAAAACGGCAAACTATGCGGCTCATCACCTAAGTCTAGATAAATTATTCAGTCGGGGGTGGCCCATATACACCCGTGTAGTAGTACGCAAAATCTTGGGTCAATGTACGCCGGAAACCTGTCCTTGTGGGATGAACGAGACAACCCACCATGCTCCGAGCATGGCCTCTCGTCCAAGCCCGATTGATATTAGTCAGGTTTATTAAGCACATCCCGGTGAACACCCACCAATTCGCTAACCCATCCAGAGTGTGTTTTGTCTGCCATCCCAGGAATTACGACGTTTACCCAACTAAGTAGGTCTAAGCATCGTGAGCTACAATAGCAATATTACAACAGCAAGTAATTCACTCTAAATAGGTTGGGAGGGTCGGTGGTGTTGATTGAGCGACAAGGTAAGTTTTCATGCAATGGATAGGGTTCACACTTAGCATAAAATATCAGTGGAACGCATGCAATACGATTTTAAAAACAAATAGTAAGTTGCAAATAAAGGGTTATCCTCAAGATGGTCAAAGGGGGCTGCTTGCCTTGCGGTTCTGCTATTAGGTTCTATTCCTGCTCGGAATTACACTCGTCGCGATCCTCCGGTCCTATCGGTAGAGCAACATCGAACGAAACACACAAAATGGTAAATATCACGATGCAGAACATCGGCATGAAATGCAATGTATGCCATGTCCTAAAGGATGCAAAATCGAAGCTAACGCAAGTGGAATCAGTTTAATCGGAGTCCGGACGCTCGAGTTATCGCGATCCGAATTCTCCGGCTAATCTGGAAACCCTAATTCAAGTTTTTAGTCAATTTCACTTTTTCTAACATGCAAATATGGATGAATATGACATAATTGAATAGCTTCCATTTTTCTGAACATTTTGATATATTATTTGCATTTTTCTGAGTTCAGATGAATTTTCTATGAATTTTTGAAGATTTAAATCATTTAAATCCCTTTGTTGCATTTTTCTCAGAAAAATAAATGGAATTACTTTTTGTACTCAGATTAATCTAGCTCCAGAGTATGACAGGTGGGCCCCTCTAGTCAATTCTGGTCAACCAGAATTGAGGCCAATGACAGTGGGGCCCAGCTGTCATATCCCTTTTCTTTTTCTTTTCTTCTTTTCTCAATTTCTGACGCATGGGACCCACTCATCGTTTTCTTTTCTTTTCCTTTATTTCTTTCCTTAATTCCTTACATGCGGGACCCGGCTGTCATATAGACATAGTCAAGCAGCTCATTTAATACACTATTAAGTGCTAAGGAAGGTCATAATCATGTCGGATTAGCCATAAATAGTCATTATTAACCCTAACAGATGCACTAATCACAGCTAATCCATTAATGCTCTACTAAATATGCCCTAACGGTTGAACGGATTGGCGATTAAGGCCCTAGCTACCTGGTCGGGATGGCGGTGGCCTGGGCTTGGGTGACGGCGTGGCCCGGGGCGGCGAGATGAGGGCCGGCGGCGAGGTGGGGAGCACGGCGGCGGCGGTTAGACGGCGTCGGGCGGAGGCGAGGCCGAGACGGGGCACCGGAGGGAGCTCGGGGCGGAGCAAGCGGGGCCGGCGGCGGAGGAACCGAGGGCGCGGGGAAGGGGAGCTCGGCGGGGAGAGCACCGGGGAGCGACCGGGGCGGCGTAGCGGAGGGTCCGGCGAGGCACTCGGGTGGCCAGGGCGGAGCCAGGCGGCGAGGCGACGAGGCGGCTCGGGGTGTCGGCGGCGGGGCGAGCTCCGGGTTGGTGGCGGGCTCCGAACGGCGACGGGGACGAGCTCCAAGGCGGGGTAGACGGCGGCCGACCGAGGCGACATTGGGGCGGCGAGGCTCGGGACCCGGGCGGAGCGGCGGAGGGGAGAGAGGCCGGCGGCGTGCAATGGGGGCGGCCGGAGCGACGACGGGGAGCGAGGTGGAGCTAGGGCGGCCGGCTCGGACGGAGGAGGAGCAACCGGCGGTGGGCGGTGCGGTGGCGGAGAAAAAATGGGGGAGGGAGAAGAGAAGGCGCGACGCGGCCGTGGGGGTTTGAGGGGGGGGAGGCCGGCGAGGCAGCCGAGGGAGGCGAGGGAGCAGGCGGTGGCTGCCACGTGCTGGTCGGGGCGGCCGGTAGGTGGCGGTCGGGTTAGGAGAGAGAGTGGGGGAGGGTGCGCGGCAGAGGGAGAAGGGTGGGGAGGGGGGTGGCGTACGGGAGAAGGCACCGGGGGTGCGGGGCAGGCCAGATGGGCCAGGGGAGAGCGGGCCGCGCGGGGAGGGGAAAATGGGCCGGAAAAATGGGGAGGGAGAGCCCGGTCGGGTAGGCTTAGGGTAGATTAGGTTTTTAGTTATTTTTGTTTGGTTTTCTGTTTTGCAAATTTCAACCAAATTTCAAATTCAAACCTGTTTTACAGGTCCAACCAATTCAAAGCTTTTTCTTCAAATCAAATTCAAACTCAGGTAGAATTTTTGATTCCTTTGTTTCTTTTGGTCTTTCTGGTTTCTTTTCTCTTTTCTGGTTCTCAAATTATTCCAATTTTACTTGGATCATTTTGAATCGCCTCCAAAGCAGTTTTGATTACCCAGAATTTTGCCCACTAACTTATAAGTGATTAAGGCATCAGTTAGAATAGATTTTAGGAAGCACTTTTGTTCCAAATAGATTTTAGAAGCACTTTTGTTCCAAAGATGTTAGCCCAAATTTAAAATTCTTCCTAACCTCATACGTGAATTAGGGTTCGGTTCTCCTAGGTGAATATAGCTGAAAAGAAATCCGAGGCTCCTTAGTTTCAATGTCATGATGCATGCCATGATGCACGATCAACGGGACTGAAATTAGGGATGTTACAACACTATATGATCATCAATCTATCCGATACTATTACAAAGTCATACCCATTTTCAGTCTCCTTTCTCACACTGCCATATGGGACCCTATATGCAAGTGTTCTTATCCTTAGAGGGTGTTTAGTTGGGCTGTGGCTTATTTAAAAGCAGATGTCGGCTGTCTGCTATGAGAAAGCTGCTGCCGGCTGTCTACTATGAGAAAGTTGAGTTTCAGTTGTTTTGTTTGAGTGAAAATATGGGTAATTAGTTATCAACTATAGGAGCAATCTCAGCACAATATCCCAAAAGCCAAGAAAGCACCTCAAATGTGCTTTTTTTTTACACTAGTTTTGGCTTATAAGTAGGGAAAACAGCTTTCAGATATTAATCTAACCATCACTAAAAAAATCCTATGAAAGCATAACAGAAAAGTAGGAAAAACTCTTCAGGATTTTTTTACTAGGAATTCTGCTCCCTAGAAAAGTTTTAGTTTGGGTTTCCCAAAACCAAAGAAAAAGAGAATGGAAGAATTCTTCTTATTGCATAATAAAATAAAGAAATCTTAGAATTCTGTTTGCATAAGGTACGCTACGCCATACTATCGAATCGAAAATAGGGTATGAGGCTTTTGACTTATAAGCAAAGAAAGTCACAGTAAAAGCCTAACCAAACACCCCCTTAGTTCACCTCACTCACCTCATAGCCGACCACGGACGCAACCCTCCATATAGTCTTGGATCTAAACGGGCAGGGCTGGTCCTCCTATATTAACACGGTCCGAGACCTTTATTCACACACAAGCACTTAAGATCGAGAGAAAATATTCATTAGAAACCACATTCTGATAAAAGCTCCATGAAAAACATGTGTACAAAATTTAGAAAAATCTTTTGAAAACTTATGTAGGTGAGGAGATGTTATATAAACTAGTAAATTTCAAGTTCAATGTCTAGAAGCTAGGGAAAAAGCAATTCAGCATGAATTTGTGAATTTCACTATCCATTGCTATTCATCTCTTTTTTCTTTTTTCCATAGCTTCTAAACGCGATTAAGTTTAATCCTGAAATTTTAGATGTTTTTATAACTTCACCTCCTCAACATATTGTATTTTTTAGAACTTTTTAAACTGCTAGATGTGGTCACAGTGGAGTTTTCATCGGTAGGTCGTTTTCATCAAATATTTTCCCATCAAACCGACAAACATTTTTGCAATAAAGTGAAGGACTAACTGTTGCAAATCGAATGTGAGGTTGCCGTAAGGAATTGTGCAACTGGGCCCCTCTTCTCCATTAGTTGTGCTAAACGGAAGAAAATGTGATTATACTTGGCACGGCTAGCTCGCTTTTAGGAAAGAGGAGAGGAATGAGCCTACATCGAGGATTCAACCGCTCAAGGGTTTAGCATCATCTGCAGTGCCAGCAATTTTGCGGCTGCGAGTGCATTGGGGCCTGGGGGTTAAGCGATAGAGAGCTGAAGATGGCCCATGGAGTGCTTGTGCAAGGAACCCAGCAGCTGCGAACATTTTTTATTTTGATTTGAGCTACGAGATTGGCCTAGTGCGGCAGCAATGCCGCTTGTTTGCTGGGCTGCTCGTTGTCATTGACCAATTGGTCATTAGGCTGAGGGCTAGTCTAATATGTACACTCTGGCCGGGGGGCCCTAACCTTTGGGGGCCCAGGGCAGTCGCCCTGGCTGCCCTCCCAGGGACAGCCCTGCAAACGTGGAGTTTTAATTTCCAGGGGCCGGAGCTCGGGAATGGCTGGGTCCACGCTTTCAGCTCCCCTCGAGACGAGCCGGTCGAAGAGCCGAGTTGCTGGCCGCCGGTTTCCTTTGCACCCCGAGTAGTACCATGCAGCAAATGAAATCCCCATCGAACTGGATGAAGAGAGATAAAGATTTGGACTTGGTTGTTCACATAGAAGAAGATTTAAGTGGAGTAAAACTCAAGAAAGTGGAACTTTTTTGAAAAGAATAGCCCCGCCGAGTTATTTATTGTCAAAGATGATTAAAAGTAATTTAACCAGAAATTTACTAATAAGAAACGTTGAAAACAAAACATACTAGAGCTTGATAATAAGATTTAGATGAGCCAAAGAAAGTGGAAAGTGGGATCCAGGCAAGATCATCGTCGCTAGATCTCAAATTTCTCGACCACACGTGCATGCGCTAAATCAATATTGGCTGTAGCTCGTGCATACGTCCATGCATCTATGCCTCGGGATAGAACAGCAAGAGATTGAAGAGAGAGGTGAGAAGGCAAAGAAAATTGTCATCTACTCCCTCCGTCCCAAAATATAAAGCACGCACCGCATCCCAGATTTACAATTAGGTCTACAATATGTTAGTTATATGATACAAAAATAATATCATTGAAAAGTGCTTTCAAAAATGAATCCAACATATCACTTTTATATCACATAATCAAATATTATAATAGTAATCTTGGAATGCGTGTGTGCCTTATATTTTGGGACGGAGGGAGTACATAACTCCTCTCTCCTATTTGGGCAAGATATAGTATTTTAATGTTTGTGATGTGTTCTAGCAAATGAGCACAACTTTATAATGGTACAGAGTAAATTAGTAATTACTCTCTCCATATTACAAACAACGTGGCGTTTTTGAATATAGATTCAGTCAAAGTTTTAAAATTTTGATTACTGTATTATTTTAAATATTTAGATTACGTATTTGAAATTCATATGTATAGATTTTTATTGAAAAGTACTTTCATAGTATTATGACTTTGTGGGTTTCATACATATATTACAATAGAAATTAGTGGTCAAAGTTACATTTTAAAGACCATATCAATATTCAAATGTTAAGTTGTTATGGTATGGAGGAAGTATATAACGTTTTATAATATACGCCAATAAAAACGGTGTCCTAGCGCCAATTTTAGCTTTTCGTTATTGAGAAGACTAGTACTACGGTGACGGCTTCTATTGTTTTCTTTCCCTTCCTCTTTTTTTTTCCTGAAGGACCCTCTTCTTACTTCTTGTGCAATCAACTTAACAATGTGTATCTCTCAAAAATAAACTTAAACAATGTGTATTCTAAGCATAGGGTGTAAGTAACAAGTAAGATTCGAATCACGTTAGGTGGATTCATCAACGCTGATCCTTAGCAGAGTTATGGGATATGGTGGATTTTACCATGAGGTCCACAGCACATGTACCAAAACAACTACACTTTCCTTGCTCAACTATGCAACTGAATTAATGCAACACATTGGCCAGCCGTCCTCATGTGTTAAGTTTGTTTCTGCTTCAACATGGCATCCAGTGAGCAGAAAGGTAGGGTAGTGTTGACCAAGGATTAGTTGTGTTTGCATTGAGTGCCGATGGATCACTACTCAACGATAGGTTAACCTGCGAGGTTTAGACTAACTGCATTTAGCCGCTCCTGTCTTCCCAGCATTTCCTTTCTAATTAATTTATGCAATGTTTCATATCATAGAAAAACTGTAGACATTGCTCTATTAAGAAAAGTGGTTGATTTGTGCAAACACATGAGCAATAACATAATCCCTTGAAAAAGGAAGACAATACTAAGTGTTCTCATATTTGTATAACCAAAGTTCCAAACGTAAAAGAAACTCCATGTGCTAATCCACTAGGGTAACTTCCAAACTGGTAGCAAGGCAAAATAAGTCATACTTGCTACACCAAAAATAGCATAGAAACAACGGCGCCGGCCCGGTAGGTACGTACCTATCAAGTCCCCGGGACTCTCCCATTGGAGAACCTCCCGGTGGCCTTGCCGCCGGGGAAATCCTGCCCGTACGGCGGGAAGTCAGCCTTCGCCTCCGTCAGCCGGTTGTTGTTGTTGCCCGGATCGACGATCGAGTCGCCGAACATGAAGATGGCCGAGACTTTGCTGTTACCCGCGCCTGCTCCACGGGTGCACGGCAGAAGCGCCACCGTCACCAGCAGCAGGTTCACGAACAGGAGCGCAGCATGGCCGCCAGTGAGGAGGAGGCCAGCTCGTCGGCAAAGAGACGACGATGCCATTGTTTTGCTCTGTTGTCGTTGGCGTGTGTATCAGCCAGCGGTATGTCTTACTGACGCACAGGATATGGATCACACCGTCACCGCGGGAGGTCTTATAGCGAGGAATGGAGCAAAGTACGTGCGCGCGCGCGCGGCCGCAGGGAGGCGATCGAGCGATGATCGTGCACATTAAATGCCGTCTGTTTCCTGTAGCACACATGCCGAATTAAGAGGAGTGGGTATATTTCACAAATGGGTATATTATTTTACAAAAATTTAATGGTGCATACCTCACTCCATGATATACATGTATAAATTTTTTTAGATTTTTTCGAAACATAAATGTGTGATTTTCAAAATTTTAAAATAATAGGTGCATATGCCCCCATCCTTGGCACTTCCCAATTAAGAGTTGCTATACTGCACGCTATGCCAGCTCCCAACGTCGGCATCTAGCCATCCATTGGCAGCACAGAATGAAGGGTGGATCGATGAGTGTTTCTGGCCAACTTTTTCTCCCTCGCCTGCACAGAACTACAGCTGAAATGTCTTTCATCTGTCCCTACCTATTCTCTCACGTTACTGCACACTGTCTCACATGCACAGATGTTCTCTCTCGTGTGACTGTGTGAGTGGAACAAGGAGGCAAACCTGTCTATTAAGAAAAAGAACGGTAGAGATCGTCAAATCAAAATTTAGGATATCGCAACCGTGGAGATTCAAACAACATGGACTCGAATAGTTGCACATTTCTAAACCTAACAGCGTGTTGATTCAAAAATTGTTACAAACTAAATGAACGATTTTAGATGTCGATTTTTTATCTAATGATTAATAATATTGTTGTATATTTTAAAATTATATATAATTTTAGGTCTAGACATATGTAATGGAATAGTTGCACATTTTTAAACCTAAAGTTCTTAGTTGCACATTTCTAGAATAAAAGTTGCACTTTTTTATACAACTGTAGACTTGATAATATGGAATTTGGTCAACTGAGAAATAATAACTTTTAGGCAACTGAGAAATAGCAAATTTGTAGTCATTTTTATTTCTTAGTTAATCAAGTTACACATCATTAGCTTGTGGTTGAAAAAAAATAGTTTATGTAACTTTAGGTCTAAAATGTGTAACTACTCAGTAGCATATCTATACTAAAGTTGCACATAAATTTTAAAATATGTAACTACTTAATTACTTCCTCCGTGTTAAAATATATGAGGTTTTAGATATGGGCATAGTCTACAAAATGCAACATTTACCGTTATTATTTGTATGAATATGTTAGTAAAATATTAAATTTATGAAACTATAAATATCTTTTCATGGAAAATCTAAGATTACTATTTTCATTTGATCAACTCAATAACCTTTTTGTATAACGATAGTCAAAATTAGAGAAACTTGACTCCCTGCTTTCTAGGACATCATCTATTTTGGAACGGAGGTAGCAGCCCATAGATATTAAATCAGTGTCCAAGATCATCGACTTAGTAATAATGATTTATTAGTCGACTTGGAAATAGATACTCTCATAAATGTATTTAAGTTCATGCATCAAACAATTCACCCCAAAAACATAAATTGAAGGGAGATGGTCAAACAGTATACTCGAACAATCCTACTCAAATCTATGCTCGGAAGTGGGGCCATATCACAAACTAAAATTGAAGGGAAATGATTGAATATCATATTCGAACACTCCCACTCAAATCTATAGACAAAGTCACAATGGTTTATTGTGTTAACTGGGTTCTGAAACCAAAACTTCTTGCTTCCAAGTTATATGCGATTAACTAGTGTTGGAAATATGCCCTAGAGGCAATAATAAAGTTGTTATTATTCTATTTTCATGTTCATGATTAAGTTTATGTTCTATGCTAGAATTGCATTGGTTCTTAAATATGAGATTCAGAGGAAAACCTAATTGCATGTGTGGAATAATAAACATCATTGAGATCCCTAGTCAGGCCTCTGGACTAGCTCATGTATTGTTGATGGTCTTGTTTTCCTGATCATGGGCATTGTTAATGTAACAAGGATGCCGGTAATAATGGGAACACATTGTTAGGGTAACAATGGTGTTAGATAGACCCCCTTATGAGATACTGCGAGATCACGTTGTCAATATGTTATCGGTATCTTCTCATAATGTGTTAACGTTTACTTGCGTCCTTAGACCATGAGAATATCGTAGACCCGGATACCGGATGGTTGTTTTGGGGTCATCAAATGTTACTCCGTAACTGGGTAATTATAAGGTGACTTTCAGGTACACCAGAAAGTATATCGTGGTTCTAGATATGTCAAGACTGGGATTTGCCCATCCGGCGATGGAGAGATACACTCTAGGCCCACTCGGTATTACGGTGTCTAACATCGCCTGGCCAGGTATTGTGACTAAAAGGTTAGTCACGGGGATACCAGAATACGGAAACGAGAAAAGAGTACAAACCGGTAACGAGGATAACTAGGTATAGTGATCAAAGAGTTGATCACAAGGATACCATAAAAGTCTCGCCTCGGGTTGTGTAATGTATCGTGAGGCAAAATGATGATATGCGGTAATACGAGATTCGCTCGATAAAGATCTTCGATGATATGTGGGAGTCGTTATGGGTGTCCAGATCCCGCTGACGATTATTGACCGAAACTTGTTCCGGACATGTCCACATATACTCGAACCTATAGGGTCACACGCTTAACGTTTTAGCGACATTTAGGAATGCTACGATTCATGGAGAACGAGAGAGAAGGGTTCCGAAAGTGTTTCGGATGATCTGGAAAGTGTTCCGGGAGGTCCCGGATGGTTCCGGTGATGTCCGGAAGTGTTCCGGAAAGTATCGAAAGGTTCTAGAAGGTTCTAGATATGACGGAAGCTTTTGGAAGGTCCGTAAGGTCCTGGAATATTCCGGAAGGTTCTGGAAGACTCCTACTGGGCTGCAACCCCCTTTTCTTGGGGGGCAAGGCAGCCAAAGGGGGCTGTCCGAATTGGACTCTAGTTTGGACTCCCTGGTGGAGGTGGATTCGATCTCCTCCTGAGGGCTGGACTCTACCCCTTGGCTACCTATATAAGGAGGGGGAGGCGCACAAGGGAGCTGAACAAAGCAGCCCTAGCCCCTTGGCCGAAACCCTAGGCAGCCGCCACCTCTAGATTGGCCGTAGCCTCCTCTTCCTCTCTCTTCTAGATTGGATCTAGTACAGCTGCCGTTGCGCTGCTGCTTCTCCTTCTCGTAGATCCCCACTGTTCTTGTATGCTGGTCCACACATTATCGCGGTGTCACTGATCCGGTACGCGTGGATACCTCGGAGACGTCGTACACTTCGGCGTTCGATCGGGAGAGCTATTCACGAGGAGATCACTCTCGCGGCTGGGAGGTATAACCTAGCTGCGGGAGTCTGCGGACTTCATCGACATCGTCAACTTCTCCGCTGCATTGACGTGATCGGCGAAGGTATGATATCATTGCCTGCACCTCGATAGTGGATCTTGGTTTGGTTCGTGTACGGTAAATTTTTGTTTTGCGTAGCACGTTCCCCAACAACTAGTTCACCCTAGGCTCCTTCAAGCCTTAGATGTGAGATCGAAGTAGGCCACAAGTAACTTTATTAATATTGTGTTGGCTGGGTCCTGAACTCAAGACCTTGTGCTCTTATACCATATCGAGTTGCATCCACTTAACCCAAAAGCTCAAAGCCTTAGACACAAATCGATGTATGCCACAAATATTTTTATTTATTAATATTGTGTTGGTCTGGTCTTGAACTCAAAACCTCATGGCTCTGATACCATATTGAGTTCCATGCACCAGTCATTAACCCAAAAGCTCCAGGCCTTAGATGTAGGCGATATGTTGAATTCTATGCACCAACTAGTTTACTCAAATGCCTAGCCTAAATGGTCAAATATTGGGGCATCTCCAACAAGTTATTTCTTAGATCATTTCTTAGAGGAGAGAGATAGAGCAAAACTTTACATCAAGAAATAAACTCTCCAACAAATCATTTCTTCACCTTGTTTCTAAGACTCCCAAGTTCTCCAGTAGATTTTTAGTGGATCATGTTTTAATAAACAACTATGGTCTCCAACAACAAGTGTTTATTTCTAAATCCTAGGTATTAGCAACAAGGTCATTTCTTGCTTAAGAAATGACTTCCTTCTCTCTCTTTCTATTCTCCCATCCAAATCATTAAAAAAGCTAACGTGGCACCCCTGAAGAAATGACTGAGGTGGATTGTTGGAGATGCGCTTATACTCCACAACACTCACTCATGTATAGGCTCCTACAGGCCTTAGACGTGTGATGAATGGACACTACAAATATTTTTATTAATAGTGCCATATAGGCTCAAACCTTAGACGTAGGATTGATGCATGCCACAAATATTTTTATTAATACTATGTTGACCAAGTCTTGAAGTAGAGACATTTTAACTTTGATTCCATATTGAACTAGTAGGTGCCCGCACTTTGCCACGGAATAAGAAATACAGGTAGAGAGAAGGCGAATAAAGTATACAACCTATTTTAGGTAGAGTATCTCACGTTTTGGCGTACCCGGTTTTGAGGCCAGATACTCCCTTGTGATTACTGTACCGGTCCCCTGGATCAGTAGCCGGTACACACAAGTTAACCTGTATATCATTGTCATACATGCGTATATCAGTATACACTAAGTAAATAGACCGTCAAGGTAGATTGTCTGATACCTGTAGCCCAACGGCTATAAACTTGCAGCGAAAAAACAAGCGGTGATGTGACCCATCAATATGCCATACCCGACAGGCAACTGACTGGGGTTACGCCCTAGCTTTCGCGATCGTAATCGTAACTTTGGAATTGATGTCTCCTTCGTCTGGCCAAATCAACAAGCCAGGGTGAGTACATGGAATGTACTCGCAAGCAATTCCCTCAGGAGAAATATACAGCATTATAGCATGCAGGGTGTGAGTCAAGGGAACAGCTCTAACCTAAGTTGCCAGTTGTGCGGAAATATAAGTTTTCAATTTAAATACGAGAATAGTAGATTCAAAAGCAGTTTTGAAAGCTAGGACAATTCAAAGTGTGAGTCAAGGGAACAGCTCTAACCTAAGTTGCCAGTTGTGCGGAAATATAAGTTTTCAATTTAAATACGAGAATAGTAGATTCAAAAGCAGTTTTGAAAGCTAGGACAATTCAAAGCAACAAAACTTCGCTTGAGGTAGACCCAGCTACCTCCTTTCCTCATCTCAAGTGATAGCTCCGTCTATCACTGCTTAACTCGATGCTCAGCTCGTACTACCCCGGGTAGTACGGCTAGCCTCCTTCTCCTGCAATTCCTTGCTACCAGCCATATAGCGTAAATTGCACCCTGTGGACACATCATGCCCACGTCCTTAGTCCCTTTCCCAAGCTTTCATAAACAAAACTCAGTCTAACCAATGTGTGGCCTTGCCAGTTCATGTCCATGACCGAGGACGCGGCTATTCGAATAGTTTTTAACACTCTGCAGAGGTTGTACGGCTTTACCCACAAGATGTAAGTCACCCTGGGTATACTTCGCGACGTATACTGACAGGGATATTACAACGAGACATTTCGTCCGTTTCTATACTAGAACTGGACCCGCTAGATGGGTAACCCAACTTTTATGTCCCGGACCAAAAATGGGACTCTCCACCTTTGTGTCGAACAACTCTCTACGTCCCAGACGGTGGAGGCTCTCTAGAGATTGCAATCCATCTAGTCATCATACTTCCTACTGTCCACGGGTCCAGATTCTAATATTTGACGGGATACTAGGCCAAGTCCTTCCCATAAAGGGACATGTGGACGTACGGTGTGGAACTGGTTTAGCGGCACTTAGGTTCGGTCCTTTATTGATTCGAGCAAGACTCCATATTCGTCCTCGACGACCACGCTACCTTCTGGTGCTCTACAGCCCCGGGCTGCCCTTACCATCCTCACCCGAATCAAAATCCTCCTTCATTTTATTTGGGGTTTTGGCAAACATTTCTTTTGAAAAAGTCACCTCGGAAAGCACATGCTATCTGAGAGTTTTATTCCCATGCCCCAAGGGGTTCGTCTAAACCGAACGAAAATTTTAGTTTTTATCTATAGCAGGTCTAAGCATGGCTAATGCTATATCCTTACTGTTTTTGTCGGTCGAATATCAACCGACTAAAATGTCTAGGTTTACAAGGGTCAGATTTTCGGACCTAAGTTATATGCAACTATAGTATATAACTAGGTCTACATAAAATACCGTTGATATCCACATAGCATGCAAGTTTCGCAAATAAAATAATTAATTATACACATATGGGATTCAACATGATCAAAGTGGGAATGCTTGCCTGGCAGCTTTGGTCCCTATCTTGGGCTTGAATCTTGGTACACGGCCCCTTCGGTTTCCTTCGTGCGATTGATCGTAACATCCAATAAATGATGGTACGAGTAAAAATCCCAATAACAACAAATAAAGAACCAAAGCATCAAAATTGTACTTCATGGCAGATTAGGGTAGCTATGGATTTATAAACCCTCTTTTTTTTAGGTTTGGAAAGGGGTGCATCGTGTTTTCATGACCAGGGTTATCGTCTTTAGGGTCGTGGGCCGAGCTAGGGTTTCATCGACTTACTTTGTACTCAGGTGGACATTCTTTATATTTTAGTTTCATCTAGCAATCTGAGGTATAATGTTATGTTGAAGGTCTTTAAGCTCGGGTAAGGGTTTTATGAACATAGCAAGGTATATCTGCAATTAACAGGATATTAAGCTTGCTAGGGTTTCAAGTACTCTTATGCTATTAATTTGAATAAAATACTTAATTTCTCATAAACCCATTGGAAATCGAAGTGGTTTACTCTAGAATAACGTTGGACGAAGAATTAAATTGTTTGGATATGCATGGTACTTTCGCATTTAACCTGTATTCAAATTTGAATTTCAAAATATTTCAAAAATTATGAAAGTTGTACTGAGAGGTAGATTTTGATTTTAGATGATTGTAGGAAAAAGAATTACTCCATTCGGAGTTACGACGGAGGAGAGTCGATGATCCGAAGATTGGCCGGAAGGAAATAGAGAAGAGGGAAAGGGTCTGCCGGAAGGGAAGTGATGATGTCGAAAGCGTACTGCAAGCGTGCGCTTTTAGCTCTGGAAAAACGGGATCTGGAGGTGAGTACTTTTCAGAGTACGTTTTCCAGTAGGGAAAGCATATTTTGGAGGATACGATGCTGGAGTACGCTTTCATTATGGATTCACGTTTTTTTTTGGGAAAATGACGCATTCACTTAGCGGACTGTGGGCCGTGCTATGCTGCCCGTGGCCACGTTGATTGGGGCGGTTGGCTTAACCCGGTTGAGAGAGAGAGGAACGTAGACGTCATTAGTAGCAGCTCTACGGCACTGCGCGATGACTCGAGGGCCGGCGGCTGGTCGGATCCGAGGTCAGCGAGGTTATGAAGATACTTTGGAGGGGTAGATGCCGGTGCAGGGAAAGTGCTAACCTTGGGGAGTTGGGGGAAAACGGGGAAATCGAACGAGAACGGCAGCTCGGGCGACCGGTAAACAGCAGCGGAGCTCACGGCGGTGCAGGACGGTGGCGACAGCGCGAGCGGTGGCGGATTCACTAAGGAGAGGGCGGTGCAGGGCAAGAGGGAGACCCGAGGATGGAGGCACCCGGGCTTGGCGTACCAGAGGCGAGCAGGCTGCCCAGATGGACGTGAGCATCGAAGCGAGGCCAGCAGGTTAACCGACGGTGACTGCGGATGGGGGTGGCGCCGGGTATTGGTGGAGACAGGTGGTCGCCGTCGGTGGGGCTCGACATCGGCGAGCGGCGAGCTTCAGGGCGAACAGACCTCGTCGGCAATGGAGGGTGGCCCTCGGACATGGCGGCGTTGGATGGGGGCGCGCCGGCAACGGCTTGTCTCGGTGAGGAGTAGAGCTAGGCTCAGCTCCGGCTGGTGCTCGTCGCGAGTCTAGCTGATTGGGGTGGCCCCGGGATGAACTCGACGGCTATTGGTGAGTGCCCAACGGGGACGGCGGAGGTCCGGCGCTATTGGATCCGACGGCGTCCAAGGCAGCGACGACAGCGAGGTATTCAGGTATTTCAGCGGAGGAGCAGAGCTTGGTCTTGAGCTGGCTCGGGAAGAAAAGAAGAAGAGTTCAGGGGAGGTTGCTGTGCTCGCAGCTCGGAGGAGAGGAGAGAAATGGTGGGAAGGAAGGGTAGCAGCTGAGTAGTTCGGCAATGGGGAAAAGAGGAGGGGCAGCTCAGGCGCCCAAGGAATAGAAAAGGCAACGGGAGAGAAGCTCTGCTTGGGAGGGAGAATAGAGGAAGGAATGCTCAGCTTTGGGGAAGAGGAAGGGTAGGTCGGCATTTGGGGAGATTGGAGGGAAAGAATGGACTGAGGGAAAAGAGCAGCAGTAGCTACTTCTTGGTTGAAGGAGGAGTGTAGAGGAAGGGGAGCTCGGTAATTAATGGTGCAGAGGAGGGCAGCTAGCTGGTGCTGTAGATGCATAGGGATGGTTGGGCAAGGATTCCTGCCATGGAGTGAAAAGTGGCACCACGTGTCAAGGAAAGCAAAGAAGACACAGATATATGCTGGCCCTTGCTGTAGGCGCACAGGGAGTTGGGCACCGAATGCGTGCTTGAGGATAGCATGGCCTGGCTTTGAGGAGGCAAGGAAGTTTGGCCGGGGACTAATGAGGAGTAGGTAGAAGAATAGCAAAGGTGTGGCACTGGTGCTTGTGGAGCTGCCGAGAAACTCGGGGTAGAGAAGCTAAAGCTTGGTAAGAGAAGAAGAGAAAGGGAGCTGCTCGGGTAGGAGAGCAAAAAAATGAGATTTGGAAGAGAGATGGGAAGCTGGAGGAGGAAGATTAGGAGTAGGGTTGAGCTCAAACTGAAACAAATGGGCAGGAGCCAGGGGGCAAGTGCAGAAGGAGAGTTCAGTTTGGGAAAGAGAGCTCGAGCAGAGAAAATGACAGGGCTCGGATGAAAGGAATGAGAAGGAGCAGCTCATGCGTTTGAAGTAAATGCAGTGCCCAGTTGTATGAGTAGGAGTTGGTGGCCAGCACTGTAATAAGGGAAAGGTGGTAGTGTGCATAGGAGGAAGTAGGCACCGATTCCTGCCATGGACAGGAAGTAGCATGTGCAACAGGGATTAGAGGAATTCGGTTGGTACACCGAATGTGGCCTTAGCAAAAAGGAATATACCTAGCAGGAAAGAAGAGGTGCTTTACCGTGCAAAAGAACTGCACATCCTCTGAAATTTTCGTGGCACTTTTAGAGAGATGGGATAGAGCTCTTATTTGTAGAGATGGAGTATATGCTCTCACTTTGGATTGGATGGAAGGGAACTAAGGTTTTTAGATATGTACCTATACTTACAGAACATATATGCATGTATACCCCCCCCCTAATAGGTTGAAAAGGTGACCCTAGGAAAAGCTATGGCAGCTGATAAGATGGATTAAGTTACCTATATGCTCAAAGATGTGCACATATGCTTCCTTGTTGAGCTTAGTAAGTGGAAAGGTCTGTTTAAAAGGGTGCATCTGTAAAGTCAATGTGAGGTACACAAAAGTGTTTTCCTGGTACAAAACTAAGAACGGAGCACGTGCTGTCTAGAAAAGTTTTTGATGTCAAGATTAAATGGACAGTTCGCATCTCAAACATCTCAGAAAATTGTTCCGAGTGTTTTGTTTTGGAAGCATATATCTAGGACTAAATAAACCCGACAAGAATAAATAAGGTGCCGAGCATTCGGGAGTCCCGACAACAAGAACAGAGGAAGGGCCTGAACGCAAGCGTCCGAGCTCACCGGACTTTACGGATACAGGAGAGGATATTTCCAAAAGTACCAGAGAGTTTATACTTTAGGAGAGAGAAAGGTTGGGGGGTGCCTACTGGGGATATATACACATACTTACCCATGCATGCGCACTTAGGGCGATATACGCATCTACATAGAGGTGTCCAGATGATAGATGGACATGTACACATATATATGTAGGTATATTCATGTGGAAATTTTTAGGAGTGCGTGTGTGTGGACACGCAGGAAATCGGACAGAGAAAAGAAAGACAGGGTCGCCTTATGTCATGAGACCTAGGATTGAGGTTGGTGGAGAGATAAACACGTGTCGAGCGAGTAGGGAGATTCATATGATTGCTATACCCATCGACGATATTGTTACGAGGGAAACGACAGGGTTTTTAATTAGGTTTATTTAAAAAAAACTTTTATTAGTGCAAAAAGTTTTTGTTAGCCCTAATTTTCGAGTTTTGAAAAATCGGGGTGTGACAATCACATTGTACAATATAATCCTAAACAAGTGCAAACACCCTTGTGTAGCAAGGAAATAAATTCTGTAGGGCTGGTTTCAGAAAATCATTAATCAAAATCGCACCACATCAGGAATATCAAGACCGCGTGCAGTAACATTGGTGCATAATAAGATACCACTTTCTACCTTGCAAAAGTTAAAGAATGTCACAGTTTGTTTCTGATGGATATCAAAACACTCTATGTGGAGAAAATTTAGAAGTTCTGTATAAAATTTTACTGAACTACATGATGAAAAGGACACCATGACCTTCTTAGATTGTTTCTTTTTTTGGAAAGCATATAGAACTAGAAATCTGTTGTTGCTAGGAATGACACCATAGCCCTGTTGTAAACATTCAACAGTAGCCTGTAGGAGCATTATCGATATTTTCTCTATAGATATTCTTTAAAAAGGAAAAAGTTGAACAGTTTGGTGAAATATTTCCTTACATTTGATTTAGCATCATCAACTAAGACATACGCATGTCTTTCCTTTTGTTCTTCATTTTTCTTGAATGACAACTTGGCAAAATTTGCAATCTATGGAGTACACCAAAGATTCACTCAGAGAGAAGAATAAAAAGACTCAATTTAAAGTCAGAATAGGTTGAATAACAAATCCACCAATCTCTTCAATTAGTGACGTAGAAAAAAGGACAGTCTGCCTATTCGGTTATCATGCACAATGATTTAACAATAAATAAAATGTTAATGTCAAGAAAAATAAGTAATGCATGTGAATCAAGTGAGAATTGCCAAATGATCAGATTATCGTATACCTAAGGGAGTGCTTAAATATTTGTTTTATATCTTCCTCAAAGTTTTGCACCATTATAAGATCGGCTTCATCTATTATGAGGCACTACAAAGAAAAGGATGAGGTATATGTCTTAGAGGCAAATTAATAGGGAGGGGGTAATGATAAAATACATAAAATGGATGAGCTAAGAACAACAATCCATAAGATAAAACATTAATTTTACAAATAAATTGCATGATCCGAGCTACAAGTGATCTGAACTCTAGTTCTATATTAATACTCAAGTATGGGTCCACATATATACTCTAGTTCGACGAGTATGAAATTTGTACTTTCTCTTTGGTTCTTTAATGCGACAATATGAATATCCACATTCTTTGTGCAAACAAATCTGCTTCTTCTATTGACAGGAAAGTAGCGAATACAAGTTCCTTACCTTCAGGGTCTTATATCTGAAACTCTTGATATTTGGAAGATGGTACAAAAGCCTTCCTAGTGTAGCAACTAATAAGTTGGTGCCCTTCACAACCTGATCAGCTTCACCTCTCCGCCCATTACCACCGGTTACATATCCAAAAGTTGTTTCATTAATTCCTTGGCAACATTGTGTGCCTAAAGAAAATAAATCAAGAAGAATAACGATTAAGAATGGTAAAATACAAAAGTGCTAAGCTTTCAACACTAATTATGCTTCTTCACTACAAAATACTATTTTTTCAAAGTTAAACAATTGTCCACTAATTTTTTTTAAAGGAATTACAAAAAGAAGCTCTCTTTACCACCAAAAAGAATAGTTATCTAAAATGTCTTTAGAATGAACAACCATGTCCACTATATTTTTACTCGCCACACATTAGATTTCAACCGTTTCACTCGCAGTAACTCTTAACACATCTAAACTGAATTGCAACAATTCTTGCAACATGATTTCTTCGGGTAGTCATAATTCATACCTGGATGGCAAGCTCCCTTGTAGGGAAAATCACCACAACTCCAATTCCATCCATCATGTGAGAAATGCAGGTTGTAAGCAGCTCGATCACTGGTGAGATAAGCATGTGTACACAATGAAGAGGATGACACCGGCGACGAGGATGAATCTCTCAGCAACAGGAGTAAAATATTATGTGCAAAATAATAGGATTGACATATAGAGGAGTACTTATCAACAAATTTTTTAACTATTCTGCCTATGGTCTAAGGCAAAAGAACGAACAGCTGGTGGGCAGGCAAAATGCTCCAACACATCACTAAAAACGCATCCAGATCGATGTCTGCCTTACATATTGTGAATCTTAGAAGTGAAATAGTAATTTAACAGGAATTTAAAAAAATGGATTGGAACGTACAGAGTGGGCAGTGTCCTAGACGAGCTAGACGGTGGAGAAGCGGCCCACCGAGCTTGGACTGCACGACATAGGTGTTGTGCTTGAAGGAGTCGCTAGCGCGGATGGTGTGGTACCCGTTGCGGAGGTAGTCCTCCGTGCCCTCGTCCTCTGACGTGCAGTCGCTGCTGTCCCCCTCCACCGCCACCTCCTCCTCCATCTCCTCCTTCACTCGTTGATGACTCCCTGCCTCCTCCGCTCTATAGCTCGCCGCTATCTCTTTCCCTTTTTTTAGTTGAACCATAGCCGATGGTGGACCCCAGAATTTGTCTTGGTTTGTTGACATTTGTTAAGATAATTTAGGAACATATATAACAACTAATGCTATGGGACCACACGTCGACATAAGTTGTTGAGGTAATCAAGGAACATACAAATAGTTTGTTTGTTTGTTATTTTTGTTGTTAGAGATCTTTAAGTTTGTTATTTTTGTTGTTAGAGATCTTTAAGTAAGGATAAAAATAAAGATAAGAGGTATGAATAAACCACTATCATTAGCTCTTATGTTATAGATTGGTATGGGTTACATGCACCGACTACTTTTATCAAACACGTTGAGAAGGAAGAGGGTCGAACGATATAAGCTGGCTTCTCTTGATGTTTCTTTTCTAAATAAGCTGGCGAACAGGGTATCTTTTCTATTAGAAGAACACACAAAATAGATTAAAAAACGCTCTCGTAGGTATGTATATATATACGACCACGCGACCCGCTACCAATTAATCTCCCAATTCAAATTGTGCCGCACATCGATTAGCATCCAGTGCCTTCTGGTATTGACAAGCGCATCGGTTGAGCAAATTAAACCAAATTAAGGTCACCAGGACGGATGCTGCCAGATGTATATGTGGCTACCGTGGGATCAATATATTTCTTTGGGACAATTGTTGTAGAAGTTGATTAACATAGTAAGAACTACCAAAAAACAAGGAAGAGAAATGGATTTTGTGCCAGCGCATCAGCGGTGCAATAATTAGGTCTTTACATTACTTTGTGTCAGGCCCATCGTCGAGAGCATGTGCACTGGCCAGCCGCGATATGGCGCCAATCAGCAAGTTGCTGTCGAGAAGCAGCTGCAGTAATGTGAGTTGCGGATGGGTATAAGAGAGCCGACGAGCTCAAGGTTCTCAAGGACATGCACAGTGATCTGATCGTCTGGGCCGCATTTACGCACGCCAAGCCAGCAGGAGTAAAGGCTGGACGCATTGGGTGACACAGTCGGAGCAATCAAGGGCAGCGGCGTTGGCAGCAATTAGAGGTTAGGGGGACCAAGTGAGTGAAATGATACAACAAAATTGATAACAGGGACCAAATGTGCTAATATTACTATTTTTTCTTAAAATTCAAAGGGTTAATACAATGTATATATGCACTTAGTTAATTATTGGAGGGGGCCCTGGCTCCTGCCAGTCCCCCTCCCTCCGCCATTGATCAAGGGCAAACATAAGGACCAGTGCTTCTGCTTTGCTGCTGCCAACGGCGAAATATGCAGGTGTCAGTCATAGAGATAGATGACTTTTTTATAATTTGTTGGATTATATATTTGGATATTATCTTTAAATGTTGATTAGTGAGTACATGCTGATTATTCTAAACTAACCCCTGATCAATAAAACATACGAAGACACATCTGTATAAACTATCATATGTATTGGTTGATGACCATGTTTCACAGTTATAGGTATAGAAATATCAAACTAATAATATGGACACTGTTAGAGAATATGGGGTTTGATCTACCCACCATGAGACACGATAAAAACATTATATCCTTGCATGTCATTTGTTGGTCCCATATTACAATATGTATGATATATCCTTACATTTGAGGTTGCCGTATGTGCTCAAGATGTGCTGAGCGACTTACTTAGGAGTTACCAAACACTACTACATAACTGGGTAGTCATAAAGGTGACTTTCGGATTTGTCATAATGCATGCTACGAAGCATTGTCAATTAAGATAGAATTTCTCCTTCCATACAAAGAGAGAGATATCTCTATACCCTTCAAGTGATCGGATCCGAAAACCACAAATAGGGATTCCGAATCACATCATCGAGAAAAAGTGGTCGACCTATTCAAACAAGGATGACATATAATTGACTTGGGTTTCACCGATATCATGAGGCAAAGAGAATACATATGATTGAACATTGTAGATATTTGTCTGATTTGATCTTTATATACACTTAGGAGTTGGCACGTCCTGTTAGGCGCCGCTACTAATTAGTGATTGAGTGAGAGTACTTGCGTCGTGTTTAAATGCAATTAACCCCAGGTCTCACGCTTAAAAGATCTGAACCCAGTTTAGATTAGGTTCTAAATGTTATTGAGTCTCAAATCATAATGGGTCTCAAACTTAAAAACTCATTATGATGATGTCTATATAAAGAGTTGGGGCGTTAGCATTAGGGTCATCTCAGTTCAAAATTCTCGAGACTCTAGCCACCACCCTTTTTACGCTCAAATAGATATGGATACCTTGGAGGTGTTGTTGCGAGGCTTCAACGCTAGGACTACTTCTAGAAGGAACCGCGAGGAGTCAGCATGACAACGACCATGATGATGTGCTCTACCAACTCTGTTTCTGTTTCTACTACTCTGTGAGTTTAGTACTAATCTCGTAATCTAAAGCTGAAGTTGTTTCTGCTTAACGTGGCAAAAGTATTTTACTTGTGTTACTATAGCCTATGTGTATCTTTTACGGTAGGCAACAGAGCCATGAAGAAAAGTCTGAGTAGCCACAATGGGATGTTTCCTGGGAAATGATGCGGCGGATGGAGGAACACAAAGATAAGGTCTAACTACGATGAGTAAGAGCAACTGGTATCTTCAGTTTTTTGTTGGAAAATGGCATTGAGGTAATGTTTAGTATGTGATATGTGCACAATTAAAATGGATGTTTAACTAGCGTGCGTTATCCGTACTTGAAATTATATGCATCAAATGTCGTAGCTAGGGTTCTTCAGTGGAAACTGTGTTGTTTTGAATTAACTGAATACATGGTACACCCTCACATAGTACACTTTTGTTTGGCTGTATGACATAGAGATAGAGATGTACTTTTATTATCTAAAAAATAGTACTATTTGTGCTGGCAAAACAATGTTTTTGGAAAGACTAGCTATGCAATTGCGTTGGCTCCCTAATTTGCTATAATTAATAGTTGGAGCATATTCCTAAACCCAAAATAAGTTATGCCGTTCGCTCCAAGGGACTAGGGATTAATTGCTGGAAGTGCGAAACCTGATTACGACAACGTAGATTTGTTAACAAGTTTTTATATATTAAACATAAAGCAATCAAGATGTTGACTAGCCACATCAAGATTTCTAGGACATTTTACACATGCATTAGACGGATAATTCTACCCCTTCTTTTCCTCAAAAGATATGTGCCTCGTGAAGACAAAAATTTATGTCGGCGATAGACGACGAATTTATTGATAGAGAGGCATCAATGATGTCTTCTTCAATCTTCAGCTTTGCAAATTCAGTCTCCGGTTGACAATATGTGAATACGTATATATAATATATAGTGTGCGTGTCTATAAATTGTATTGAGTGTTGCAAAAAAAGGTAATCCTTTCTTAGCAGGTAGAAAGTATAATACCAATGGAATTACAGTTGTATATAAGTTGGATAACAACAAAATAACCATGGACAAACGATTGGGATGCACATACAAGAGATCACGTAAAAACTTGATAAAAAAACTAGAAGGCCTCACCCGGCAGCACCTGGCACAGGCTCATGCCTCACCCGGCAGCACCTGGCACAGGCTCATGTCTCGTTGGCAGTAATTCTAGTGTAGTTAAGTGGCAGTTGTTAAATTATAGAGAAATTTTTTAATATGAAACGATATGTACACACACTAATCATGTTTTAGCATATTCAGGCTATAGGCTACAATTCCATATACCGAGCAAATGGATACGAGAACCCTCCCTAATGTGAGGATCCTGTTTCAAAATCTTGTTCATGATTTTATGTGATATATTTGTACTCAACTATTTTCTCTGAAATATTAAAATATTGAACAAACTTTGCGCCATATAAAATATGGGAAAAACAAATATACATGCATATCACTACTACAGAATTCATTTAACGGGACGCCCCTGTACAGACGGTTTTTTGGAGCCGTCTGTACAAATAGTATCACAGACGGTTCCAAAAGAACACCGTCTGTACAAATGATCTCAACAAGCGGGACGCTACAGTACAGACGGTTCCAAACTGGAACCGTCTGTACAAATAGCACAGACGGGTCCAAACTAGAACTGTCGGTACAAATCAAACAGTACAGACGGTTCTAAATTCGGAACCGTCTGTACAAATCTGTGAACAGTACAGACGGTTCCAAGTTAGAACCGTCTGTACAAATCGAACAGTACAGACGGTTCTAAGTTCGGAACCGTCTGTAAACAGTACAGACGGCTCTAAACTTGGAACAGTCTGTACAAATCGAACAGTACAGACGGTTCCACTGGAACCGTCTGTACAAATAGCTGAAGCAAGGCTAGTTGATCTCTGCTGCCGCGGCAGCAAAAACTGCAGATTTCCTTGCCGCGGCAGGAAAGTGGCAGCGTCGGGAGGGAGTTTGGCAGCTCCGATTGTCGAACGGTTTTCACGGCTGTGAGCAGGAGGCCAAACTCTACGTCTCCAATAATTTTGAGCCAATTCCGAGAAAGTCGACGAAACGACTAGTGGAAATCCCGGCCCGAAATCGAAGATTTTGAAAACGGCACCCGAACGAAATTGCTCGGCAGAAGCTGGGATCAAGGTGGAAAGCAAGTCCTCGACTCAAGCTAACCAGGGAAACAAGAATCACCCAATTCGGAGTCCGGGTGAAGGAGATATGCCCTCCGGAAGATGAGAAAAAGTAACGGAAAAACTTCCGGAGCGAAAAAGTCCCACATAGAAGTGGAATTTTGAGGGTCAAGATGGGTACAGGTGTATACAAGTGTATTTTTATCGGATGCGCCTCATCGTTAGCTTCGATTTGAGTGGTCGTGGACTCAAAACGGACTTCGTATGAAAAAGTTATGGCTCTTTTTCTAAAACCTCTCAAACTAGCGTTTTTTAGCTAGTATCCTTGCCGCGGCAGCAAATTTGCTGTTTTTCTTGCCGCGGCAGGAACTTGTCGGCTTCTACACGGAGTTTGGCTGCACGAAAAGAGCTGAAATTTTGGGGGCAAGATCAGCACATATATATCTCCCAAACGGCAGAGTCCAGACGGCTCAAAATTCATAGTACAGACGGCTCTCAGACGGCTCTCAGTTTGGAACCGTCTGTGCTATTTGTACAGACGGTTCTAAGCTTAGAACCGTCTGGACTAGGGGCGTCCCGCTTGGTCGTAGGGATAAGTTAAAAATAAAGCCGTCCCATATGTGTCGCGAAGTCCACCAAGGTCAGCTGGCAACGTCACCGCTTGAACAACGCGAGGTTGCGGGATCGAATCCCGCTGGAAGCATATTGCGCAATTTATTCCTAGCGGTTGGATGGGACACGCGGACGGCCGGATGAGACGCGGCTGAAGGACGAGGCTCCTGGCGCGAGGTGTTATATTTTTATTTTTGAAACACGACATCACAGAATCGATTAGTACAGACGGTTCCAAACTAGAACCGTCTGTACAAATCGGTTTGGAACCGTCTGTACAAATCGATTTGTGCAGACGGCTCTAGTTTGGAACCGTGTACAAATCGATTTGTACAGACGGTTCTAGTTTGGAACCGTCTATACAAATCGATTTGTACAGACGGCTCAAAAACTGTCCCGCTTACCTAATTTGTACAGACTGTTAGGGCCAGACGGTTCGGAAAACCGTCCCGCCTGGGAGTTCCGAACCGTCTGGACAAATCATTTCTGCAGTAGTGTATGTGGGTACATGAGTTAAGGATTTAGGTCAATTCTCATATTTGTGTATCTCAAAAAATTCTCTAAAAATTCATAGATGTTCATCATGTTATAATGTACACACCCACAAAATTTCATGCAAAAATATAATCAAGGGTGCCCTACACAAAAAAGACAAAAAATTCAACTTATTTTTAAAACAATGCAGCAACAATTTTTTGTCTTTTTTTGTGTAGGGCACTTTGATTATATTTTTGCATAAAATTTTGTGGGTATGCATGTTATAACATGATGAATATCTATGAATTTTTTGAGAATTTTTTGAGATGCACAAGTATTAGAAATTGACCTAAATCCTTAACTCATGTACCCACATGTACATGTACAAAATCCACACTCAGAAAATATTTATAACTTACTCAAAAGATGCTATCTAAAAGAAAATATACAAAAAGTAACAATTCGATTTTGGCTGTTGACTTGAATTTGATTTGGAATGTTTGTGAAAATTTTTATTGGTATAAAAATATTTAAATGGTCATACATTTAAATCTTAAGACGCTTGGAGGTTCTAGGAGTCAAACACAACGGCTAGTTTAGGAGAATAACACTGCTCGGAGGGTGTAGTTTGGACATACCGAACAGTTTAAAACCTGAGGAAAATCAAAGACATGGGGGGTCCGAACCGATAACACTCGGAGGTTTCGAATGGAAACAACCCTTCTACCCGAAAAGAAAATTTGACTCAAAAGTTCTGGGAGATCCTCACTCGTTGGTTCCACACAGTCAAAAATAGAGCCACCTTGGTCTCCTTGGAGGTGCCGGACCATGAAGATCCAGAAGAAGGAAAGCACTGGGACAGATGCTAGGTCCTGGCTCGGAGGTTCGGGACGAACCTTCCTCAGAAAATCCAGATGAAGCCAGGGCTTTAGTACAGAAGCTTTGTCACCACTCGGAGTGTTCAGGAAAATCTCACTCGGAAGTTCCAGACAACATGAATCACTTTGGAAAAATCTACTATATGGACTTCGGAGAGTCCAGATGACCTTCACTCGGAAGATCTAGGTGAAAAACAATCTCTAGACAAAAGCTCTATCTTCACTCGGAGAGTCCAGACATACTTCACTAGGAAGGTCCAAATAGCAGGAACTCAACTGGACAGAAATTCTAAAAGGTTCTGGATACTCCGGACGAACCTCACTCGGAGGGTCCAGGTCAACACTTAGCGCACTGGAACCTACTCTCGGACATTTCGGCCGAATGGTCTAGATATTCTAGATAACAACTAAAGTTTGGTTTAGAGAGTTTTCTAAAGAGTTTTAGAAAGGAGTTTCATTGAGCACTTAGCAAGTTATTTTCTTCCACGCTGTTGACAACTCTTCAGTTTCCCAACTACATTCTACTAAAATGTTTCCTTATGACCTGACCTTTGAGTCCTGTAGTAATGTCCATTCTTTAATTCAGGATGGCTAGGAACACTCATGCAAGCTCTTCAGCTGGTCATGGTAGTGGCGGTAGTGTAAACCACGATGATGATGATCTTCCACTAACTATGGTGGAAGTTCATGCATAGATAGAGCGCAACCGCACGGACTAGACCTGACTCCTTGAGTGTCTCCTCCAAAATACCAACCATCAGGCTGACGGTCACGTTGATGTTTCAGAGTTTATGTGGACACAACTAGCTATGTTTAACGTCTCTAAGGATCCTCTTGAAGCCGACGACTGATTTCGTACCATCAAGCGTAAGCACGAGACGGCACGTGTTCCTGCAACCAACCGCTTGAATTCCGCTGCCTATCAAACTAGTGGGTGCTGCCAGCGCATGGTGGGAGAACTTTCTCGCCATGCAGGAGCCTGGTAATGTCGCCACATGGCCGGAATTTCGCTCAGCCTTCCGAAGGGGTGATGGATGTGATGGATGTGAAGGAGGAATTCCATGCTCTCAAGCAAGGGCAGAACAACATCACTGAGTATCTCCATGAGTTAAGTCACTTGGCTTGATATGCTCATGGGGACATAGCCACCGATGACGTCGAGCAGGAAAAGTTCCACACAGGGCTGAATCCTAATGACATTCTTTATTGATGACATTCTTATCTTTTCCAAGACTAGAGAGGACCATATTGATCATCTGAACCTGGCTTGGAGAAGCTTCGAGAACATCAAATCTATGCAAAATTCACCAAGTGTGAATTTTGGCTTCAAGAAGTTGGTTTTCTAGGCCACGTGCTATCGTTAGAAGGTGTTGCCCTGGATCCTAGCAAATTCTAGATGTTCTCAATTGGGAACAACCCAAGTATGTCACGCAAGTGTGGAGTTTCCTTGGTCTGGTAGGTTATTACTGCTGATTTATCGAGAATTTCTCCAAACATGCCAAGCCGCTAACTGAACTGCTCAAGAAGGAGAGGAAGTTTGAGTGGATATTCAAATACGAAGAAAGCTTCCAAGAGCTGAGATGCAAGTTGACCACTACTCCCATGCTTGTCCCCTTAGACATTCATAAAAACTTTGATATCTTTTGCGATGCTTCTCACTTATGCCTTGGTTGTGTGTTGATGCAAGAAGCTTATGTGGTGGCTTATGCTTCTTGTTAGCTGAGACCACATGAATCCAACTATCCAACACATGACCTCGAGCCTGCTATTGTGTCCATGCTTTGAATATTTGGCACCATTACCTCCTTGGTAACCACTGTGAATTATACAATACTTGGCGGCATTACCTCCTTGGTAACCACTGTGAATTATACTCAGACCACCAAAGTTTGAAGTACATGTTCACCCAACCAGACAGACATATCAAACAATGAAGATGATTAGAATTGATCAAATATTATGATGTGGGCCTTCACTACCAACCTAGTAAGGCTAATGATGTGCCTGATGCACTTAGCCGGAAGCCCTACTACAATAACCTTATGACCCAAGAACAACATCACTCCTCCATGAGGAATTTCCACAACTTAATCTTGAAGTTGTTCAACGTGGTTTCCTCGATACCCTTGAAATCTGAACCTCTTTGAAAGATCAAATCAAAGCTGCTCAAAAGCAAGATGAGTGTATTCGTAAAATCAAAGAGAACATTTTTAGCAGAGTTGCTAAATGTTTCTCGACTAATGATCAAGGCGTCATTTATTTTAGCAAGCGTCTTGTTGTACGAAAGAAATAGAGCCTTCGGGAACTAATCACTCATGATGCTTAGGACTCCTTTATCCATTCATCCAGGAAGTACGAAGATGTACCAAGATCTCTGGCAAAGATTTTGGTGGGCCTGAATGAAAAGGCAGATTGCTCACTTCATTATTGAGTGCAACGTGTGTCGTCATATTAAAGCTAAACACCAAAGACCAGCTAGCACTCTTCAACCCTTACTCATCCCTGAATGGACGTGGGATGAGATCATAATGGACTTCATCACCAGTCTCCAGAAGACTCAAAAGGGGAATGGTGTCATATGGGTAGTCATTGACTGGTTATCCAAAGTGGGCATACTTTCTACCTATCTGAGTGTTGGGGAACGTGCTACGTAAAACAAAAATTTACCGCGCACAATCCACCCCAAGATCACTATCGAGGTGCAGGCAACGAGATCATACCTTCGACGATCACGTCAATGCAGCGGAGAAGTTGACCGATGTCGATGAAGTCCGTAGACTCCCGCAGCTAGGTTATACCTCCCAGCCGCGAGAGCGATCTCCTCGCGAATAGTTCGTCCGATCGAACGCCGAAGTATACGACGTCTTCGAGGTATCCACGCGTACTGGATCAGCGACACCGCGGTCATGTGTGGACCAGCACACAAGAACAGCGGGGATCTACGAGAAGGAGAAGCAGCAGCACGCCGGCAGCTATACTAGATCCAATCTAGAAG
The DNA here is from genome assembly GCA_019208055.1 of Stipa capillata. Taxonomy (NCBI): domain Eukaryota; kingdom Viridiplantae; phylum Streptophyta; class Magnoliopsida; order Poales; family Poaceae; genus Stipa; species Stipa capillata. The sequence continues at coordinate 253,025 of JAGXJF010004066.1, read as the reverse complement.
AGAGAGAAAAAGAAGGCTGTGGCCAATCTAGAGATGGCCGGCCTAGGGTTTAGGGCTGCTTCTGGGGCTGCCTCTGGGGCTGCTCGGGATGCCCTTTGAGGTGCCCTGCCCCTCTATTTATAGGGGTTGGGGCAGCTCTCCCTAGGCAGGTGGAGTCCTACTCCAGCAGGGACACCATGTTGGAGTTGGAGTCCAACTCAACCAGAACCTTCTAGAACCTTCTAGAACCTTCCGATACTTTCCGGAACACTTCCGGACATCACCGGAACCATCCGGGACCTCCCGGAACACTTTCGAGATCATCCGAAACACTTTCGGAACCCTTCTGTCTCGTTCTCCATAAATAGTAGCATTCCTAAATGTCGCTAAAACGTTAAGCGTGTGACCCTATAGGTTCGAATATATGTGGACATGTCCGGAACATCTTCCGGTCAATAATCGTCAGCGGGATCTGGACACCCATAACGACTCCCACATATCATCGAAGATCTTTATCGAGCGAACCTTGTATTACCGCATATCATCCTTTTGCCTCACGATACGTTACACAACCCGAGGCGAGACTTTGACGGTATCCCTGTGATCAACTCCTTGATCACCATACCTAGTTATCCTCGTTACCGGTTTGTACTCTTTTCTCGTTTTCGTATTCCGGTATCCTCGTAACTAACCTTTTAGTCACAATACCTGGCCAGGCGATGCTGGACACCGTAATACCGAGTGGGCCCAGAGTGTATCTCTCCATCGCCGGATGGGCAAATCCCAGTCTTGAGATATCTAGAACCACGATATACTTTCTGGTGTACCTGAAAGTCACCTTTATAATTACCTAGTTATGGAGTAACGTTTGATGACCCCAAAGCAACCATCCGGTATCTGGGTCTATGATATTCTCATGGTCTAAGGACGCAAGTAAACGTTAACACATAATGAGAAGATACTGACAACATATTGACGAAGTGATCTCGCAGTATCTCATAAGGGGTTCTATCCAACACCATTGTTACCCTAACAATGTGTTCCCATTATTGCCGGCATCCTTGTTACATTAACAATGCCCATGATCAGGAAAACAAGACCATCAACAATACATGAGCTAGTCTAGAGGCCTGACTAGGGATCTGAATGGTGTTTATTATTCCACACATGCAATTAGGTTTTCCTCTGAATCTCATATTCAAGAACCAATGCAATTCTAGCATAGAACATAAACTTAATCATGAACACGAAAATAGAATAATAGCAACTTTATTATTGCCTCTAGGGCATATTTTCAACAGTCTCCCACTTGTACTAAAGTCAATAATCTAGCCAATGCTTAAGCTCCTAACACCTATGGCATTCCGGTGTTGCTTCGTCAACGGATCTGACACATTCAGGTCCGTGTGTATTTTGCATATCTTTACGTCTCCATGCTCCACCAATTCACGAATGATGTGAAATCGGCGTTGTATATGTTTGGACTTCTGGTGGGACCTTGGCTCCTTGGCCTGAGCTATGGCGCCACTATTGTCACAATAGAGCTCCATAGGATCCAGCACACTCGGAACCACACCAAGCTCGGTGACGAACTTCTTAATCCAAACGCCCTCCTTTGCCGCTTCCGAAGCGGCGATATACTCAGCCTCCGTTGTAGAATCCGCCACAGTGTCCTGCTTGGAACTCTTCCAGCTCACTGCGCCACCGTTTAGTGTATACACCAAGCCTGATTGAGATCAAAAATCGTCCGGATCTATGACAAAGCTGGTGTCGGTGTAACCCTTTACAACGAGCTCTTCGTCACCACCGTATACGAGAAACATATCCTTAGTCCTCTTCAGGTACTTTAGGATATTCTTCACTGCTGTCCAATGATCATGACCTGGATCACTCTGGTATCTGCTCGTAACACTTAGAACATAGGACACATCTGGTCGTGTACATATCATGGCGTACATGATTGACCCAATCGCGGATGCGTATGGAATCTTACTCATGCGTTCTCGCTCATTAGTTGTCGAAGGACACTGATTCTTGCTCAAACTTTTCCCATGCGACATCGGCAAGAACCCCTTCTTGGCGTTTTCCATACTGAATCTCTTCAGTACTTTATCTATATATGTACTCTGTCTTAGCCCTATTAGGCGCTTTGATCTATCTCTATAGATCTTTATACCTAATATGTATGCTGCCTCGCCTAAGTCTTTCATTGAAAAACTATTTTTCAACGAAGTCTTAATATTGTCAAGAAAAGATACATCATTCCCAATCAACAATATGTCATCCACATAGAGTATTAGAAATGCTATTGCGCTCCCACTTACTTTCTTGTAAACACAAGCCTCTTCGCAGTTCCTGATGAAGCCAAACCCTTTGACCACTTCATCAAAGCGAAGATTCCAACTCCGTGATGCTTGCTTCAGTCCATAGATGGATCTCTGAAGTTTGCATACCTTTCCAGTATCCTTTGGATTGACAAAACCCTCGGGCTGTATCATATACACGTCCTCGGTTAGATTCAGGAACGCTGTTTTGACATCCATTTGCCATATCTCGTAATCGAAATATGCAGTAATCGCTAGAAGAATCCGAACAGACTTAAGCGTCGCTACGGGAGAGAATGTCTCGTCGTAGTCAACTCCTTGAACTTGTCGGAAACCCTTTGCGACAAGTCGAGCTTTATAGATGTATACATTCCCATCCGCGTTTGTTTTCTTTTTATATATCCATTTACATTCGATAGGCCTCACGCCTTCAGGAGGGTCCACCAAGTTCCAAACTTGGTTCTCGTACATGGATTCTATCTCGGATTTCATGGCGTCTAGCCATTTAACGGAGTCAGGGCCCATCATTGCTTCCGTATAGGTCACAGGCTCATCGTTGTCTAACAACAATACCTCGTTCGAAAACCACTGTGGTTTCATGCGAATCCTACCAGACCTTCGTGGTTCAGCTGCTGGCTCGACCGAAGTCTCTACATCACATGTAGGGGCTTCCGTATCAATCATTGTGGGAAACTCCGGAACCACTTTCGGCGTTGCATCACTTTGACCTAATGACGAAGATTCACCAATCTCGTCGAGTTGCACTATCCTCCCACTCACCCCTTTCGCAAGAAACTCTTTCTCGAGAAACACACCGTTCTTTGCGACAAACACTTTGCCTTCGGTACGGTGATAGAAGGAATACCCAACAGTTCCTTTGGGATAACCAACAAAGAAGCATTTATCCGATTTGGGATCGAGCTTATTTGGTTGTAAACGCTTTACATATGCATCGCATCCCCAAATTTTAAGAAAAGACAAGTTGGGTTTCTTCCCATGCCATATCTCATATGGTGTCGTTTCAACAGATTTAGATGGTGCTCTATTTAGTGTAAAAGCAGCAGTCTCTAAACCATAACCCCAAAAAGACAATGGCAGTTCAGTTAATGACATCATCGATCTTACCATGTCCAACAAGGTTCGATTACGTCTCTCGGACACTCCATTCCTCTGTGGCGTTCCGGGAGGCGTAAGCTGTGGAACAATTCCGCAACTCTTCAGATGTTCGCTAAACTCGTAACTCAAATACTCCCCTCCACGATCTGATCGCAGAAACTTGATTTTCTTGTTACGATGATTTTCTACTTCATGCTGAAATTCTTTGAACTTTTTAAAGGTTTCAGACTTATGTCTCATCAAATAGATATACCCATATCTACTCAAATCATCCGTGAAGGTAATGAAGTAGAGGAATCCACCGCGTGCAGCTATACTCATTGGACCACATACATCCGTACGTATGATCTCCAATAAGTCAGTCGCCCGTTCTACGTGGCCTGTGAACGACGTTTTAGTCATTTTACCCATTAGACAAGGCTCGCAAGTGTCAAATGATTCATAATCAAATGATTCTAAAAGTCCATCACAATGGAGTTTCTTCATGCGCTTCTTTCCAATATGACCCAAACGGCAGTGCCACAAATAAGTGGAATTCAAATCGTTTGTCTTGCGACGTTTAGCGTTAGTGTTATGGATGTGTGTATTACCATCAAGATTCATAATAAATAACCCATTCACAACGGGAGCATGACCATAAAACATATTATCCATATAAATCAAACAAACATTGTTCTCAGACTTAAACGAATAACCGTCTTGCAACAAACATGATCCAGAAATAATGTTTTTGCTCAAGGCCGGAACATAGTAACAATTACTAAGCTCTAAAATAAATCCTGAAGATAAATGTAGAGGTAGGCCACCGACGGCGAGCACAGCAACTTTTACTCCGTTCCCGACGCGCATCGTCACCTCATCCTTTGCCAGTCGCTTAGGCCTCTGTAGTTCCTGCATCGAGTTGCAAATATGAGCAACCAATCTGGTATCCAATACCCAAGAGTTACATTGCGGACCAGCAAGGAATACATCAATAACATGTATGATACTCATACCTGAGCTGGACTTTTCAGACTTCTTCTTTTCTGCCAGATATTTCTTGCAGTTTCTCTTCCAGTGTCCCTTCTCTTTACAGAAGAAGCACTCAACATCAGAAGTGGCGCCAGTCTTGGACTTCTTAGGCGTGTCAGTCATACTAGCACCCTTGGATTTGCCATTTTTCTTAGACTTGCCCTTCTTCTTGAAGTTGGTTGTTTTATTCACCATCATCACATGATTGGCGTCCTTCTGGATTCTACTCTCAGCAGTTTTGAGCATAGTGAACAATTCACCCATACTCTTTTCCATCCCATTCATGTTGTAGTTCATGATGAAGCTACTATAGCTCGGGGGGAGGGAAGCAAGAATAAGATCAGTGCCCAACTCTTGGGAGATTGGAAAACCTAGCGCATCCAACCTTTGCGCGTACCCAGACAATCTGAGTACGTGCTGACTCACTGAGCTGCCCTCAGCCATCTTGCATTCAAACAAGGCTTTGGATATCTCATATCTTTCAGTCCTTGCTTGCTTCTGAAACAAAGCTTTCAGCTCCTGGATTAACTCATAAGCAGCCCAATTCTCAAAACGCTTTTGAAGATCAGGTTCCATGGAGGCAAGCATGACGCACTGTACTGTAATGGAATCATCGCTCTTAGATTGATAAGTACGAGTCTCATCATCCGTAGCGTTAGCGGGGAGTTCACTGAGAGTTTGCGATAGGACATAGTCCTTCTTGGCACTCTTGAGGACAATCCTCACATTACGGTACCAGTCCGTAAAGTTGTTACCAGATGAATTCAGTTTTTCTTTCTCAAGCAACGCGCATAGTGGAAAGGTGGTTACAGGTGCCATAGATCTACAACTAAAAACAAATACACTTTAGACATTTTTCATGATTAAAGCAACTCAAATTAACACTTAATTAGAGTAAACTCCCACTAAAACCAATATCTCTCATAATTGAATATTAGTGATTCAAGATCCACGACTCACTTACTCCACCCTTGATGTGACATCACTGATGACGGAATAACGAGACCGGTAGGTCAACATGCCAATCATATCACATATGACTCTTGTTCATCTTTCGATGGGTGTGTTCCGAGCCCAAGACGATCTTGCAAAGCTCATCAAGACAACCGAGTGCCCTGCTGTGCGAACGGTTCGCGCCCGCCTCATATATGTCAAACCTATCGTACCCATGTGACATGGCGCACCTCAGAATGGCAAATACTCCAGACGGTGCTACACTTGGAAGAACACTAACTACTTTGATATTTGTGTGAGGGATCTACGAGAAGGAGAAGCAGCAGCGCACCGGCAGCTGTACTAGATCCAATCTAGAAGAGAGAGAAAAAAAAGAAGGCTGTGGCCAATCTAGAGATGGCCGGCCTAGGGTTTAGGACTGCTTCTGGGGCTGCTCGGGATGCCCTTTGAGGTGCCCTGCCCCTCTATTTATAGGGGTTGGGACAGCTCTCCCTAGGCAGGTGGAGTCCTACTCCAGCAGGGACACCCTGTTGGAGTTGGAGTCCAACTCCACCAGAACCTTCTAGAACCTTCTAGAACTTCTGGAACCTTCTAGAACTTTCCGGAACACTTCTGGTCATCACCGAAACCATCCGGGACCTCCCGGAACACTTTCGAGATCATCCAAAACATTTTCAAAACCCTTCTCTCTCGTTCTCCATAAATCGTAGCATTCCTAAATGTCGCTAAAACGTTAAGCGTGTGACCCTATAGGTTCGAGTATATGTGGATATGTCTGGAACACCTTCCGGTCAATAATCGTCAGCGGGATCTGGACACCCATAACGATTCCCACATATCATCGAAGATCTTTATCGAGCGAACCTCGTATTACCGCATATCATCCTTTTGCCTCATGATACGTTACACAACCCGAGGCGAGACTTTGACGGTATCCTTGTGATCAACTCCTTGATCACCATACCTAGTTATCCTCGTTACCGGTTTGTACTCTTTTCTCGTTTCCGTATTTCGGTATCCCCGTGACTAACCTTTTAGTCACAATACCTGGCCAGGCGATGCTGGACACCGTAATACCGAGTGGGCCTAGAGTGTATCTCTCCATCACCGGATGGGCAAATCCCAGTCTTGAGATATCTAGAACCACGATATACTTTCTGGTGTACCTGAAAGTCACATTTATAATTACCCAGTTACGGAGTAACGTTTGATGACCCCAAAGCAACCATCCGGTATCCGGGTCTATGATATTCTCATGGTCTAAGGACGCAAGTAAACGTTAACACATAATGAGAAGATACTGACAACATATTGACGAAGTGATCTCGCAGTATCTCATAAGAGGGTCTATCCAACACCATTGTTACCCTAACAATGTGTTCCCATTATTGCCGGCATCCTTGTTACATTAACAATGCCCATGATCAAGAAAATAAGACCATCAACAATACATGAGCTAGTCTAGAGGCCTGACTAGGGATCTGAATGGTGTTTATTATTCCACACATGCAATTAGGTTTTCCTCTGAATCTCATATTCAAGAACCAATGCAATTCTAGCATAGAACATAAACTTAATCATGAACATGAAAATAGAATAATAACAACTTTATTATTGCCTCTAGGGCATATTTCCAACACCTAGCACCCCGCAACAGGTACCCTCGAACATAGTGTCATCCGGGGAACCGCCTCACGTGTCCTCACAAGCACTGTAGCACAGATCTCTTCCCACTTGAGCTCATGCACACACTCACCAATGTTTAAACATTGGTGGAGTTGCTGACTAGTGGGGCTGTCTTGTCGGAACAGTTAAACCGTTAAGCCGACAAGGTTAAACACTAATAAGTCTATGACATGTGGGCCCTTTTAATAAAATGAACCAGTAACTTAACCTCTAAGTAACGGACATGTGGATCCGACATTTTAAACATATACTTAATTAACTTAAGTGGCTCTGAGTCACTAACATGTGGGTCCAATGGCCATTTTGACCGGTCAGAGACGACCTGGTCTCCTTTCACCTTTAGCCCCACCTATCATTGACTATGGCTGGTATTCTAGTGAGTAAAAAATATATTTCCTTTTCTATTTAAATTGAAATCGTTTATCTGGAGTTACAAAAAGAACCTTTTTAAATGTTTTAATCTTAGATAATTCAGAAATAATTCATATTAAGTTAGAAAAATATGAATATTATACCAACATGTTTTGAAAAATGAAAACTACCTATTTATACTTTGTTCATGCATGTTTCAATAACAGGAAAATCAAAATAACTAAAAATGTGAATCTAGTTATTTCCCTCTCATCGGAGTTTAATTCTTCGGAATGCTATATCTTGAGCATCCAAGCTTCAACTAACTTGGTTCCAATTGCATTAGTATTTATTTTGAGAATACTACACCATTCCATGCATTCCGTATCGTAATCATGCTAATGAATTTCTGTAGTAGGAATTAGTATTATATTGACGTATGATACTACAAGTAGTGGACTTTAGCAACTAGTTAAGTTATTATCACATGCTTAGCATTTTCGAGTCATGATCCTTTGAATGGTCCAATAAATCAGAACGTAATGGGTAAGTTACATGTGTGTTGTTTATAGACTACTGGGAAGTAATTAAAAAACTTGACTAATAATCATTAGGCCGAGATGAGAGACATGGTTGGAAATATGGTGGGTTGTCTTGTATTCTTATAAGGCTGATTTTTGATGTACATTAACCCAAGATTGTGTACTTCTACACGGGTGGTATAATGAAAACACTCACGACTAAATAATTTGTCTAGACTTAATATATAAGCTGCTTTAGTTCTCCTTTTCCATTTGAAGTGTGTGTGAAAAATGACATCATGTGGCATCGTAATATAAGGGTGGGGTGGGGCATATAGTCTTGTGGAGGCTGAGGATGTACCGCCACACACGACTTATGGGACCGTGTCAGAGTTAACAGTCGGACTGGTCTACACGGATTGGCCCATAGGGGTGTCTCATTGCTAAGTCAAAAGTATTATAATGGTCATGTTTGAGCACCCTCCGCTGGTACACCTTATGAAGTGTACTAATTTCATGGCATCAGGAATCGATCGATACGTGTAGGTAAATATATACCCCCGCAGGGTTCGAACTATTCGAATAGTCATGTCCATGGTTATGAACAACTTGGTGATTACCTGTGTCGAATTAGACAACTTCAATGTTACTCTAAAATTGCCAACTGGGGTTTAGAGAAGTAAGTGGCTACTTCCTGGTCAATGGTTTGAGGAAGAGTCGAGTTGGTTTTAAGTTGATGATGACAGAATAAATAGATTATTTTGAAAAACGTTTGCTTTCCCTATTATAACTTGATTTAGTATTCGCTTTGCATCTACTTAGCTTAAGGAAAGTAAGAACATAGCTTTATGCAAACTAGCCCACAAATAGCCATAATTGACACCTAATACATGTATTATTACTTCCATGTAAGTCTTGTAGAGTACTTTTATACTCACATTGCATCGTGCAGAGGAGATCATCCCTTCTGAGGATGGTTTCATATAGAGATCGATGCCAACGAAGAGTAGTCACCCAAGCTTGTGTGGGCTGAACCAGTAGTTTGTGAAAGTGTTCTGAGGTCTACCTGCTGCAAGGCAAAAGGATCTCCACAAGCAAAAGGAAGAGTCCTGAAGGATCAGGTACTCGGAGAAGACAGTTATAGCAGTGAAGATCTATCTGATGACATGTCAAGTGGAGAAGAGAATGAGCTGCTCCTTCTTACCAGAAACTTCAGAAAATTCTATAGGAAGAAGAAGCAGTTTGGATCAACTGATAGATTCAGAGGCAAGAAGCCCTCCAAGGACAACAAGTGTTTTGAATGTGGCAAGGAAGGCCACTTCGCAGCTGATTGCCCCAGCAAAAAGAAGGACAAAGGGAAGAAGAAGGACTTCTATAACAAGAAGAAGACTTTCAGCAAGCATCCTTCTTATTCCAAGAACAAGGCTACTGTAAGAGCCTATGTAGGGCAAGCCTGAGTTTCAGATGACTCTGGTTCATATGGAGAATCAGAAGAAGAAGAAGTCCAGGTCGCTGGGATAGCAATCTCCATGGCTGACACACCCAGCTGTGTCACAGCCAAGTCGCACAGCTCCAAGCTGAACTCCAAAGCTGATCAAGCTTCATCCACTCCTGCTCCCTTATGCCTCATGGCTAAGGACTCTAAGGTATTGACTGAAGATGATTTCCCTGATTATGCTGAACTAATGGATATCTTAGAGAGAACAGAGAAGGGATACTGCAGGGAGAGGAAGGAGAACATATCGCTTAGGGATAAGCTGAGGGAGCTGAGAGAGACCTATGATGAAGTCACAGATGACAGGGAGGATCTCAGGCTGAATCATGAGAATCTGGAGATAGCTCATGAGAAGCTCAGATCAGCACATGAGCTTCTCCTCAAGGAGCATGAAGAGTTAAAGGCAAAGCATGCCTTATGCATTGATATTTCTGATAATATTGCTGAAGCTATGTCTTTACCTGCTCCTACTGTCATTGAATCATGTTTAAGCTGTGCCAGCAGAATCAACATTCTAACATCTACAGGTGGAGTGGTAGACAACTCTAAAGAGGCCTCAACCTCTAATGTTACTAACTCTTTGGATGCAGCTGAGCACAACAAGCTCAAGGAGGAGCTAGAAGAGCTTAAGAGGCTCATGAGAAAATGTCTCTGCAGTGCCAACATTGGCATGCAAAACTATCAGCTTATAAGAGCTGAAATGTTGAGAAAGAATGAAGGCCGAAGAGGCTTGGGTTATTCTACCTCTACTGCTAAAGATAAACTGCCTGCTGCCACTAACACTTGTCTTGCAGCAAAATTCGTGAAACAGGCAGGAACTAATGACAACAAGAGTGTTGGTCATGAGCAGAGAAAGAGGAATGAAGCAAGCATTCCTTCTAACCTAGGCTATGTTTTGCAGAAGAACATGAAGAGAAAAATAGTGGCCAAGTACGTAGGTCGCAGATGCCTGACAAAATGGTTGTCTGCCATCTGGGTGCCTAAGGCTACTCTTACCGGTGTCACCGGTGTCTTACACAGCTGTGTACCCACCTGTGTCACAGATAGATCTAACAGGCTACTAACCCATGTGTCTAAGGTTGCAGGTGATTGCCAGCCAAAGAGGATCAAAGTCATATCATCTGTTGCTGATGCTGTTAACCTTAAACACAAATATGCTATATATACATCTGCTACTTCTGCGTATGATAAAATTGCAAAGGAAACCAAACATGTTTGGGTCCCTAAGTGTCATTACTAATCTTGCAGGAAACTGTCTCCAGTGGAATTGATTGGATTGTGGACAGTGGATGTACACAACATATGACTGGAGGCAGAGAGGAGTTTGTAGAGATCACCGGTGAAAATCTTTGAAGTAAACATGTGATCTATGCAGACAACTCTAAAGAAAAGGTAAATGGCATTGGTAAAGTTGCCATATCTGAGAATCACTCCTTATCTAATGTAATGCTTGTTGATCAGATAGGCTATAGTCTGATGTCTGTATCACAGCTGTGTGACACAGGCATGAAGGTTACTTTCTATCCTGAAAAGGTTATAGCTTCCAAACTATCTGATGATTCTCAAGTATTTGAAGGATACAGGTCTAGTAAGCTATACACTGTGAATTTCTATGAACAGCCTGTAGCAGCTCCATGGTGTCTAATGGCCAAGACCAGTGTTGGATGGCTGTGGCACAGGAGGCTAGGACATGCTGGGATGAAGCTTCTGAACAAGCTGAGCAAACATGACTATGTCATAGGCTTGGAGAAGGTGAAGTTTGAAAAAGACAAACCCTGCAGTGCATGTCAAGCCGGCAAACAAGTTGGAGCTGCCCATCGACCTAAGAACATCATGACAACCTCCACTCCCTTCGAGCTCATTCACATTGACCTCTTTGGTCCAACAACCTATGAGAGCTTAGGAGGTAACAAATATGGCTTTGTCATTGTAGATGATTTCTCTAGGTATACTTGGGTGTTCTTTTTGAAGGAGAAGACACAGGTGTACAAGAAATTCAAGCATCTTATTGTCAGAGTACAAATGAGTGGAAGGTGAATATTGTAAAGGTCAGGAGTGACAATGGGAGTGAATTCAAGAACTCCAAGGTGGAAGCATTTCTGGACAAGCATGGAATCAAGCATGAATTCTCAGGTCCATATGCTCCACAACAAAATGGAGTGGTGGAACAGAACTCTGATAGAGATGGCAAGGACTCTACTAGATGAATACAAGACTTCACCAAGATTTTGGGGCTGAAGCTGTCAATACTGCCTGCCACTCTATCAACAGGATATATCTACATCCACTACTCAAGAAAACTCCTTATGAACTGCTCACCAACAGCAAACCTAACATATCATATTTCAGAGTATTTGGTTGTAAGTGCTACATTCTTAGGAAAGGCAAATGCCTAACTAAGTTTGAAGCTAAATCTGATGTTGGTATATTCCTTGGTTATTCCACTAGCTCCCATGCCTATAGATTCTTTAACACTTCCTCTAAGGTTGTTGAAGAATCTATAGATGTGGATTTTGATGAGTCTTACGGCTCTCAAGGAGAGCAAGTTGCTATTGATGTAGGAAATGAGGATATTCTAAAGAAGTCCACTGGTGAGATCAGACCCACCATCAAGGAGGAGCCTGCCTCACCAAGTGATCAAGAACCCTCTTCTTCATCAATTCTTGAAGACACTGGAGTTCATGATATAGAGTTCGAGTGCAACCCAGCCAATGATCAACTGGACTCAGAAGCCTTCATGCACCCAGCTGTGTCACAGGAAGAACTACCGGTGTCACAGGCAACCCCATCGGCTGTGACACAGGCAGTTAACCCAGATCCCCCTGTGAGCAGCCGGCTGCAGAAGGATCACCCTGTGGACAATATCATCGGTGCCATTAATAGGGGAGTGACCACTCGATCTCGAATTGCTAACTTTTATGAGCATTACTCTTTTGTCTCAAATGTTGACACTACTGCAGATAGGGACACCAGTGACGGGCCTAAAAAGCCCAGTAGTGACGAGCGGGCCGGCCCGTCACTGGTGACCAGCCACTAGTAACTGGTTATCAGTGGCGGGCTACCCGCTCGTCACTGGTAATTTAGTTACCAGTGACGGGCACACATGAGAGCCCGTCACTGCTAAGGTATACAGCAGTGACGAGCCATAGTTTAGGCCCGTCACTGGTAAGATATACAGCAGTGACGAGCTCTCCAGTCCGCTCGTCACTGCTGTCAAGAGGGGCCCAAGCACGTTGCTGCCGCGGCAGCAAAAACAGCCGTTTTGGCTGCCGCGGCAGCCATTATGTCTGCCGCGGCAGCCAAAAGGGCTGATTTTGCTGCCGCGGCAGCACGTGCTTGGGTGCCGCAGCAGCTATTTTGGCTGCCGCGGCAGCCATTTTGTCTGCCGCGACAGCCAAAATGGCTGTTTTTGCTGCCGCGGCAGCCAAAATGGCTGCCGCGGCAGCCATTTTCGCTGCCGCGGCAACCATTTTCGCTGGCGCTCCTAGGGCGTCTGTCGCCGTTCTCCTAGGGCGCTCTCCAGCCCCTGTGTACTACAGGGGTCCTGGAGGGGGTGTACCCCTTCGGTCGCCGTTCTCCTAGGGCGTGCCGCTGTGGCCTAATAGCGCTTGCGACGATGCCTCGTTGCGTCGGCATGCTACGTGCCCGGTATGCTTCGAAGGCCACCTCACTCGCGCTCTCGGATGTCGCACACGATAAGTACATATGTCAAACCGAGTACGAAAGTAACAAGTGCCAATACGTAAATATGTGCAGAAACGTACAAAGTAGACCAGTTCGGGAATACACGACCACAAACACAATACATATGCAATGTTTTTCCGTCCTCTAGGGCCAAGCTACATGTGGGCGCGCGAATGGGTCTTCGGTCGGGATTTGGCGAACTCGCTGCTCTGTGCGAGCGGCGTGTTCCTCCCTTGGGTCCGTGCCGGCGTAGAAAAGCCCCGTATCGGAGACGACGTCCTTGTTGATGATGTTCGCGAACGCATTCTGGAGGCGTGCAAACTCTTGCTTCCAGTCATATGGCTTGTGCTCGAGGTTATTACTCCACTTGCGTAGGTCGTCTTGTTTGCGAAACGTGTTCCGCGCCCGTACAAAGTCGTCCATGTGGCAGCAGACGTAGTAGCCGCACGTCACACTACCCTCCGGCTGCTGTCTGCACCACCAATCGGTCACGTGTTTAAAGCGTGGAGCGCCACTTCTTTTTACCATAGTTGCTCCTCCTCCCTTCTGTGCAAAGTCGAAGAGAGCATCATCCAAAACTTTCTTGAGCAGGGTGTAGTCTTTCTTCACCCGCTTCATGGAATCAAAGTAAACAACCTTCCTTTCCTTCGGCGTTAGCACTAAGAGGATCCAGTGGTCGCTGCGCAGACATGTGAACAAACCAATATTAACCCACGAAGTTGGCTAGGTGCACAAGCGAAAGAGAAATTTACGAAAGCACAAAGTAGAGAATGACTTACAAGGGATTGTAGGGCACGAGTAGGTAGTCCTTGCCCTTATGCGCTATCATCGCACTCACGAGGCATTCTTTCATAATCTCCCTACCTTCTTGGGAGCGAACGTTGTTCTCGTGCATGTGAAACGGATCTGCTATTGCAACATCGAGAATCTTCAGGCGTCTGATCTCTCTGGTTAGGTGAAGCGCCCATAGCCTGACGAAGGAAGCTTCGAGCCGATAAAGGTTGAACATGCCGAAGATCTCCGCAAAGTCCAGATAGAACTTGTCCGCGGGATACTGCTCGACGAAATGGAAACCCTCTGGCACCTTCGCCGTGTAATACGAGACATTCGTTCATCGGGTCCTAATTCAATGTCTTGAATGTTCTCGTGCAGAATCTTCATCTCGTTCGGGAGGACGTCGAACTCATCCTTCGGTACCATCGGGTGACCCGGGACGTGATAGGCCCGCCACTAACGACCCTTTGCTGTCTGTGCTGACTGGGAAGATGCTGCGTACGTTAAGGATTTCTTCAACCTGGCCTCACCTTGTCTATCGTAAGTTCCGGTGCTAGCATGTGCCTTCTTCGCCGCCCCTTTTTTGCTCGTGCGCTCCGTATCCAGGGATACGGCCCTCTGACCGGCCATCGCTTCTTTGGCTGCGCCCACGAGTGTTTTAGGAGTCAACTTCGTGTGGTCTTGCCTGTCATGCTTGGGTGGCGGCGTATCTACAACTTCTCGTGCCTCCTCGTCACGAAGCATGCCATGCTCCGCGCCCTCCTCGGCATGCTCCATCTCCAGATCCTTGTATGATAGAGGTGCGGAAATACCCAGAGGAGATGGTCTTGCTGATGGACTGTCGGTGTGGCTCGGCGAAGGTGCTGGACGATTGGAGGTCTCAATCAACTTAATCGCGTCCTTCGGCCACCTAAGGAAAAAACCCCTTGCAGGCTCCTAGCTTCTCGTATCCCTCTTCAGGGGGGTCATTCAGAACCAGGTCCTCGAAGGTGCCGACCACCTTAGTCAACTCCACCCTCGCCATGTTTGGTGGTAAATCCACGCAGTGCATCCTGTTCTCCGGCGTTATTGGGTGGACGCGACCGTACGCGACCGTCACCATCGAGCCGAGCACTTGGGTCTGGAGATGGCACGGAGTTATGACCTGCGGAACATACGTACGGGTCACTGAGGTTAGAGTCCAAACAACGAAATCTGTACGAGACCCTTACGATTTGTTGAGCCGACGACGCTTACCGTTAGGCCGTCGATTGTATTTGGCGACCCGGGGCCAACGCCCGATACGGAGGGGCTGCTACTCCTTGCAGCAGTGAAGGCCGGCGGCTGCGTATCCAGATTATAGGGCGGCGGCTGCGTATCAGGATGCGTGGGTGGGCGTCGTAGTTGATCGTATAGAGGCCCTAACAGCCGTTTCACAGCCGCCTCCACTCGCGCATCGAATTCTTCATCCTGCTTGGCTTTCCTCCTCTCGCGGGCAGCCTCGCGGGTTTGGGGACCGTAATCAGCCCACCGAGCCCCATACCCGACGCCCATGACGCGGCCACGAGTCTCCGGCTTCCCGAGAGCCTTGTTGATAGGGTCTTGCCACCTCTCGGTACCGACAGAGTCCTGGGAGCTCTCAGGTTGCTGGCTCAGCTTTCTCTGCAAGCAACATGAACCGTTCAGAAACGTAATCTTTAGGAAATTAATGTACGTAGGACAAATAAAGTAAAATGGGTTCAGAGGTTACCAGTTCTTCGTGCACGTCCTTCATTTTCTCGTGCGTGAAGATGGGTTCCCCCGTCGCCGTGTCAAATTTTGCGCGGGCCCTCACAAAATCCTTTCCGCGCCCTTCCTGGATGTCCGAGAAAGGGGGTTCTTTCCCGGCCGCAATCAACCTTGCGTCCTCCTTGTCCCATTTAGGCCTCTTCCCTTGGTAACCACGGCTGCCGAGTCTGTGGTCACCCACGATCTTGCCCCGCATGTCCTTCCCCCAATCACTCTTCCTCCTGAATTCATCGCCGGAGCGAGTTTGAATGAACTCGGTCCAGTCCGCCTCATCTATCGTAGGCCATTTCTTCTTTATCACGGTCTCAAAATCTTGATCCTTCAGTTTATTGGCATGGTATCTCCAGGTATTCAATGATTTGGTCATCATGCTCAGGGCTTTCGTCGCGACTCTGTTTTTGTCGGCCTCGGGGACGGAGTACCTGCTGAATAGCCTGTCCAGGAGGAGAGTTCGAAGATGCTCGGTTTCTCTCGTCCTTATGTCGGAGGTTGTGATCTTCACCGTTTCACGCAGGATGCAGCCTACGGCGTTTGAGTACCCCTGTGCGGCTCTTACAGGACTGGCAGGTTTGCCCAGGTCGTCCACTCGAGTGATTATGAACGTCTCGGTACTCAACTTGTTAGGTCTCCTAGGCGCGAGCCGCCTTTTCCGCTTGGCTGGTGGAGCCCCGTCCGCCTGTTCTTCTTCCATACCGGTCTCGTACTCACGGCCGGTCCCTTCGTCACGATCGGTCGCGTCTTCAGCACCGCCGGACTCTTCGTGGGACGACTCGTACTCGTTGTTATCCCCGGCTGCAGGGTCGTCGACGATGGCCAGGTCCCGGGTAGCTTCGACACGGCCCTCGATATCTCTGGACGACGCCGGGGCATCCGTTGGTGCCCGCGACGAAGAGGGAGAACTTCCGGCCATTTTCGGACTAAATGGAATTAAACTTGTTAAACAAAAATTAACGGAAACAAATTTCGGCAGGTTATTGAAATAAATTGTTGAAAATTCAAAATTTCGGCATGACCTTTGCTAAAATTATGCAAAAGTGAGTATCGAACGTTGACAAAATGTTGACGAAGCAACATTTCGTCTAAACATTGAACTCAGTTTCCCTGAAAAATAAACAAAGCAACAAATGTTGCCTCGGCTCGACGGCCGGTACCACAAGCATATATGAAATACATTTAGATCGTCATCTCACATTCATTTTTTTGCCATCGCAACAAATGACTTTTAGCCATCGCAACATTCGCTAAACCATATGAAGGAAGTTCTTTGCAAAAACATCACAATTATATACAACAATTATATACAACAATTATATACAACAAGGCTTCTCTATAATAGTAACAATGGACTAAAATAAGTAACATCTGTTTGTCAAATGTTAGCGTGCATCTTCACTGTTAGTAGATTTATAGTACATTGTATATACTATATACTTAGGGTAATCAATAAACAAGAGTATCAATACTTTGTTTAGTAGTAAGCTAATGAAACATGCATGGGACATTTGGATGGACCTGGACAACGCAAACCACAATGATCACAGTAAATAACTTGGTCCATTCACCTGACATATGTAAGCACGCATGGGAAAAGAAACCGTTGACTAGCACAAATGAAAAGGTTACCAAACACAAGTTATGCGATTGCAGTGCTAAAAGACTAGACAAAAGTACACTTGACGTAATGCATTTCGGTTGCAACACTACAGCAAACCAAACAAACAAGCCATAGCATAATTTCTCATTATTCAGCTTTAAAATGCTACATTGGATTCTTCAGTGCGTAGTCCCCCAAAAATGAAAGTAAAATATCTTAACAGCAGCAACTAGATTGAGTCTTCCTCATAGGTAATGGAGAATGACTGTCCGTATTATTCTTAAAGTAAATGTTGTGTACACAAATTGAATGGGCTATTGAAGCTTGTGAAAAAGGTCCAGCGAATAAACTGAATGGAGACTGACTGTTGCTTGTGAATTTCTTTTCAGCGAACCACTTAACAAGTACGCAGTGGAAAGCAAGGATATAGAGCCTTCAAGATGTTCATGGGACTGGCTTCATTGAAACATGTACAGGATGCATGACAGATAGAAGTTTTATTCATATAATCAAATTATTGTCTTACTAGGTCCTCGGTTGGACGGGCGCGGGGCTTCTTCAGTCGTGGTGGCGCGTCGGAGGGAGAGGGGCTAGGCGGCGGCGGCGCAGCAGAGGTGGAGGGTGGCTTCGGATCGAGGAAGGAGGCGGCGAGCGAGGGTGGCGTCCGGCCGGCGAGGAGCGGCGTCCGGCGAGGGCGGCGTCCGGCGAGGGCGGCGTCCCGCGAGGGCGGCGTCCGGCGAGGAGCGGTCGCGAGAGGGCGTCTCGGTTTGGAGAGTTAGGGCGCGGGCGGGCGGGATTTGGAGAGATTTTCTCTAAGTCCCGCGGGGGCGCGCCTACTTATATAGTCGTTATCAGTGACGGGCCTTCAAGGCCGCTCGTCACTGGTAATGTTAGCAGTGACGGGCCTCTAATAGTACTCGTCACTGTTAAATAATTTATCAGTGACGTTCACGCATAAATGCTCGTCACTGGTAAATAATTTACCAGTGACGTTCACACATAAATGCTCGTCACTGATAAGTACTTAGGGTTAGTACTTATTGTTAGTTATTTAGGGTTAGTTAGTTAATTAGTTAGGGTTAGTTAATTAGTTAGGGTTAGTTAATTAGTTAGGGTTAGTTAGTTAATTAGTTAGGGTTAGTTAGTTAATTAGTTAGGGTTAGTTAGTTAGTTAGTACTTAGGGTTAGTTAGTTAGGGTTAGTTAGTACTTAGGGTTAGTTAGTTAGGGTTAGTTAGTACTTAGGGTTAGTTAGTTAGGGTTAGTTAGTACTTAGGGTTAGTTAGTTAGGGTTAGTTAGTACTTAGGGTTAGTTAGTTAGGGTTTCTTAAAGAATTATGTACGAGACCGTTTGTTTATTATTTTGCGCGCGCAATGATAACCTCATGCGTAAAAATAGAATTAACATAAATACCATTATTGTTATATACATAACTTTCACAAAAGTGAGCTATACATCATTAATTAACTTAATTAAATTACGACATTCTTCGCCCATCTTCTCACTCTTCGACAGTCTTCTCAACGGTAGTCTTGGTCTTCTTCCTGGTATAGGTTAGCCCCTCGGAGTGAGTTCGTCTTTTGAAGGGACGCACGGCTGGACATGTAGTATTTCTCCTTCTGCTGGGCCGTGGCTGATTGTCTTCCTCCGTATCCGGGTCGTCAAATTGGTCATAGTCGTCTTCGTCAACGACACCATCGATTCCAACGATACTCCTTTTGCCCCTCCTCATGACATGACGGCTTGGCCTCGTCGGGTCGGTTATGTAGAAGCATTGGGCCACTTGTTTAGCTAATACCCACGGCTCATTTTTGGCACTGATCGCTTTCACATTTACTGTCTCAATAGGAACTGCTTTCGGTATGACCATGGTAGTGAAATAGTCTTCCGTTTCGACATTCTTCGCCCATCTTACCCGGAACATGGGGATCTTGGTTACGGTGTAGTCCAGTTCCCAAATCTCTTCCAGCCTACCATAGTATCTGTCATTTTTCTTACCGGTCAGGGCCTCCATCGTCACCCCAAAGTTCTGGTACACGCTCTTCTGGTCTTGTGCCTCTGTATAGAACGTGTATCCGTTGATGTCGTATGCTTGGTACGTCCCGACATTCATCAGGGGTCCCTGTGCCACGTGGAACACCGTCCGTGCTACGTCATCATCTTTTGAGAAGCTATGCTAGTCGAAGTAGTTTTTTAGCCACCTGGCGAACGTTGCGTTGTGCTCTTTCATGAGAGCCGCCTCGGTCTTTCTTGAGCCGTTCTTTGTTTTTAACATAGCCATGTGCTGAATAACGTAAGGACGGACCACTGACAGGTGCTGTAGCACTACTGTGTGCGCTCTGACGTAATCGTCTGATCGGTTCGGAGAGTCACTGTGCACATGTAAATCCTTCTTTCCGCGGCGGTGACCTACGCCATCGAGCCTGCCAATGTGCCGATTAACAGGCACGCCTATAGGTTTGTCGGCTTTCATGTAATCCGTGCAGAACTCGACGCTCTCCTCCGTGAGAAAGCCCTGGACGATGCTCCCGTCCGGATGAGACCTGTTGCGAACGTATCGCTTGATGACCCCGTTGAACCTCTCCAACGGGTACATGTTGTGTAGGAATACTGGACCTAGGTCGATGATCTCCGGGACGATATGGATCATGAGATGAACCATGACGTCGAAGAATGCGGGCGGGAAGTACATCTCGAGCTCGCAGAGTATGACAATGATCTCCGCCTGCAGTCGCCGGCAACGCTTCTTAGTGATGGACTTCTGAGAGATAGTGTCGAAGAAGTTACAGAGGTCAAGCAGTGTCCCGCGGATCCATGGCTCCATTAGCCCTCTAATTGCAACCGGAAGTATCTGCGTGATCATCACGTGACAGTCATGAGACTTCATACCGATTAGTTTGTGGTTATGCGTGTCTAGAAATCTCTGTATGTTTGCCGAGTACCCGGAAGTTACTTTGACACCTCTGAGGCATTTGAAGATTTTATCCAGCTCGTCTGTACTTAGAGTGTAGCAAGCGGCGGGACAGTCCGTCTTGATTTTCGTAACATTCCTGCCCAACTTGGTCTTCTCCTCCTTGGCCCACAGCTCTCGTCTTATCCCCAGTTCCTCGTAGTCAGCTCGTGCCTTCGGCCCATCCTTTGTCTTGTCTGCCATGTGGAGCAAGAGACCGAGCAAACTCTCACAGACATTTTTCTCAATATGCATGACATCTATGCAGTGGCGCGTCTCGAGAAAAGGCCAGTAAGGCAGGTCCCAGAATACAGATTTCGTTTTCCACACGCCTCCCAGCGGCTTTACCTTCTTCTGCTTCTTTCCCGCCCTAGGGCACTCGCCCCAAGAGTTCAACATCTCGCATATTTCTTCCCCACTCCTCTTACGTGGTGGTCCTCGGGTCTCAACCGTATTGTCGACTTTTCTTTATCTTGTCTCCACGGGTCGTCCTGTTGAAGCCATCTTCGGTGGCCCATGTACACGATTTTGTGAGAGCCCGGTAGGTGACGACTTGTTGTATCTTCCATGCACTTAACACATCCCTGGTATCCGTGGCAAACCTGGCCGGATTGATATCCATAAGCGGGATAGTCTTGCACCGTTGTGATCATCATAGCTCTCATGTTGAAGTAGTCTCCTTCGTGAGCGTCCCAGACCCGGACCCCTGGTTCAGCCCACATTGTATCTAGCTCCTCCTTCAGTAGTTGGTGATACACGTTCAGATCGTTCCCTGGTTGCTGTGGACCTTGAATTAGCATAGACAGGTGTAGGTACTTCCGCTTAAAACAGAGCCACGGAGGGAGGTTGTACATCCATACGACCACGGGCCAGGTGCTGTGCCTGCTGCTCATCTTTCCAAAAGGATTGAGTCCGTCCGTACTCATTCCAATTCTGATATTCCTCGGCTCTCCTCCGAATTCGGGGTATTGGTCGTCGATTGCTTTCCACTGGCAACCGTCTGCAGGGTGTCTCAGCACGGCGTCATCTTTCCTTGGCCTCTCGTCGTGCCAACGCATCAGCTTTGCCTCCTTCTTGTTTGCGAATAGACGCTTCAAACGGGGAATGAGTGCAAGGTACCATACAACCTTCGCAGGAGCACCGCTCTTCACTCCGTTGTCACCATCTGGTTGGTAGTTCTTTCCCCGCTTGAACCGGGATGCTTTGCACTCGGGACACTTGCTTAGCTCCGCGTACTGGTTCTGATATATGATGCAGTCATTCGGACACGCGTGGTATCTCGTCACCTCCAATTCAAGAGGGCACACGACCTTCTTGGCCTCATCGCAACCACGAGGCAACACGTTCCCCTCCGGCAGAACTTTTGCGAGATACTCCAATGTCTCATCGAGGCTTGTGTCCGTGCTGTTGTGGAGTGCCTTCAGTCTTAGAAGTTCGAGCGTGACTGAGAGGCGGGTGTGCTCAGGATTGCATCCGGGATACAAGGGAGTCTCGGAGTCTTTCAGCAGTGTCTCCAACTTGGCAGCCTCTCTACGAGCCGCACTATCGTTATTCGTCTCCTTCACAACCTGCTCTTGCACATGACGGTCCTGGACCATTCCGGCCAAATTGTCCCCCGTGCTTCGCGTGTCCGCTTCGGCCTCTTCATGTCCTCCGGCATCTTTATAATCCAACCGTTGTGCTTCCGGCTCCCCATGTCCTGCTTCTTCATCTAACCCTTCGTCGTCGGCAACAACCTCATCCTCCTCACCGTGACTTATCCACCGTGTGTAACCTGCCATGAAACCCCATCGCACCAGGTGCATGTGCAAAAAACCAGATTTCCTCTCGTACATCTTCTGGTTTTTGCAATCACGACACGGACAGCATATCTTCGTGCCACCCTTTCGCACCATATCTCGCTCGGCAAAATCAAAGAACTCATTCAAAGACGTATAGAAACTCTGTGTGTTCCGATCGCCGTCATACATCCAACTTCGATCCATCGGTCGTTCGATCCCTAAGATATACGAAAATAAATTAGTACCAACCTTTCATGAGTGGCTAAAAAAAGTAATAAAAGTTTCTTTGCAATTGAGATTTTCAAATATTACATAAAACATTCCAAATTTTGGCAGGTTATTGAAATAAATTGTTGAAAATTCAAAATTTCGGCATGATCTTTGCTAAAATTATGCAAAATTGAGGATCGAACGTTCACAAAACGTTGACGAAGCAACATTTCGCCAAAACGTTGAACTCAGTTTCCCTAAAAAAATAAACAAAGCAACCAATGTTGCCTCGGCTCGACGGCCGGTACCACAAGCATATCTCACATTCACATATATGACGAAATACATTTCATGCACATCTAAGAAGTTATAGTACATCACATTTCTTACGTACATTGAGAGTCTCACTTACTCGAGTCCTATGCTACAAGCACTTGGGTGTGCGCAACATATGTTTTATTGCATCGATATATAGTACTACATATACACTAAATACATAATCAGAGGTTCTAAAATTTGTGAGAGAGCAATACACAAATCATGCATGCATTTAAAAAAGAAATAGAGGTAGCACCCCGGTCTTTGCGTCGACTCATGCATACACATCCATTAATGCTATTGATCAAAGTTGTTACACAAAGATCATCCACGGTGGAGAATAATTAAGAAGTAATACACTAAAATGATACAAAATGGATCAAATATTTCAATTGGGGGAGAGCATAATCAACCTTTGCTAGATCATTCAAATAATACAAGAGCAAGCTAGCTACCTAGGAGAGGTGGTAACTAGATCATTCAAACTCACCTGGTAAAGCAAATTAAATTGAATTGGGGGAGATAGCTAGAGCAAGCTAGCTAGAGCTAGGTGATGATCTAGGTGATGATCTAGTTAGATTTGAAGGGAGAAAGAGTTGGCAAAGGAGCTAGGAGAGGTCGGGGAAGAGTTTGGAGGGCTAAGAATCCTCCTACGGCGTGTACGGCGGCGGCGGACGTCGAGGCGATCGCGAGCTCGCTGCTGGCCAATGGAGGTACGACTGGCCAGCAGGGAGCTCGCTGATGCTTTTAATTAAAGGGCAGGTTACCAGTGACGGGCACATGTACAGGCCCGCCACTGGTAAACCTCATAGCAGTGACGAGCCGAACGTGAGCCCGCCACTGGTAAGAAGGCCAGGAGCAAGTTTGGCGGGAAATATTAGCAGTGACGGGCTCGTTGGATTGTACGTCACTGATGTGTAATATATCAGTGACGAGCTTCTCTTTCAGCCCGCCACTAGTAATTGCTTGCGTTACCAGTGACGGGCGTTAATTAGTGCTCGTCACTGGTAATGATTTACCAGTGACACGTGACTATTCCCGCCCGCCACTGGTAACTTTTCGGTTTACCAGTGACGTGTGTTTTCTATGCTCGTCACTGCTAATATGCCTTCTATAGCTGTTTCTGCAGTAGTGTGAACCCAGGACCATAGGTGAAGCTCTAAAGGATGCTGACTGGATCAATGCTATGCATGAAGAGCTCAACCAGTTTGAGAGAAATGAAGTATGGTCACTGGTGGAAAGACCTGAAGATCATAATGTGATTGGAACCAAATGGGTCTTCAGGGCATTTTCTAAGGGCCCGTCACTAGTTGCATCATATTGGTTTTTCATTTTTTATAAAATCTAAATATGGTCTAAAAAATATGAAAATTGGCATGGGGTCATTATATGACCTCATGAGGTTGTGTTTAAAATTTTAGACAAATTAACAAAAGTTGAACTATACATTGCTTTGTAACTCAAACATCTCCAAGGAAGCATCACAGCATTCAAAGGGAAAGT
The DNA here is from genome assembly GCA_019208055.1 of Stipa capillata. NCBI lineage: Eukaryota > Viridiplantae > Streptophyta > Magnoliopsida > Poales > Poaceae > Stipa > Stipa capillata. The sequence goes on along the minus strand of JAGXJF010004066.1, from coordinate 229,007 downwards.
ATGAAGATTGAAGTACACATCACAATTTCTTCATCATTTGAACTTGAGATTTGGACTACAACTTGATATTACACTATTGTACGCTAATATTTGTTCATGTTCCATCTTGTTATGTAATAATTTGTATTTTCTATTTTTTGAAATACCAATTTGAGGTACCATGTATAGTACCTTCCCGAAATATTTATCTAAAATGGTTCAAAAAATTTTATACATAGAACATACTACATTATATTGGTAATGTCAAAATTAGGCATTTTTCTGAAATCATTTGCTATTTTTTAGGCATTAAGTGAATATCTAGCTATTTACTGGATATATTTCAAATTTGAACTGCAAGTATCTTAAAGAAGGCCTCTAAATGGAAAAAAAATTCATATATAAGTACCTACGTATCCTTTTAGCTCCTATCCAGAATATATATAAAAAAATTCAAATATTTTCTTGGGAAAATTCAAACCTTTACTTGCATCTTAATGATTTTTTATTTTATATAAACTCTAAATATGGTCTAAAAAATATGAAAATTGGCATGGGGTCATGAGATGACCTCATGAGGCTATGTTTAAAATATCAGATAGTTTCACAAAATTTGGACTATACATTGCTTTGTAACTCAAGCATCTCCCAAGAAAAAATAAAAAATAAAATAAATACTAGAAATTCCAGGAAACTCAGAAAATTATGAAACTTGATCTGCTGTCTAGATCTACTCATTTTACAAATTTTGTAAAAATAATCACTTTATTTGGACTTGTAGATCAAAAGTTATTGATTTTTGTTGATGCAGTGCTTTTGGGCTGAAATACCAGTGACGGGCACGATAGACATGCCCGTCAGTGGAGATCGCTTCTCCACTAACGGGCACTTAAGTAGCGCCCGTCAGTGGAGATGATCCGTCATTTATGGCACCGGGGTTGCGTCTCCACTGACGGGCAACTTAAGGGCCCGTCAGTGAAGGTCTTCCGCTGCAGCCAGTCAGACTCCTCTGCTGACGGGCCTCTAGGTGCCCGTCAGCGGTGAGACCCTCCAACGACGGGCAAGAGTGCGCCCGTCAGTGGAGGGGGTTCAGCAAAGGGTCATTCTGCAGTATATGTATATTATTGTCCTTTTTTCTTTCCGGTAACACATAATTAAGTGTAGTCTTCATCCTCCTCTTGATTTGGCCAGGGTGGCTGGAGGTGAGCTGTACCCTAGATCTACGTCGTTGTGTTCGTCTCCAACTAACGTTACTCCAGATCTGAGCCTTGGTGCCCCATCCACTTCTTTGTTTTCTCGCCGCCATGGAGGTGGATGGAAAGATGGGGAAGGAAGGTTTGTACATTTCATTCGATCCGGAGTTTTGCTTCTCTTTCTTTTCTAGTTTTTGAGTCCCCACAATCCCCCTTTTTATGGCTCGTTGGCATCGCATGCAACCATCTTTAGACGGTTGCTCAAATCATCAATCCTGGCTATCCAGTGATCAGAGAAGACCAGGTTGGAGCTGACATATGCTTTTAGATGCACCCTCTGGCGTTGGTCTCCTCTTCTTGTGTGCCTGATGCGGTTTCTTCCCATCTATTCGACTGTGCAAGCCCTATCCTAGGAGGATTTCATGTTGGGAAGTTGCTCGGGTCCTCTTTAACCTCCCTTCCGGGAGGCCCACGTTGTGGTTTCTAGACCTAAGGGCGACCTGGTGAGGGCTCCGACGACACCTTGACTTCCTTCCGGTGGTAACCGCCCATTTCTGGGGTTGTTTTCCTTCCATCGGTGCATGTGCTTCCTCAACATCCTTGGTGTAGGTGGAATCATCTTCCTCTAGCCCCCGTGCAAGCTCTTTTAGAGGTAGTCATAGCTGGTGTTCGTCGACACAGAGGGACGTGCCGTTGGCAGTGATGCTCATCGCCGGCTCTTTGATGTTGCTTTCTTCATCAACGCAATTTTGACATGTGCCCTCGTGCGTGTCCCCTCCCTATGTAGCTGTGGGACACATAGCTCTGAGGGTAAATTTGTACTTTACCCTTTCCTTGGGGTTGTAAGCTTCAAAGTTAATTTAAAGTAGGGTTTTTTTCCAAAAAAAAGATAGAAATCATGGTGCTTGAACTTTACGAGCTTACAACTTGCGTTGCCCAGGTACATCTCGACCAAGACATAGATGGCTTTATATAGAACCTTCACCAAAATGGTGTCTTCTTGGTACACTCATTATAATCTCAGTTAGTGTGTGCTAGGATGTACCAATCATGAATAGGCAACTCTAGAAATTGAAATTTTATTTAAAAATAAAAAATTTCTAAAGTAGAGTTATGCTCACAAAAGATAACCTCTGCAAAAAAAACTGGGATGGTAGTCCAAAAAATGTTGCTTTTGTAACCAAGATGAAACGATTCGACATTATTTTTTGACTGCCCAATTGCACGTTTCTCATGGCAAGTCACATAGGCAGGTTGAGTTAAACCTGCTAACTAGTTTGACAGATCATTTTGGTCCATGGATTCGAGGGCTTCACGAGAGTTTACGCTCCTTAATCCTAGTGGGAGGATTCGCTTTGTGTTGGTTAATTTGGCTATGTAGAAATATCATTGTCTTGGACAAGCACAAATTTTATAATCCACTACAGTTTTTCTATAGGTATACGCATTGGCTGCGATCTTGGTTGGCTTTGTAGCATCTACAAGACCGAGAGCTAGTTCTATTGATGTGCCATTCATTCGAGACCATCATTAAAGAGCACTTCACCACGCGTGGATGAGGACTTAGTCATCGATTTTGCGAGGCATAAGGTGGCCTAGCAGATTATAAATATCTTTTGTCCTCAATTTATATTTATCTTTGTAAACTCAGTGTTCGACTGGTTTTGGTTTTGGTTTTGAACCTTTGGCTGTGTATATAACCTATGCAGAGATTGAAAGATATTGTTTCTGTTTATACCATCCCGATGTAACATCAGGGAAATAAAACTAAGATATTGTTTCTGTTTATACCATCCCGATGTAACATCAGGGAAATAAAACTATCCCCTTATTGAGAGGAGAGGATAGAAGAGAGTACTATTGCCTAATTGCCTTCTTCCTTTGACGTAGTTGGGCCACGGCCCATCCGAGCCACCACACACGGCCAAGGTCAAGACGGCTAGGTCTGTGACGGATGGTGGCTCTGGACCACTAACGCCCGTGTGCATACGCGTTAATCTTGTCCTTGAAAAAGGAATCATGCCATTGAAACCAGCCAATAGGCTAAAGGCATTTGCTACTCTCCAAGGAGGAAAGAAACAATGCAAATTAAAATGCATGATACCATTTCTTAGGGGCATATCACGTGCACTAGACACATATTACCACTCTTACTATAAACGGTTCACTAAAAACAGTCTATAAGAAAGCTATTCATAGACAGTTTTATAAAATCTAATATCACAGATAATTTTTTTTAAACCATCCATAATAACATACACATATGGTTAAAAAACTGTCTACAATGTCATGACAGATGGTCTTTTTCTAAAACCGCCTGTGAACCAAACTAGTCCATTTGACTCATCTTCCTCCAAACAGTCCAATTAAACCGACCCATTTGACCGCAACCCTAACCCTAAGTTTGGATCTCACCCCAAATCACCACTCACCTTGTTCTCCCGTTAGAGCGGCGGTGTTCCCTCTCATCCCCATTTCTTCTTCGCCCGAGCCCCTATCCTCTATCCTGTTGGCTTCATCCTTGCTATCTCCTCTCTCCCTTGGCACGACAGTAGCAGCAAGCAGTGTGCTGCACAGTGCCGCTCGGTGTTGCTAGAGGGACGGCATGGTTGGGGGAGGAGATTCGCACTCGTCCGCAACCTCCGCAGATGGTTCCGCAGTCGTGGCCTCGCCTCCGGCTAGCCTATGTGCTTGTCTTTGTCGCTGGCGACACAAGGCAAGGTGATCCATAATAGATCTGCCGTTCGCAGGAGGCTGCTAGACAAGCACCACTACAAGATCTCCCCAAAGGCCCGATGCTAGATTTGGGCATTGCGGCGATGCTCGATAGCTGTGGCAAGGAGGAGATGTGTGTCATGCCGGGAGCTTGTCGACTACTACCAAATCAAGCCATGAGATCTCCAATGTTGGCAGCAACAATGCATCCTCTGGCAAAGGAAGGCGAGGTGGTCCTGATCTGAGGCATTAACCCTTGTTGACCGATGTAAGATTATTTGAAATGGGCAATACTTTGAGGTATTTTTTCAAAATGTTGTTTTTTCCTTGGATGATTGGGCAAATGATGATAAGACTTTGCTATATAATGAGTGTGTGCTTTACTTTTCCTATATGAGATAACAATGACTAAAAATCCTTCAACCTGGAAAAGCAGACACATTTTATACATTAAGAGTAAGTTAGAATGTAAGGTCTATGATATGTATGGATGTATCTATTTTAATAGATTCTGATATGGTGGCTCCCGATCTTCACGAATTGGATTGGATAACTAGGAAGACCTAGATGGAAACCCACCCCCAACAACAAACCCCAATGGGAAAGCCTTTGGGAAATAGGAACCAAATCAACACTTCCTCTTGATTGAATGCCATGTTTACCACTCGGAGGCACACACCGATCCGTACAATCCAAAGGAAAGTAAGGCCTAGGGTGGAACTCCAAACCTAGAGGGATTAACCCTAGATTAGGAGCGAAGCTCAACTATGTTCTACACAACAAGTCTAAAAACCCTAATTAGTGGGGGTACGGTATTTATAGGTTTAACCCTCCACTTAAGAGATACATGGGCCTGGGCCCATTTTTCTGCGCGCAGGTAGATCCGGACTGTCCGGATTTGGGCCGGACTGTCCGGGTTGGCCGGAGGGTCCGGGCTGCAGTCCGGGCTTTCCAGAGAAGATCCGGACCCTCATCTGGACTGTCCGGGTGGGAGGTCCGGGCTTTCCAGAGAAGATCCGGACCCTCATCCGGAGTGTCCGGGCTGACCTCCGGGTCTTCCAGAGAAGATCCGGACCCTCAGCCGGAGTGTCCGGGCTGGGGGGTCCGGCCGTCCAGAGGGTCTGGACCTCAGCCGGACAGTTCGGGCCTTCCTTCTCAGTGAACGTCCGGAGGGTCCGAGGCAGCAGTCTGGGCGTGGTTGAGCTTGAAGCTTGGAGTCCCTCCCTCGGTCCCACTGCCCTCCACCTTGGACGATCCTTCGTACCTAAGCATGCACAAGGCCGGCGCATTACGTAGCATACCATTCATGTTCATGCCAAATGGAAAAGTACCAAGGAGAATATTCACCTCATGTTGGGCTTTGGCTCGAGCTCGTGTCATTGGCCCAACAAGTGGAGGTGGGCTTGAATGTGAAATGGTGTTGTCCAAGGTGATGTCCGCATCATTCCCCCTGCTTGAAAAAGAGTCGACCTCGACTCCAACTCATTGTAGCCATGCAAGGGTGAAAGATCCGAGACGTTGAAAGTGTTGCTCACTGAGTACGTGGTCGGTGGAAGATCAATCTTGTAGGTGTTGTCGCCAATGCGTTGAAGCACTTGGAAAGGCCCATCTCCGCGTGGCATAAGCTTGGACTTGCGTTCTTCAGGAAATCGCTCTTTGTGGAGGTGAACCCACACAAGATCACCGGGGTCAAACACCATCCTCTTCTTATTCTTGTTGACTTTGGTGGCGTGACGAAGAACTCAATTGTGGCTCTTGTCGTCTCATGGAGCCTCTTGATGAAAGCAGCTCGCTTGGAGGCATCCATATTGACTCGTGTGTACAGGGGTTGAAGCCATACACTACTTCGAATGGGCTCATGCTTGTAGTAGAGTGTACCGCACAGTTGTAGGCGAACTCCACATGGGGATGCATTCCTACCACTCTCGCAAGTTCTTCTTGATCATCACTCGAAGGAGTGTTGCGAGAGTACGGTTGATGACCTCAGTTTGCCCATCGGTTTGTGGATGGCAAGTTGTGGAGAAAAGAAGCTTGACTCCCAACTTGGCCCACAATGTCTTCCAAAAGTAGCTTACGAACTTGACGTCGCGGTTGGAGACGATGGTCTTGGGCACACCGTGAAGCCTCACAATTTCTCTGAAAAACAAATTAGCAACATGTGAAGTCGGTCTTGTGGCATGGAATGAAATGAGCCATTTTTGAGAATCTGTCCACAAGCACGAATATGGAATCTCACCCCGTTTTGGTCCTAGGCAATCCTAACACAAAATCCATGCTAATATCCTCCCAAGGTGCACTAGGAATGAAAAGCGGAGTGTAAAGACCATGAGGGTTGAGTTTGGACTTAGCTTTCTGGCATGCAATGCATCGTTGAACGAATCTTTCCACATCTCTTCGCATCTTTGACCAATAGTAGTGGTTAGAAAGCATCAAGTAGGTCTCATCTCTCCCAAAATGCCCCACCAAGCCGCCACCATGTGATTCCTACAAAAGTAGCAAACGCACGGACGACTCGGGCATGCATAGTTTGTTAGCTCGGAAGAGAAAGCCCTCATGCATATGATATTTTTCCCAACCCTTCCCTTCTTTACAATTAGCAAAAGGAGTAGTGAATTCAGGGTCATTAGCATATAGATCTTTCAAACATTCTAAACCCATCACTTTAACTTCGAGTTGATTCAAAAGGGTCATTTTGTGGGAAAGAGCATCCGCCACAACACTTTCTTTACCCTTTTTGTATTTGACTACATAAGGAAAAGTTTCAATGAATTCGACCCATTTTACATGCCTATGATTCAATTTGGCTTGGCCCTTAAGGTATTTCAAAGATTCGTGATCGGAATGAATAACAAACTCTTTTGGCCAAAGATAGTGTTTCCATACTTAAGAACACGAACCAAGGCGTACAACTCTTTATCATAAACCGGGTTGACGGAGGGATCCCCTCCGGATAGGCTCAGGGCAGGGAGTCGGCCCATCAGGCCCAGGGTGTCCCATGGAGGTCCATGCCAGGAGGCCCACTCGACGAACGATCCGCATGAAGCCCACTTGGTAGTAACGTCCGGGTGTCATCAAGACCGGGTGTTACGATGACATTAAGGCAGACGTTGCATGGAGAATTAAGTAGGGTTATGGCATACATTAAGTACGCCGTTACTGTAACCCGGCCGACTGGCCGAGTTGGCACATGTAAAGCCTAGCCTTGCCGGCCCTATATAAGGCAAGGCTAGGGCACCCACAGCGGGTGGCTTTTTAGCTTCCTCTTCCTCTGAACAAGAACAGCAACCACCATTTCTGTAATTCTCCTCACACAAGACAAGGAAGATATTCAACAGGAGTAGTGTCTTACCTCTTCCATAGAGGGCCTGAACCTAGGTAAATTGCTTGTGTGAACCACCCTCGGATCATCCTCTAGCGCCCCCAATCCTACCTAAAAATGAGAATTGCCGCGAAATCCCCGCGACAGTTGGCGCGCCAGGTAGGGGATGCACATGTTGGAGCTATGATCTGGGCGGGATCTCCTCTGGCCACCGGCGGCAGGCTCGTGACCGACGCCACGCCGCTGCACTCTGCATCCGCCGAGCTCCCTGAAGGCATGAAGCTTTCCTTCAGGAACCTGTATTTCATGGCCGATGCCTTCGTCCAACTAAGCCTCCAGGATCCGGTTCCCCGTTCTACGGCGGAGCTGATGCCCAGGCATTCCCTGGAATCTCCATCTGCCCCGTGCAACGGCGAGACGTTTTCACAGCTCGTCGGCATGGTTGGCTCTGACTCCCTCCTACCCGTCTTGGATTCCGTATCCGACGGGTACGAGAGCTCGCATAGCTGTGCCTCCGCAGCTGAGGTATACATGGTTGCGCCCAGCACCACCGACGTCGTGGGCACGTCAGGCGCAGCGGCCAGGGCGATGGTCGAGCTCTTGCGCATGCGCATTGCTGGCCAGATGGAAGCTGAGAGAGCCATGGAGGCATCTCGGCAGGCCATCCTGGCCGAGCAGGATCGTGTCAATCAAGCGAGAGCAGCTCTTGAGGCACGAGAACGTGAGTATGATGAGGCTATGGCTCACGGGTCCCGCCGGCGCTCATGCCGGCACACTTCGTCAGCCGTTCGGAGGAGCCACGTCATCCGCAATTCCTTCTTGGGATGAGAGCAGGACGGTGTTCCGGTTTACCAAACTCCGTCTCAAAACCTCATCGTGGCTGCCGCGCTGGCCGACTCACTCCCGTCCCCAGCGGATGGCCCTGTGGCAGAAACCTACCGCTGAGTCGTCACCCTGGTGAAGACGGCGGTAGAGCAGCAGAACGAGGCCACATCGGCACGTGACCGGCTGGCCTCCAGGTCTGCGCGGAGCCAGCCCTCAGCGGCTCTGAGTCGTCCTATTACTATAGGCTTGTCGCAACTAAGTCACTCCAGCAACTGACGTCTCGATGCCCGCGAGGAGATCAACCGGATCCACGCAGAGCGGCGTTGTGCTGGCTCCCTCCGTGGCCGGGCTGACAGCGCCCGCGACGCGCAGGAGGACCTCAAGGGAATTCGTGTGGCCCGGGCGCGGGCCGAGCGTCATGGCGCCGAGGACAATCAGCCGAGTGGCTCGGCCTCCATCGGCCCGCTGTGCTTTAGCCGGCGGATCCGCTTCGAGCCATTTCCGGACCGGTTCCAGATCGCCAATGGCGTTGACAAGTACGACGGCACTGCCAAGCCGGAAACTTGGCTTGCCGACTATCTCGTCGCATGCAACATCGGTGGGGGCAATGAGCATGTCGCCCTCCGTAGCCTCCCCCTGATGCTCGAAGGCTCGGTGCGGGCATGGCTTAACAGCCTGCCCAAAGATAGCATCTACAACTGGAGGGACCTCCAGGAGGCTTTCATCAAAAACTTTGAGGGCACGTACAAGCGTCCTGGGAACGTGCAAGACCTTTGGCTTTGCATCCAGGAGAAAGGGGAGTCGGTCCGAGACTACATTCAGCGCTGGACTCGACTCCGTAGCTCCATCGAGCATGTCTCTGAGACACAAGCCATTTAGGCCTTCTCTCAGGGAATCAAATATGAGCTCCTGAAGCATAAGTTGGCTAGGTCTAACATTTAGACCATGGGCCGACTCATGGAAGTTGCCAGCAAATATGCGACTGGCGAGGAGGCCATGCGTTATGAGGAGAAGGGCAAGTCAAAAGCTGAGTCCTCAGGTCACAAAGTCCACGCCAACTCGAGTCAAAAACGCGGCGACAACCACCCTCAGAAGTGCAAAGCTGACGGCGGAGATGGAGTTAGCGGGGTCGACTTGGTTGCGGCCACTGAACGCGGCACACAGCACGGTGATGGCGGACGGAAGAAGGAACGCCCTTGGCAGCAATGCAAGGTGCCAAGACTCACCTTCGAGGAAATCCTCGACAAGCCCTGCTCCTTCCATAGCACCCCCGACTACCAGGCGGGTCACTCGACCAGGGAATGCAGCTTCTTAAAGTGCCTTCGGGAAGATAAGCAACCCATTTCTGACGCCAGCGGTGCGGGTGGCCCTGCAGCGGGTAGCGGCGCCCCGCAATATCCCCCGCAGAAGGGCGTCCTCATGATCTTCCAGGGATCCGATTCCAAAAAGAATCGGAAGCTGTGGTACCGCGTAGTGAACGCGACCGTGCCTGCAGTTCCCCAGTGGCTGGACTGGTCCGAAGTGCCAGTCGGTTTCGACCGGCTCGACCACCCGGACCGCGTCCCACATCCGGGCAAGCACCCTCTGGTGATGGATCCGTAGGTTGGCAGTTTCAAGCTTCACAAAGTCCTTATGGATGGCGACAGCAGCATCAACATCATCTTTATGGACACCCTGAAGAAGATGCAAATCTCGGAGTCCCAGCTCTGTCCCAGTAGCACTACCTTTCACGGATAGTGCCAGGGAAGTGCGCCCAACCACTAGGCCAGGTCTCCCTGGAGGTTGTGTTCGGCGAGCTGAACAACTTCCAGGTCGAAACCCAGACCTTCGAAGTTGTTGACTTCAAGAGCGCCTACCACGCCATCTTCGGCTGCCCGGCTTACGCCAAATTCATGGCTAGGCCATGTTACGTCTACCTCAAGCTGAAGATGCCGGGTCCCAAGGGGATCATCACTATCACTGGCGACTTCGAGCGCTAGACCGAGTGCGATATCACTAGCGCGGACATCGCCGAGTCCCTGATCGCGGCGGAAGAGCTGGAGGCCCATCAAGAAGAATGCCGACCTCGAACAGGCTCCACCTAGCAAGAAGTCGGCGTCCGAGTCCACTTTCCAGTCGGCCAAGGACACAAAGAATGTCCAGGTCCACCCCGACGATCCGTCCAAGATGGTCCAGATCGGGTCCCGACCTTGAGGCCAAATAGGAAAGCGCGCTCGTCGATTTCCTTTGGTGAGAATTGGAACATCTCACATGGAGCCAGCTAACATGCCCGGAGTTCCAAGGAAGTTCGCCGAGCACTCCCTCAACGTCTCCAAAGACGCGAAGCCAGTCAAGCAATCTCTCCGCCGTTTCGCTGAGGACAGGCGCAAAGCCATTGGAGAAGAGATGGCCCGACTCCTCACGGCCGGGTTCATCAAGGAAGTTCTCCACCCGGACTGGTTAGCAAACACAGTCCTGGTTCTTAAGAAGAACAGGACTTGGTGAATGTGTGTAGATTAAACTTTGCTGAACAAAGCTTGCCCCAAGGACCCGTTCGCACTACCTCGTATCGATCAGGTAGTCGACTCCACGGCAGGGTGTGAGTGTTTATATTTTCTGGATGCTATTCAGGCTACCACCAGATTTAAGATGAAAGAATCAGATCAAATAAAGACTTCTTTCATTACCCGTTTGGGGCTTACTGCTATATTACTATGCCTTTTGGTTTAAAAAACGCTGGAGCCACATATCAGCGATGTATGCAGAAGTGTTTGCACGGCAAATAGGCAAAAATGTCCAAGCCTACGTTGACGACATCGTAGTGAGACAAAAAAGAGCACGGATCTTTTGACTGACTTGGCCGAAACCTTCGCCAATCTCAGAAGATTTGATATGAAGCTCAACCCAGAGAAGTGTGTCCTTGGGGTTCCTTCAGGCAAGCTACTTGGGTTCATCGTTTTTGAACGGGGGATCGAGGCGAACCCGGACAAGATTGAGGCCATCCTCAAGATGGGCAAACCGAAGGATCTGAAGGCTGTCCAGCGACTGACCGGCTGCGTGGCTGCACTAAGTCGGTTTATCTCCCGACTCGACGAGAAGGCTCTGCCCTTCTACCAACTCCTAAAGAAATCCGACTCCTTCAAATGGACCAGCGAAGCTCAACAGGCCTTCGACGGCCTTAAGCGACTGCTGTCTACGCCTCCAGTCCTCGCTGCACCAATGGAAGGGGAGCCCTTGCTACTCTACATTGTAGCCACCAATCAAGTCGTTAGCGTGGTTCTGTTGGTAGAGTGAGCAGAAGAAGACCGGGTGCAGAAAGTGCAGCGACCCATCTACTATGTCAACGAGATCCTTTCTGAGTCGAAACAGTGCTACCCGCACTACCAGAAGCTCGTCTACGGCGTATTCATGGCAGCGCGGAAACTGGTGCACTATTTCCAAGCCCACTCGGTTACCGTGGTCAGCCATGCTCCTTTGTCAGACATTATTGGCAACAGGGATGCCACGGGCCGAGTCCACTAAGTGGGCAATTGAGCTCATGGCTCACGACATCAACTACGAGCCTCGCAAGGCTATAAAGTCTCAAGCTCTTGCCGACTTCATTGTCGAATGGACAGAAAACTAGTCCCTCCTGCCCGAAGTGCACTCGGAGCACTGGATCATGTACTTCAACGGGTCGAAGATGCTTGCGGGCACGGGGGCTGGAGTCGTCCTCATCTCTCCCAAGGGCGACAAACCCCACTACGTGTTGCAGATCCATTTCATGGCATCTAACAATGTCGCGGAGTATGAGGCGTTGTTGCATGGCTTGCGCATAGCCATCTCACTCGGTATCCGCCGACTCTTATGTCGCGGCGATTCGGATCTGGTGGTGCAACAAATAATGAAGACGTGGGATGCCAAGGACCCCACCATGGCGGCGTATTGCGCTGCCGTATGATGGCTCGAAGGCCATTTTGAAGGTCTCAAACATCATCATATTCACCGGGCCGACAACGAAGCAGTCGACTCCTTGGCCCGGATCGGCTCCACTCGAGAAAAGGTGCCACCCGGCATTTTCCTGCAACAACTACATCAGCCTTCCGTCAAGATGGAGTCTGCAACCGGCTCATCCGAGGTCACGTCCCAAGGTTCCAAAAATTTTGACTCGGCTCGGGAAGGCGTCCTGGCCGTCATGCCTCTCTGGACTCGGCCGTTCCTCTCTTACCTCTTAAGGAAGGAGCTCCCTGAGAATCCGACTGAGGCGCGTCATATTGTGCGCCGTGCTGGAGCCTACACCATTGTCAACAACGAGCTTTACAAGCGTAGTACCTCTGGAGTTCTCCAGAAGTGCGTTTCACCGGAGGAAGGCAGAGCAATCCTTGAGGAAATTCATTCGGGAACCTGCGGTCACCACGCTTCTTCGCGAGCACTCGTCGCCAAGGCTTTCCGTCATGGTTTTTTTTGGCTCACTGCTCATGCTGATGCAGAGGAACTCATTTGCACTTGCAATGGCTGTCAGTGGTACGCACGTCAATCACACCTGCCAGCTACTGCGCTCAAGACCATCCCTATCACATGGCCCTTTGCCGTATGGGGACTCGACATGGTGGGTCCGCTCAAGAAAGCGAGAGGGGGATTCACCCACCTCCTTGTGGCGGTGGACAAATTCACTAAGTGGATTGAGGCCAAACCCATCATGAAGCTCGATGGTCCGACTGCCGTCAACTTCATGAAGGGGGTCGTTTTCCGATTCGGCATTCCTCACAGTATCATTACCGACAATGGCAAGAACTTCACCGCTGAAGTCTTCCGCCAGCTTTGCCAGGACCACAGCATCCGACTCGATTACGCTTCGGTGGCTCATCCACAATCCAATGGCCAAGTTGAGCGTTCCAATGCGCTCATCCTCCAAGGCATCAAGCCCCGGCTGCTGGTTCCTCTGCAAAGAACTGCCGGCTGCTGGATCGACGAGCTCCCTTCTGTCCTCTGGAGCTTAAGGACTACTCCCAACCGGTCGACTGGCTACACGCCTTTCTTCATGGTCTATGGAGCTGAAGTTGTCCTGCCGAGTGACATCCTCCATGACTCCCCACGAGTCGCAGCATATGTGGAAGTGGACGCCGAGTCGGCAAGGCAGGATGACCTTGATCTCTTAGAGGAAGCCCGGGAACTTGCTCTTTAATGTTCGGCTATATACCAGCAAAACTTGCGCCGCTATCACAGCCGCCAAGTCCGGGGCCGAGTCTTCACTAAAGGCGATTTGGTTCTCTGACTCATCCAAGATAAAACTGGCATGCACAAGCTTTTGCCACCTTGGGAGGGGCCGTTTATCATCACCAAGTACTGGACAACGGCGCCTACCGACTGGCGGACCCAGCATCAGGAGCAGTCACCGAGAAGACTTGGAACGTTGCACAGCTATGTCCCTTTTACTTAACACTTTGTATTCGTAATACTTAGCAGTTTTTGATCATGAATAAAAATTCCCTGTCCCGAGCGGCACTCGGGGGGAACTATTTTTTACACACTTTCCAGTTGAAATTATTTACTTGTGACCTTACTGTTCAAACTAGTTTGTTTCCTTGGGCAACCCCCGAGGGCTACACCAAATATCCGAGTGGTTCGATTCTTCCGGGCAATCCCCGGGGGCTACCTCGACCCACTGGGTGTTGCCAGTCGGCTCAGGTTGTATTGACTCCTCTAATTTTATTTTCTCCGCGAACGTCTAAGTAAACATGTACAGTACCTAAGGCCCACTCATCGTCCCCAACTACAATCGCAACCCGGCTGTCCGGTTGGCAAGAGCAAAAGCTAAAGGTCGGCCTGCATGCGAAAGGACTCGGCGTAGAAACTAACTCAGACGAGCAAAACAACTTGTGCAAAATAACACAAGAAATTCATTGCAAAAATCTACTTGTTCAACTTAGTAGTCTTTACATAATTTCACTCGTTATACTGAGTCTAAACAAAAAACAAAAAATAAAAATAAAAATACATCTATTCTTCCGGAGTCGCCTTTACGCGCTCCTCCAGGTCGGTGAACTCGACAATCCGGCTCGCGGCGCGGTGAACTCGGGGGAGCAGCTTCAACGGGTCGACCGCCTCGCCTTCTGCGTCGAGTGGGGCTCCAGCTGAAATCCCATCGACGTCTGCGTCAGGGTGGTGCGCCAGCACCATCGCCAGCGCCATGCCGGCTCCCGAACGGGCCACCGACTCCTTCCACTTCTCCACCTCCGTCGAGCCTTGTGAAAGCTTGTCGGCGAGGGCGAAGATGCTGGAGCCCACTTCATCGTTGGGCCAGAGCTTGGCGCAAAGGCTCTGCGCAGCTGACTTCATGCGTTCAACGAGGCTCTTCACTTGGAGGAGTCGGTCCTCCACAGTGACGATACAACTGGACATCAACTCGGCTGTCCAAAAGGCCTCGAGCGCTGATTCAGCCGGGTGCGCCAGAGCTCGGAGTCAAAGCACCGCATGCCTTGCCTCCTCCTCTAGTTCTGGGCAAGCATCTGCTTTAGAATTATTACAAGGAACTAAGCAGGGGCATGGACAAAAGAGGTTGATGAGGGACTCGGAAGCTCACCGAGTAGGGTCTCATTGGCTTTCTTGAGATGTCCCATGAGCTCTGACTCCCGCTTCTCCCACTCGACGATGGCCGCAGCATGCCGCTGCCGCGACTCGGTCATCTTCGAGTAGAAGTTGTCGACTTGCGCCTGCAGCTCGCGATTGGTGGCCATCAGTTGCTCAAACTGAGTGGCCAGCTACTGATGCTCCGACTGCAGCAAGGCGGCGGTCTTCATGGTCTCGCGAGCTTGCTTTAGCTCACTGTCAAGCTCGGCCATCTTGGCGTCGATCATCCCTGACACCTTTTCCAGTGGGACGGAGACTTTCAACTGTCTATGTAGGTGGGCAATCTCGGCCTCAACATCTGCTGACTCGAAAAGATTAGAGTCAAGAAAATTTCGAGGCAAAAGATTGCAATGATTCGGATGCTTACTCCCCGCGGCAGCAAGTTTTTCTTTGAGTTGCCGGGTCCTGGCCCTTTCGTCAGCCAATGCTTTCTCGAGGGAGGTGTTCCTCTCTAAAAGCGCTTGGCTGCCTCCGCTGAGTCAGACCGCAGCCTGGACAAAGGGAGAAATTCGAGTCAGTGGGACCCGAGTTAATAAGTCTCAAGCCGACTCAAACAGTCGCCTCGAGACTCGGGGGCTACACCCACTAGGTGCACTGATCGTGCTCCCAGTGGTAAAAATCAAGCGAAGATCGAATGAGAAGACTTACCCCGACGGAAGATTCCAAAACCTCGGCCGAGTCCGCCAAGGTCTTGGCCACGTCAGCAAACTCTGTAAGCTTAGAGCTCAGGGCAGCGACGCGGTCAGTGGCCCTTTGCGCCGCAGCCAGGTCCTCCATGCTGCAGCTCGGCAGCAGCAGCCCGGGCACAAGGCTGCTCGATGAACTGGGTGCCGTCCCTTTGGGCGCAGGCACGGGAGCCAGCACCAGGCTTCGCTCCACCACCGGTGAAGACTCGATGATGAGCTGGCCCTGGGCCCTGTCCGCCGGCTCCACGGAGTCGGTGCTGGGCGCCACCGTCGGCTCTGTTGTCGCCACGCTGGCGGGAGTTGACGGAGGTTGCGGGTCATTGGCCGATGCTGCGGCTGGTTCGGTACCCACGCCCAACTCCGGTGTCTCCGCCACAGGCGCAGCAGACGGCGGTGCGCTGGGCGCAGCCACAGTCGGGGGTACGGCTAGCTCCGTCCCCTCTCTCGACTCCGACGCACGGTTGGCGGTGGGCGTCTGCACGCTGGGCGCAGTCGCGGTCGGAGCTGGAGAGGCCGACCCTGATGTCGGGGTTGGAGTCGACCCCGTGGACGAGCCAGGTTGGAAGCCTCCTTTGTCGGAGAGCTTCCTTTGGACTTTACAAAAGACAAAAGCGCAAATCGACCTCAGCATCTTTCCCTTTTTAATTGAAACGGGAAAGAAAGCGAAAGAAGCGTACCTGGTGGTCGTAGGGACCACCTTCTTCTTCGGCTTCGCCGGGGCGGACGGACCCCCGGAGGAGCTGGCGGATGCCGGTTGGGGTGCAGCCGGCTTGACGACAGGCACGGTAACTTGTACCGCAGGGCTGGCAGTGTCGGCCCGCGCCCGTTTGGCGGCCGATTCCATCTGAGCCGACTCCGCCTGGGCTCGTGAGGCCCCGGACCCAGAGACGTCGTCCATACGCCTCTGTTTGAAGATCATAGGGGCCTCTTCCGACTCGTCTTCCTAGTCGGCCGGAACTCACCCCCGTTCCGGGTCCCCGCCCTCGGGGGCTTCTTCCTCGACCTCCACGTCGTCCAAAGCCTCCGGAGCCGGATTTTGCTCAGGAAGTGGCGGCATGGAGTTCAAGTGGAGCAAAGTCTGCAAAGTCAAAGACGCGGTTTAAAAAGAAACGAAGGAGCAAAAAGGCAAAGGTTTTGACTCGGAATATGAAATACTTACAGTCGGCGGGGGGTTGGCGGTAGAGTAGGGCACCATGTGTGGCGCCCTGGAGAGATCGAATCGCTCCTTGGTCAAGTTCTTGAGAAGCTCCATAAAGTTCCGATCCGAGAGCTCCCCTGCCGACACCTTGGTTGAGTCGGACGCACCCGAGTACTCCCACATCGGGTATGCCCTAGCTTGCAGCGGCTGGATTCGTTGACTTAACCAGGTCACGATGAGGTCGACTCCAGTAAGCCCCTTGTCCTGGAGCCGCTGGATCCTCTTCGTGAGCCGCTCAACCTCCAGCATTTCTGTGCTGGAAGGATTGGCGCCCCAACGCTTCTGCCAGACCGGGGGACCCGGGACATACTTCAGCAACCCCTCCTGGGCAGTCGGAGTGAGCTCGTCCGGGCAGTAAAACCACCCGTCTTGCCACTTTCGCACGGTGTCCGGGAGCTGCAGCTTGAAGTACTTCACGCTGGACTTCACTTGAATGCCGGCTCCCCCGCAGATGGAGAGGCGCCCACCGGCCTTGACCGGCTGCGCCTTTACCATGAAGGTTTTCTTCCACAGCCCCCAGTGAGGCCGGGTTCCCAAAAAACATTCGCACAGCGTAATGAAACACGCGATGTGCAGAATGACATTGGGGCTAAGGTGGTGGAGTTGAAGGCCGTAGAAGTGAAGGAGCCCTCGCACGAAGTCGTGGGGTGGCAGCGATAATCCCCGCTCGACGAAGTGATCGTGCGGAGCAGGACCCGGCTCCTGGTAGGGCACCCTTCAATTGCTGATCGCGCGTGGAGGCAGCATTCCCTCGGTGGAGAGGCCGGCGAGGATATCATCGGTCACCACCGACGAGACCCAGTTGCCTTTCTTCCAGTCATCAGGGAGCGCGGCGGCGGAGGAGGATCCGGTGTCGATCTTCTTTCCCTTGGAGGCACGTGACATGGTCGGAAGGCGGTGGCGGATCGAGCGCTTTCTCGGGAAGGAAAGGAGCAGTGCGCGGCGGTGGGGCTCTGGAGGCGAAGAGATTAGGCGCGCGAGGAAGACGAAGGCAGATGAGAATTGCTTCACCCCAATACCCATTTTTATAGAGGAGGGAGGCGAACCGCCGACGGTCGTGCGCCACACGTGGCAGCAAACTGCCACGGCAACCATCGTCCCACGCGCACAATCCCGCGGGATTCGAGGCGCCTTTTTCACCATGACCCGTCGTCCCAGGCATTCCGGCCGGTGAGCATTATGTCAGCAGCCATCCCGCGCGCATCGCACGCGTGATTCGAGGCGCAATCATAACAAGCCGTCGTTTCAGACGCCCCGTGGAGTCGCTGCAGTAGCAGCGGATGTCTCGCGCATGCCTTGCGTGGGACTCGAGGCAAAATCATCCTGCTGTAGCGCCGCAGGTGCTCTGTCCAACCGACTGCGTGCATTAAATGCTGAAATGACATCGCGTGCAGTCGAGACGACTTCGTGTGACCACGAGCTGGCTTCGACCGGGTTCGGCTCGATCGAGTTGAATCCCACTCGGACGCCGAGTCAGCTTGAAGTCGGCTCGGCTCACTGAGTCATGACATAGGCTGTGCCGACTCCACCGAACAATTTCGAGGCATACCAACTACACCACTCGAAAGCAGATCAGATCTGCAAAAAGGGGTATCGATGACCAACCCAACAGGGTTTCGCAGGTCACTCGGCAACACCCAAGCTAAGGACGAACCCGACATCCACAGCGGCACAAGGCGGTCCCTGATTCAGAACCCAACGTCACAGCGGCGCAAAACGGTTTCTAGTTCGGAACCCAGTGCCAGAGTTCGAGGACTCGGTTTCAAAGTTGAAGGTCGAAAGCGTCCCCTCTGTAGGCACAAGCTGGCAACGATCCACTCGGACAAGCCCAGACGCTGTTTCGGGTTCACTCAAAATTTATGATACGCCCCCCGGCAGGCCACCAGCCGATTTCCCCAGCAGGAAAGCACGGGTATCACCGAAACTCCCTACACTTAGCACAAACCTAACCTTTTTCAAGTATCTCAGGAGTCCATCAAGGTCTCTCTACGGCTGACTCAGAGGCGCATACGGCTTGCCTACTAGACGGCGCCCGTATCAAGACCCTGAAGCACTCGGGGGCTACTGACGATAGGATCCACAGGGGATAGGCCCAAGACAAAGAATCGGCCCAACAAAGTTCAAGGTGACCGAAAGCTGCTACCAGAGGCCCACCCTGTAAGATGCGGCCTGCGAGATCCACTCAGAAGTAACTGCCGGGTGCCAATTAAGACCGGACGTTACCAAGGCTTGAAGACAGACGTTAACCCGGCAGTTACGTAGAGTTAAGGCACCAATTAAGAGTGCCGTTACCGCGACTCGGTAGTTGTAACTCCAGGCCTTGCCGGGTCTATATAAGGCAAGGCCAGGACCTCGCACAGAGGAGATTTTTTCTTCTTCTTCTTCTTTGAAGAAACACACCATCCATTGTACTCAAGCTTTTCCTCGCACGAGGCTTGCTAAACAATCCAGCAGGAGTAGGGTATTACCTCTTCCATAGAGGGCCTGAACCTGGGTAAATCTCTCGTGTGAACCCGCACCTGGATCATCCTCTTGCGCTCCCCAAATCCTACTAGAAATGTATACTGCCACAAAATCCCCGCGACAACTACATATTTTCATATGCTTTGAGGACTGAGGTTAACCAAATGGTATTCATCTCAAGAGCTGCAGCCAAAAAGCTTCCCAAGAGTGATCCGAAGAAGTCCAAGAGCAAAGTTGCCTCAATGAGCACCAGTACATTCATCAAAATGAGGTCAATTTGCCCATATTTCTCTGAAGATAAGGAGTTCAAGGAACCATCTTGCTCAGACCCCAGATTTCATAATGATCATCAACGGGGTGTATATCATGAAATCTTGTCTTCAAAAGGATTTGTTGACTGCAAGGCCATAGACTGGTCTACCCCTGAATGATCCCAGGCTGAGAACCCTTCCATCTCTGATTCAAGCCTCAGGCCTGGAGTTTATTTGTAGTCTTCAACAGGATTACGACCCATAGATTCTCAGAGAATTTTATGCCACAGTCTGGGTTGAACAAAGCAACCAAGATGATATACTCTGGAAGACTAGAGGTCAACTTCTGTCAATAACAGCCCTAGAGTTTAACAGTTTGTTACATGCACCAGTGGAGTCTGGAATGCTAAATCTTTTCAAGCTAGAGCCAGTCTCCAATGCTGATAGAAGGAAGTTCTACCCTAGGACCTTCTCTTTTCCTGCCAAAGCCCCTCCTGAACATGTCTATTTCAAGGGCATCACCATCACAGCTAAGCATCTTGTGAAGATCATCAATGTTACTCTTCAGCCCAAGGGAGGCAACACAGATGCTGTGTATAATCCAGTTTGGCAGATCTTGGTGCACATTGCAAAGAACTAGCACTTTGATGTAGCCAGATATATCTTTCATGAAATAGATGCGGTTCAGAAAGACAAGAAAGCAAAGCTGAGGTATGGATCGTACATCATGTATACGATCCTTCAACGCACAGGTCTTCTAGATTCCAACTTCGACATGACAGTGAAGACCATAAAGACCCAGCTCAGGCCTCAGGCTGATGACCATCCTGATGAGGTTGTTGTGCCAACTCTGTTTGGCGATTCTCCTGATCCAGCTGTGTCTGCCCCCGGTGACACAGTTGCTCCCACAGCTCCTCAAGTGCCTATCCCTCCGGTGCCAGCGCCTAAAGTCCAAGTGCCTACTGGTGTCACAGCTGAGTCTCCTGAAGCTGACCCAGCTGAGTTAGTGTCTGTTACATAGGTAGCTGAAGATGGCACTTTGTCCTCCTCTCTCATGTCTCAAGCAGCAGCCAGAGCCTATCAGAACAAGGTCATGCCAACCCAGTTTGCAGCTCTGCGCAGAGAAAATCTTCAGCTCAGAACCAAAGTTGACAACCTGGACTCCAAAGTCGATCAGCTGCAGGCTCAACTGTCAGAAGTTCTCCAGCTGCTGAAGACCAAGTTCCCCTGATTGTTTCTTCTCCTCATCCCCTTTCTGGTGTTTTAGTGTCAAAGGGGGAGAGAAAATGGTAGTAATAGTGCAAGGGGAAGAAGTGCTAAAGGGAGAAAGAGAGAGAGTATTTTGGATATAGGGGAAGTAAATATTTTGCTGTATCAAGACTTGTGTTTTAATTTCTGATTCTTCTGTCTTGATTACAATTAATCTTCGTGATATGCTCTAATATCGTAATGTTCACGTTTAATGAGTTTAATGAGCTTTCATGCAGTAATGTGAGCCTTATTCAGCTTTGATCTGATACATATACTTATTCTAAATAATTGCTCTAATGCTTTGCACATAAATTTACTCTGATTCATACGTCTACTCTAAATTTGTGCTCTGACACACATCATATGCTCTGTTATCATAACTGGAATGCTCTAATTAAAACTCATATACTCTAGTTATTATAACTGCATCAGAAGAAAAATATATCAGTTCAGATATATCCTTTATATCATATGCTCTGATACATATACTCTGAAATGACATATGCTCTGATACACATTCTCTGAACTGATAAAAGTGTAAGTTGTAAGAACATACTGCTCATATCCAAAATTAAAATCTATGCACTAGCCTGATAAAAGCAAATCTATTATGCACAGCTTCAGGGGGAGTATTTTCTAACAACCTGCACATGTATCTCTCATTCAACCTTTATGTGAACTTGTTGAATGGGTTGCCACTAACCACCAAAAAGGGGGAGATTGAAAGAGCATCTAGGCCTCAAAGTGGTTTTGATGGTTAATGGCAACTCAATCTGGGATCTAACATTTACAATGAGTGTAATCAGGTTAAATAGGTTCCAGGAATAAGGGTCATCAAGAGAATGATGACCACCAAAAAGGGTACAAAGGTGGTTTCCAGGACGAGAGAATGGCTGTGCTGGGTAGCTGTGTCACAGCTGTGAAGAAGCTGGTGCTGTGCAAGGAGTTGCAAGCAAGGTGATGGTGGCTTGATGCGTCAAGGGCCGTGCATACAGTTGGTGGCAGGTAAAGTCTAGATTTGCTAGTTTCTTTGAGTCTATAGGAAACACCCGTACTATCAAGAGGGATGAAGTAGTACTAATCTGTGGAGGATCTTTTGCTCAATGCTCAGGGTGTTGAACAGTGGCACTGATGCTTTGAGGTCAGTAGCCCTATGTCAACAGTTTTGCACAAGTGTGAAACTGGTTTTTGTTAGCACTCTGCAGTGCTAGCAGTAGAAAACCCTAGGGGTTAGAGTCACCGGCGTGACACAGCTGTGTCACAGGTGGTCTAGTGCTCTATGACTCAGGTACATCTCTGTACCAGGGAGAGCTTGTAAATGCTAAGGGACCTGCACTGCGATGGTTTGTCTGCTGAGTCAGAAGACTGTCGGAAGTTCTCTCCTTATTAGGGATCAGAGTAGTTGTATGCTGAGGGCATGTCATGTGCCAAGACCGGGCTGAGTAGTGCTCTACATCAGTTAAGGGTTCACCTGTGTCAGCCTCCGGTGACACAGGTGTCGGTCTGCTCGAGCCGGTTATAGGTTGGGTGTAGTGTGTAGCTGTGTCACCGGTGCCTGTCACTGGTGGCTCACTTAATCCTATGTGGCAACAGTGTAATGGTCGGGTTCCTGCGAACCCTATATATAGGGGACCAGGGGAGGTCTTCGACCTGAACCAACCATCCAAGCTAGCTCAAACCAATAAAGCATATTCGACCGTTGCAAGCCTCTTTCACTCGGAACAAAAGCAAACCTTCCTAAGAGAGTTAGAGTCCTTGAGCAGAAGAGCATTTGGTTCCTCCAAGATTCATTGCTGCTGAATCTATTACTCTTGGAGTGTCTACTCCTAGACAGGCGTAGGATTTGCTGGTATCACCCAAGCTTGTGTGGGCTGAACCAGTAGTTTGTGAAGGTGATCTGAAGTCTACCTGCTGCAAGGCAAAAGGACTTCCACAAGCAAAGCAAGAGGCCTGATCGTCAGGTACTCAGAGAACAAGCACGATTCAGTGCTAGCTATCTCTTCGGAGTAGTCTCTCCAACGGAGACATATCTCTCTGAGGAGAGCAGGGAATTTCGGTGAAAAACATGTTGTCTCTGAGTACTTACTACATTACTTATAGTACTTGCTATTCTTGCATGCTTGTGTGATCTTAAACTTATTCTGATCATCTATTGTAGATCACCTTTTTACCTGTGACACAGGACGTAAGGTATTACCTCTGCTCAAGGGCCTGAACCTGTCTAAATATTGTCTCCCATGTGCACCCATCTGGATCTGTTGTGCTCACGCCGCCCCATATTTATTATTACCGGATTAGAACACCGACAGGGCTCTGTCTTGTTCGAGTGTCTCACGGGAAAACACCGCATACTCACCAATGTCTACTTCATCCCGAGACTAAGAAGCAATATCATTAGCCTCGGTCAGCTCGATGAGAACGGGTGCAAGGTTGCGATCGAAGAAGGCGTGATGACAATCTTGGACAGAACCCACAAGGCATTGGCCAAGGTGAAAAGGTCAAGAAACCGACTCTATATTTTGAATATCGAGCCGGCCCTCCCAGAGTGTCTCCTAGCACGATGCAATGAAGATGCATGGAGATGGCATGCAAGGTACGGGCATGTGAACTTCTATGCCCTAAAGGACTTGGCTCACAAGAAGATGGTAAACGGCATGCCGTTGATTGATCATGTGGAGTGCATCTACGACGGTTGTTTGGTTGGCAAGCAACACCGAAATCCTTTCCCGTCAGAAGCAAAGTACCGAGCGAAATCCCCTCTTGAGTTGTGGCATGGTGATTTGTGTGGACCAATCACCCCTGCCACGCATAGCGGAAATCGTTACTTCCTGCTACTAGTCGATGACTACTCTCGGTACATGTGGCTTGCCCTAATCAAAAGCAAAGATGAAGCATTGGAGGCTTTCATGAAGATCAAGGCTGCAGCTGAGATGGAAAAGGAACTAAGACTAAAGGCTTACAAACCGCAGCGGCGAGTTCACCTCAAACGAGTTCACAGTCTATTGCGAGCAGTTGGGAGTTAGGCGTTATCTCACGGCGCCCTACTCTCCACAACAAAATGGAGTAGTCGAGCGAAGGAACCAAACGGTGGTTGAGATGGCGAGGAGCTTGTTGAAGAGCAAAGGACTTCCGGGTGCATTCTGGGGAGAAGCAGTGTCTACCGCTGTCTACCTCCTCAACAGAGCACCAACGAAAAGCATAATCGGCAAGACTCCCTACGAAGCCTACTACGGCTGCAAGCCTAGTGTGGGTCACCTTCGCATCTTCGGGTGCGTTGCACACGTGAAGATTGTGACACCACATCTCCCCAAGCTTGCTGATCGCAGCAAGAAAATGGTTCACATCTGACGAGGGAAGCCCAACCGGGTAGGCCCAATGACTCGAGTCGGCCCAGCAAGCCTGGCAAGGCCCACTCGGATGCAGGCCCAACAACTTCGCAAAGGCCTATTCGGACGAAGGCCCAAGAACAGCCTGCCATGGTACAACGTCTGGGTGCCATTAAGACAGGCGTTACAACTCATCAAGGCATACGTTTCAGCCGGCATGAAGACTGGTGTTACTCGGACGGTTACCAGATATAAATGTCAGTTAATTAGGACAGTAACTGTAGTTCAGCCGAATGACCGAGTCGGCTGATGCGCAGGCCTATATAAGGCCGAGCCCTCCATGCAGAAGGGGGCTGAACTCTAGACCTTACGTTCTCTCATTCCTATTGTACTCCCTTTTTCACGCAAGGACATCAAATACATTCAGCAGGAGTAGGGTATTATCTCCATATTCGGAGAGCCTGAACCTGGGTAAAAGTTCTTGTGTGCACCGCCTAGATCTTCCATACACGCATCCCCGACGATCCTATAACAAATGGATATTGCCGCGAACACCCCGCGACAGTTGGCGCGCCAGGTAGGGGGCGCGTGTTTTGGAGCTACGATCCAGGCGGGATCTTCTCCAGCGACCGGCGACAAGCTCATCATCGGCAACATGTCGCCTGTCGCGCATCCTGAAGGCTCGGAGTTCATCTTCGGCGGCCTTCACTTCTTGGCCGACGCTTTCGGCCAATTACATCTCCAAGATCCGCGTCCGTGCCTTACCGTGGAGGAGGAGCCTGAGCTCCGGCTCGGATCTCCTCCAGCCTCGGGCAAGGGCGAGGAATATTTCAGGTTCGTCGCCATGGTGGGCGCCGAATCTCTCCTCTCCATCCTGGGATCCGAATCCGAGGGGGACGAGAGTTCGCACAGCCATACCGCCTCCGCTGAGGTGTATGTGGTTGGGGATGGCGCCGCAGAGGATGCGGCAACGTCTGCAGCAGCGGCAGCCAGGGCAGCCCATGAGCACCTGCATACGCCCATCAACGGACAATCGGATGCCGAGAGGGCCTTGGAGGCTTCTCGGCAAGCTCTCCTTGCAGAACGAGCACGCCTCGATCAAGAGCGGGCGGCACTCGAACAGCAAGATCGACAACCGAATGACCCACACGGTTCGCGCAGCCGCGCGAACCGGCGAACTTCTTCGGCCGCCCGGAGGAGTCGGGCTACTCGGGCCCCACTTTTCGGATGACAACAGGACGGTGTCCTTGTCTATCAAACACCGGCCCAGAACCTTTTCGCGGCCACCGCGCTGGCCGACTCATTGCCACCTCCAGCAGACGGCCCCGCGGCGGAAATCCACCGCCGAGTCATCACTCTGATGAAGACGGCGGTGGAACAACAAAACGAAGCCGGGTCGGTTAGCAACCAGCTGGCTTCCCAAGAGACTCGGAGTCGGCCCTCAGGAGCTCCGAGTCGCCCCGTCACAGTCGGATCGTCTCAACCGAGTCGATCCACGAACCGGCCTGACGCTCGCCTGGAGATTAACCGGCTCCAGGCTGAGCGGCGGCGAGCCGGCTCTCTTCGAGCGAACGATGCCCGCGATGCCCGCGATGACATCGAGGGACGGCGGGCAGCCCGGGTGCGGGCTGAGCGACGCGCCGGCGAAGTCAACCAGCCGGGCAGCTCTGCCTCCACCGGACCGCTTTGCTTCAGCAGGCGAATTCGGTCCGAACCGTTTCCGGATCGGTTCCGAATTGCAAGCGGCGTCGACAAGTATGACGGCACCGCCAAGCCAGAAACTTGGCTTGCCGATTACTTGGTCGCTTGCAACATAGGAGGAGGCAACGAGCGTGTCGCCCTCCGAAGCCTACCCCTGATGCTGGAAGGGTCGGCTCGGGCGTGGCTTAACAGCCTGCCTGAAGATAGCATCTACGACTGGAGGGACCTCCAAGAGGCCTTCGTCAAGAACTTTGAGGGCACGTACAAGCGCCCTGGGAACGCCCAAGACTTGTGGCTCTGCGTCCAGGAGAAGGGCGAGTCGGTCCGCGACTACATTCAGCGCTGGACTCGACTGCGCAACTCGATCGAGGACGTCACCGAGATGCAGGCCATTCAGGCTTTCTCCCAGGGAGTCAAATACGAGCTTCTCAAACACAAGTTGGCCCGGTCTAACATTCAGACCATGGGCCGACTCATGGAAGTCGCCAGCAAGTACGCCACGGGTGAGGAAGCCATGCGGTACGAAGACAAAGGCAAGGCAAAAGCCGAGTCTTCGAGCCGAAAAGTTCCCGCCGACTCGGGTCGGAAGTGTGCGGACGATCGGCCCCCGAAGCGGAAGGCTGGCGGAGACGGGGTTAGCGGAGCCGACTTGGTTGCGGCTGCTGAGCGTGGCCCCCAGCGCGGCGATGCTAACCAAAAGAAGGAGCGCCCTTGGCAACAGCGCAAGGCGCCAAAGCTTACTTTTGAGGAGGTCCTCGACGGGCCCTGCTCCTTCCACAGTACCGCCAACTATAAGGCGGGGCACTCGACTCGGGACTGTAGCTTCCTGCAGCGTTTGCGGGAGGAAAAACAACCCGAGCCGGATGCCGATGGCGAAGGAGGCTCCGCTGCAGGAGGCGGCGCCGCACAGTATCCCCCTCAAAGGGGGGTACTCATGATTTTTCAAGGGTCCGACTCCAAAAGGGGTCGGAAGCTGCGTTGTCGCGAGGTCAACGCGACGATGCCAGCAGTCCCACAATGGCTGGACTGGTCCGAGGTGCCAGTCGGCTTCAGCCGACTCGATCACCCCGACCGAATCCCCCACCCGGGCAAGCACCCTTTGGTGGTGGATCCTCAGGTCGGAGGATTCAAGCTCCGCAAGGTCCTGATGGACGGGGGCTCCAGCATAAACATCATCTTCGTCGATACCCTGAAGAGGATGCAAGTGTCGGAGACCCAACTTCGCCCCAGTAACATTTCTTTCCATGGAATAGTTCCTGGGAAGTGCGCCAGGCCTCTGGGTCAAATCTCCCTGGAAGTTGTGTTCGGTGAGCCGAACAACTTCCGGGTCGAGACATTGGCCTTCGAGGTAGTCGGCTTTAAGAGCGCATACCATGCGATCTTTGGCCGGCCGGCCTATGCCAAATTTATGGCTAGGCCATGTTACACGTACCTGAAGCTGAAGATGCCGGGTCCCAAAGGCGTTATTACCATCACTGGCGACTTTGAGCGTTCAAACGAGTGCGATCTCGCCAGTGCGGACATAGCCGAGTCCCTTATCGCGGCTCAGGAGTTGGAGAACATTCAAGCTTCCACCGACTCGGATCAACCGCCACCCAGCAAGAAGGCGGCAACCGAGTCCACCTTCCAGTCGGCCAAGGACACGAAACGTGTCCAGGTCCATCCCGAGGACCCGTCCAAGACGGTCCACATCGGGACTGACCTTGAGGCCAAATAGGAAGGCGCGCTCGTCGACTTCCTTCGTGAGAATTGGAACATCTTCGCATGGAAGCCTTCTGACATGCCGGGCGTTCCAAGGAAGTTCGCCGAGCACTCCCTCAACGTCGCCAAAGATGCAAAGCCAGTGAAGCAGTCTCTCCGTCGCTTCGCTGAAGACCGACGCAAAGCAATCGGAGAAGAAATCGCCCGACTCCTCGCCGCCGGGTTCATCAAAGAAGTTTTTCACCCGGACTGGTTAGCTAACCCGGTCCTGGTTCTTAAGAAGAACAAAACTTGGCGCATGTGTGTGGACTACACATCCTTAAACAAAGCATGCCCCAAGGATCCGTTCGCTTTACCCCGTATTGATCAAGTTGTTGACTCTACGGCCGGTTGTGAACGCTTATGTTTTCTGGATGCCTATTCAGGCTACCACCAGATTAAGATGAAAGAGTCTGATCAAATAAAAACTTCTTTCATCACCCCGTTTGGGGCTTTCTGCTACATCACGATGCCTTTTGGTTTGAAAAATGCTGGTGCTACATATCAACGCTGTATGCAAAAGTGTTTACACGACCAGATAGGTAGAAATGTCCAGGCATATGTCGATGACATAGTGGTGAAGTCCAAGAAGAACGCGGATCTCTTGACCGACTTGGCCGAGACTTTTGCCAATCTTAGGAGGTTCGACATGAAGCTTAACCCGGAGAAGTGCGTCTTCGGGGTTCCGGCTGGCAAGTTACTCGGCTTTATCGTTTCCGAGCGAGGGATCGAAGCGAACCCGGATAAACTTGATGCCATCATCAAGATGGGCAAGCCAAAGGACCTGAAGGCAGTCCAGCGCCTAACCGGGTGCATTGCTGCTCTGAGTCGGTTCATAGCCCGACTCGGTGAGAAGGCCTTGCCTTTTTACCGACTTTTCAAGAAATCCGACTCTTTCCAGTGGACGGATGAAGCTCAGCAAGCCTTCGAAGATCTCAAGCGTCTTCTGTCAACACCTCCAGTCCTTGCTGCACCAATGGAGGGTGAACCCATGCTGTTGTACATTGCTGCCACGAATCAAGTGGTTAGCATTGTGCTAGTAGTGGAACGATCAGAAGAAGGCCGAGTTCAAAAGGTGCAACGACCCGTCTACTATGTCAGCGAAGTGCTTTCCGAGTCGAAGCAGCGCTACCCGCATTACCAGAAGCTCGTTTACGGTGTGTTTCTGGCGACTCGGAAGCTGGTGCACTATTTCCAGGCCCACTCGGTTACCGTGGTGAGTCATGCCCCTTTGTCTGACATCATCAACAATCGGGATGCCACTGGCCGAGTCGCTAAGTGGGCAATAGAACTTATGCCGCATGACATCAGCTACGAGCCTCGCAAGGCCATCAAGTCTCAAGCCCTTGCCGACTTCATCGTCGAATGGACTGAGAACCAATCCCTTCCGACTCAACTCCATACGGAGCACTGGGTCATGTACTTCGACGGTTCGAAGATGCTCGCGGGCACGGGGGCTGGAGTCGTGTTGACTTCTCCCAAAGGCGACAAGCTTCATTACGTGCTGCAGATCCATTTCGCCGCCTCCAACAATGTGGCGGAATACGAGGCGTTGCTGCACGGACTGCGCATTGCAGTCTCGCTTGGCATTCGCCGACTGCTTTGTCGCGGCGACTCGGATTTGGTGGTACAGCAAGTGATGAAGGCTTGGGATACCAAAGATCCGACCATGGCGGCATATTGTGCCGCTGTGCGCCGGCTAGAGGGACACTTTGATGGCCTTGAGCTTCATCACGTTCGCCGTGCTGATAATGAAGCTGCCGATTCTCTGGCCCGGATCGGCTCGGCCCGTGAAAAAGTGCCGCCGGGAGTCTTCCTTCAGCAACTTTTTCAGCCATCCATCAAGATAGAGTCGGCAACTGACTCAATCGAGGCCGACTCGCCCCACCCTGAGTTGGCCCACCCGGCACTCGAGGACGTCTTGGTGGTTATTCCTCTTTGGACCCAGCCGTTCCTTGCTTACTTTCTGCGCAAAGAATTGCCGGACGATCCGACTGAGGCCCGCCGCATTGTCTGCCGTGCCCGGTCCTACACTATTATCAATGGTGAGCTTTACAAGCGCAGTACAACTGGAGTATTCCAGCGCTGCATTTCACCGGAAGAAGGTCGTACATTGCTCGAGGAAATTCACTCGGGACTCTGCGGCCACCATGCTTCATCAAGGGCTTTGGTCGCTAAAGCTTTTCGACACGGATTCTTCTGGCTCACAGCGCACACTGATGCCGAAGACCTCGTTCGCACGTGCGAAGGGTGTCAAAGACATGCTCGCCAGTCGCACATGCCGGCTACTGCGCTCAAGACAATCCCCATCACGTGGCCCTTTGCCTTGTGGGGACTCGACATGGTGGGCCCACTGAAGAAAGCCCGAGGAGGTTTCACTCATCTCCTTGTGGCAGTCGACAAGTTTACGAAGTGGATTGAGGCTAAGCCAATCATGAAGCTCGACGGCCCGACTGCCGTCAATTTCATGCAGGGAGTAATTTTCCGATTCGGCATTCCTCACAGCATCATCACTGACAATGGCTCGAACTTCGCCGCTGAAGTTTTTCGCCAATTTTGTCGGGATCATGGGATCCGAATTGACTTTGCTTCCGTGGCTCATCCGCAGTCCAACGGCCAAGTCGAACGATCCAACGCGCTCATTCTTCAAGGCATCAAGCCCCGGTTATTAGTCCCGTTGCAGCGGGCTGCCGACTCCTGGATTGACGAGCTCCCGTCTGTCCTGTGGAGTCTGCGGACGACTCCAAACCGGTCGACTAGTTACACGCCTTTCTTCATGGTTTATGGAGCTGAAGCCGTCCTGCCGAGTGACATCCTCCATGACTCCCCGCGGGTCGCAGCATACGTGGAGAAGGATGCCGAGTTGGCCCGGCAAGATGATCTTGATCTCCTCGAAGAAGCGCGGGAGCTTGCCCTTGCTCGCTCCGCTATTTACCAGCAGAATCTGCGCCGATATCACAGTCGGCAAGTCCGGGGCCACGCCTTCAACAAAGGAGATCTGGTCCTCCGACTCATTCAAGACAAGGCTGGCATGCACAAATTGTCTCCACCTTGGGAGGGGCCATTCATCGTCAACCAGGTGCTTCACAACGGCGCGTACCGACTGGAGGACCCGGCAACCGGCGCAGTCACAGAACGGACGTGGAACATTGCACAGCTGCGTCCCTTCTACACTTAAACTTTGTACTTCAAAATAGTCCATTGTTTCATTATGAATAAAAACTTGTTTCCTTCGAGCGGCACTCGGGAGCATTTTTCATTTTCCGACTACGCTACCTATGGGCACTTCCCGGGGGCTAAGTCAAATAAAATCGAGTGGCTTCCTTTCGGGCAACACCCGGAAGCCACCCACTGGGTGATCTCTCACTCGGCGCAAGTTATTTCGAGTTTCCTAGCTTTGTTTCTACACGAGCGTCTAAGTAAACGTGTACGGTACCTAAGGCCCACTCTTCGTCCCCAACTACAGTCGCAACCCGGCTGTCCGGTTGGCAAGAGCAAAAGCTAAAGGTCGGCCTGCACGCGAAAGGATCCGACTCGGCGTGAAAAACAAATGTGGACGACTCAAGTAACTTGCCTAAACCAATAAAATGGATCAAAAAGCATCTTCATTCATTGCAAAAGTTTTTACAATTTCTTACTCGGCATACCGAGAGATATTACATTATGATTTTTTATTCCTCTGGAGTGGCTTCAACGCGCTCCTCCAGGTCGGTGAAGCTAGCAATCCGGCTGGCGGCGGCGCGGACTCGGGGAAGAAGCTCCACGGGGTCGACCGACTGCCCTGCCTCGTTGATGGGGGCACCAGCGAAGATGCTGTCAACATCCGCGTCCGGGTGATGGGCCAGCACCATGGCCAGTGCCATACCAGCTCCTGAGCGGGCGGCCGACTCCTTCCACTCTTCGACTTCTGCAGGGCCCAGTGAGAGCTTGTCGGCGAGGGCGAAGACGCTGGAACTCGGCTCCTCTCCAGGCCAGAGCTTGACACAAAGGTTTTGAGCAGCCGACTTGAAGTTGTCCACCAAGCTCTTGACTTGGAGGAGCCGGTCTTGCACTGTCACGACGCATTCGGCCATCATCTCCGGAGTCCAGAGTGCGTCGAGTACCGACATGGCCGGGTCAGAGAGTGCGCGGAGTCGGAGCGCCGCCTGCCGGGCTCGCTCCTCCAGTTCTGGGCAAACCTCTGAGAACAAATTATTGCTAAGGAAATGGACAAGGAATCATACAAAAGGAAAGAAGCAAAAGACTCGGGGGCTTACCGAGTAAAGTTTCATTGGCTTTTTTAAGTTCGCCAATGAGATCCCTCTCACGCCTTTCCCAGTCGGCGATGGTTGCCTCGTGTCGCTTCTGCGACTCGTCCATCAGCCGGGAGAAGTCGTCGACGGAAGCTTGCAGCTTTTTGTTCGCCGACTGCGACTGTTCGTACTGTTTCACCAGCTTGTCGTAGTCCAACTTAAGCTTGGTGGCAGTGCGCATCTTGTCCTCATACTCGGCTGCTTTGGCGTCGAGTCGTTGGGCGACTGTTGCAGCCGGGATCCTCGAGTTCACCTCTTTCTTGAGTTGAGCATTTTCAGCTTCGAGGTCTGCCGACTCAGCAAAGTCAATATCACAGAAAATTTCAAGGAGAAAAGGTTGAAGACTCGGTCACTTACTCTTGAGGGCGGCAAGCTTCTCCTCGAGCTGCCGGTTCTTCGCCTTCTCCTCCTCCAATGCCTTCTCCAACGAGGCATTTCTTTCCATAAGGACTGGGTTGTTTCCGCCCAGTCGGATTGCAGCCTGGTGAAGGAAAAGTTAGTACCCGAATTTATAAGTCTCAAGCCGACTCAGTCAGTCGGCTAGAGACTCGGGGGCTACACCCACTGGGTGCACAGAACGTGCTCCCAGTGTTGGAAAATAAAATAAAATTTGAAGATTTGAAGACACTTACCCCGACGGAGGTCTCCAAAACCTCGGCCGAGTCCGCCAAGGACTTAGCCGCGTCGGCAAAATCCCTGAGCTTGGAGCTGAGGGCGGCGACGCGGTTCGTAGCTTCCTCCGCACTGGCCAAGTCCCTCGTGCTGCAACTCGGTAGCAGCAGCGCCGGGACAAGGTCACTTGAAGAAGCCGGCACCAGCACTTGAGATGAGGGAGTCGGAGCCGGAGGCTGGTGCGGCTCGGTCACTGAAGGTAACTCAGTGACGAGTTGTCCTTCGGCTTCACCCGCCGGCTCAGAGGAGTCGGTCCCAGCTACAGCAGCCGGCTCCGTTGTCTCCTCAATGGTCGGGTTCGGTTGGCGTTGAGGATCCTCCGCCGGAGCTTCGGAGGACCCAGCACGCACAACCGGCTCCGGGGCCTCATCCTCAACCACGGCAGGCTGAGACATGGGGGAACTCGGTTGCAGCGTTGCAGCCGGAGGTGTAGCGACTCCCGCAGCCGCGGCCGACTCCGACCCCGCGGCAGGGATGGTTGGCGCTGGCACGCTGGACTCGACTGCAGCCGGAGTCGGTGCTGGAGTCGACGCTGGTAGCCGCACTGGAGTCGGAGCCGTCGACGTACCGGATGAAGCATCTCCTTTGTCGGAAAACTTCTTTTGGACTCTGCGGAGCAAAAGAGAAACCGACTTCAATACCTTGAAAACCTACAGCGCCTAGGGCATGAGGCAAGACTCGTACCTGGTTGTGGTGGGGATAGTTTTCTTTTTCGGATTGGCGGCAGGTTTTGGAACCCGCGCCACTCGGCTGGGAGGCGTGGCTTGGGCAGGAGCTGAAGCCGGCGCCCCCCCCACTGGCAGCTGTGGCTTGCACAGGATCCGGAGCCTGCGTAGTGGGGCCGGTAGCGGCAACCCGGATCCGCTTGGCAGCCGGTTCCGTTCGAACCGGCTCCGTTCCAGCGTCCGGGACTTGAGATCCGGATGCGCCGTCGTCGCGGCTCCGCTTGGTGAGTTCATACGACCCTCCGGACTCGGAATCCGAGTCCGGGTCGTTTTGGTTACCGGCCTCGGGGGTTTCCTCTTCGACTTCGGCATTCTCCAGCGCTGCCGGAGCCGAGTCTTGCTCAGGGAGAGGCGGCGTGGAGTTGAAGTTCAGATAGTTCTGCAGCACCAAAAACTCGGCGTTAGAAGAAGCAAGCAAGTTAAAAAGACCAAGAGCCTGACTCGGATTATAAGTTACTTACATCCGGGGCTGGGTTGGCACGCGAATAAGGAAGAACCTGGGGCGACCGAGTGAGCCCTGTTCTTTCTTTCGTCAAGGTCTTCAAGATCTCCAAGAAGTTGTCATCAGAAAGATCTTCGGACGAGACCCTCGTCGAGTCATGGTGGCCCGAGTACTCCCACATCGGGTGCGCCCGGGCTTGAAGGGGCTGGATGCGCCGAACCAGCCAGGTGGCGATGATGTCCGGGCCTGTGAGACCCAGCTTCTGGAGTCTCGCGATCTTCTTCGTGAGCCGGTCGACTTCAGGCATCTCCCCGTTGGATGGCTTGGTGCTCCAGCGCTTCACCCAGACAGGAGGGTCTTCAGTGTATGGGGGTAGACCATCATGGCCAGTCGGCGTACGTTCGTCCGGGCAGTAGAACCACCCATCCTGCCATTTCCGGATGGTGTCCGGAAATTGCATCTTGAAGTACCCAGTGCCGGGTTTGACTTGAATGCTAACTCCCCCGCAAACTGCCAGTCGGCCGCCGGCCTTGATGGGCTGCGCCTTGACAGTGAAGATTTTCTTCCAAAGTCCCCAGTGCGGCTGAGTTCCCAAGTAACATTCGCACAGCGTGATGAAACACGCGATGTGCAGAATGCCATTGGGGCTCAAGTGATGAAGCTGCAGACCGTAGAAGAATAGCAAACCGCGCAAGAAGTCGTGCGGCGGCAGCTTGAGTCCACGCTCCATGAACGGAACGAGCATCACCCGCTCGTGCTCATTTGGAGCGGGCTTCTTCTCCTTGTACGGCGCCTGCCAGTTGCTGATAGTCCGCGGCGGCAGCATGCCCTTGCGGGCGAACTCGATCAAGAGCTCGTCGATGATGACCGAGGGGATCCAATCCCCTTTATTCCAGTCGGCGGCGGGGGCGGAAGCGGAGGCAACGACCTTCTTGCCCTTGCTGGCGACGCGAGACATGGTCGCCGGATGATGGGTGACGGCGGCGAGCGAGTTTCTTCTCGAGTGTGCGGTGGCGGGGCTTTGGAAGCGAGAGCTTTGGACGCGAGGAAGACGAAGGCAAAAGCAGATGAGAATGTCGACGTCTCCGCGGTCCCCTTTTATAGACAAAGGAGTCCAACCGCCGGCGGTCGTGCGTCCGACGTGGCGGGAAACTACCGAGGCAACCGCCGTCCCGCGCGCGCGAACCCGCGGGATTCGGGCGCCTTTTTCGCCACGACGCGGAGTTCCAGGCGACGTGACCGGCTAACATTACGTCAGCCCTCGTTTCGCGCGCGTCGTTTGCGTGATTCGAGTGCAGACATGATGAGCCGTCGCCTCGGACGGCGCGCGAAATCAGAGCAGCAGCGCATGTCGCGGGCACGCTTCGCGCGTGACTCGAGGCGAAATCATGGCGCTGCGAACACTCTGCCCAACCGGCTGCGCGCATTAAATGCTGATGCGACGTCTCGGACAAACAATGCTGTGGCACCAGTCGGCTTAAAACCGAGTCCGACTCAATCAGAGTCGGGTGTGCTCGGGTAACGACTCAACAGTCGGCATAGCCCCCTGGGACACGTCACAGATCATCCGACTTCATCAAGTAATTCCGAGGCGCACAAGCCGCCAAACTCGGAAGCAGATTAGCTCTGCAAAAAGGGGTGCTGATGACCGACCCAACAGGGTTTCCAGGTCACTCGGCAACACCCAAGGTAAGGACGAATCCGGCATCCACAGCGGAATAACAAGATCCTTGAATCTGAGCCGAATGCCATAGCGGCGCAAAATGGCTCACTAATTCAGGGATCAGTGTCGGAGTTTGAGGACTCGGTTCCGAAGTTGAAAATCGAGGGCGTCCCCCCTGCGGGCACAAGATGGTAACCGTTCATTCGGATAAGCCAGACGTTACTTCGGATTCACTCGGAATTCATGATACGCCTCCCGGAAGGCCACAAGCCGATTTCCTCAGTCGGAAAAAGCGGGTATCATTGAGTTCTTAATACTTAGCGCATAATTAACCTACTTTTCAGGTATTGCAGGAGTCCATCAAGGTCTCTCCACTCGCAACTCGGGCACAAACGACTAGCTCGCCACTCGGCATCCGTGTCAAGACCTCGAAGTACTCGGGGGCTACTGACGAGGGAAGCCCAACCGGGTAGGCCCAATGACTCGAGTCGGCCCAGCAAGCCTGGCAAGGCCCACTCGGATGCAGGCCCAACAACTTCGCAAAGGCCTATTCGGACGAAGGCCCAAGAACAGCCTGCCATGGTACAACGTCTGGGTGCCATTAAGACAGGCGTTACAACTCATCAAGGCATACGTTTCAGCCGGCATGAAGACTGGTGTTACTCGGATGGTTACCAGATATAAATGTCAGTTAATTAGGACAGTAACTGTAGTTCAGCCGAATGACCGAGTCGGCTGATGCGCAGGCCTATATAAGGCCGAGCCCTCCATGCAGAAGGGGGCTGAACTCTAGACCTTACGTTCTCTCATTCCTATTGTACTCCCTTTTTCACGCAAGGACATCAAATACATTCAGCAGGAGTAGGGTATTATCTCCATATTTGGAGAGCCTGAACCTGGGTAAAAGTTCTTGTGTGCACCGCCTAGATCTTCCATACACGCATCCCCGACGATCCTATAACAAATGGATATTGCCACGAACACCCCGCGACAACATCGGCTACAACGCAAAGACAAAGGGCTACCGGATGTACGATCCAACGACAAGGTGAGTTGTGGTGACTCGGGATGTTGTCTTTGATGAAGAAAAGGCTTGGGACTAGAGTAATAGTCCCACAGTGAACGAACAGCAGCAAAGTGACACCTTTACGGTGCTTCACATTCCTGCAGAAGACACTAGCCGGGATGAGACGGACGCACTAGTCGGGCAGCCCGACAACGCTATCGAACAGGGGATGGAGTCCCCAGTTCCGACAAGGTCTACACAAGTGGTCCCCCGCGAGTACGAGGCAGCAACCCCAAGTCCAACACAATCACCAGGATCACCTATTCATACAGGGCCACTTGGCGTACGAAACCTCAACGAGGTCTATGACGCCACCTCTCCGATTGACATAGAGTACTCGGGACTATGTCTACTCAGAACGGAAGAACCAGTAAGCTTTTGAGAAGCTTGTACTGATCCACGGTGGAAACAAGCGATGGAAGATGAACTAAGTTCCATCAAGAAGAACAAAACGTGGACACTTACCACATTACCACCAACTCACAAACCCATTGGCTTGAAGTGGGTGTTCAAGTTAAAGAATGACACCGACAGGACAATGATCAAGCACAAGGCGCGGTTGGTGGCAAAAGGATACGTGCAACGACAAGGAATCAATTTTGAGGAGGTGTTTGCTCCAGTGGCTCGTCTTGAGACCGTGAGACTATTGATCGCTTTGGCTGCACAAGGAGGATGGGAAGTGCACCACATGGATGTGAAGACAGCGTTCCTCAATGGTGATTTAGTAGAAGAAGTCTACGTATCACAACCTCCTGGCTATGAGAAGAAAAGCGAGGAAGGAAAGGTCTTACGACTTCACAAAGCGCTCTATGGTCTACGAACTTGCAACCCAATAGAAATTCACAACACCACACACTTGCGCAGTAATCCGCTGACCACAAGTGGTTTCGCCAACTCCCAATTCCCAGCGGAACGACAGATGACGTCTGATTTCAGAAGTATAATACAACCTATCGAAACGAACTTAGTGTAGAGGAAACCAGATGAATGCTTGGCGCTATTCTCTAGTATTTTTGTTCAATGTCTAAACGTGGTCTCTCCTAATTGTGCGCCTTGCCTCTGATTATATAGAGGGGCTAGCGGCCAACTAGGCCTATCATGACCAGGACTCTGACTCTAACTCAAGTCTGACTCAAACAGATACAAACCAACCTAAGTAGGTTTGGTCTAACCAGGCACACAAGCTTTTCTTAGACAACCGTGACTTGTAGGAAAGGAATCTGAGCACAATATCTTATCCATTGGAAAGTGCTCAAAATTACCTTTCCAACAAGTACTTATTTGCTTGATTTGGAGTTCGTATGAGGAAACGGTGGCTGATACGAACTCAAACCTGCTGGTAAATCTGAACCGATTCAGAAATTCATTATTTATGATTTCGTGAATAATCTTAAATCTGAATTGGAGGTGATCTTGTTCCTTGTTTGCAGCATGCCTTTCTTACTTGATAATGGCCCCACTTCCTCCCACGCCTCCCTCGTGCTCGCCATTTTGATGGTTATTGACAAGCTCCATTCTCTACGCATCTGCTCTTCTCCATGCGCCATGCTCTCTTCTGCTTTAAACCTAATAACACACAAATACAATGACTTAAGCAGTATAAAGCTCTCATCAATGAAAGTATCACATTCAGCTATGAGTGAATTCACCTGTTGTTCAAGTAACTTAGCACGTGCTTTTGTCATTGGTCTGATATGCAGATCATCGGGTTTGTCTTGAAAAGCAACTACATCATCAACTGGAGAAGATGGTTAAGAGCTAGGGATGTCCTCATCACTGTCCATATGGCTAGAGAAAACTTGTTCCCTAGAGAAGAAGTAAGATGCCGAAGGTGAACAGTAGTTCGCCAGAGAAGCACACACGGAGACCTGGACATTGGAGAAGTACATCAAGCTGTCGACAATGATCAGGGAGGGAGATGTGATTGCACCTGAGATTTTTTCTTGTTGAGAAAAACAAGGCATTAGTTGGTTCTGTTTGTCAATTGCTCCATGAGAAAAACAAGGCATTAGTTGGTTTTATTTTTTGGTTGCTCCACGAAGGGATTAGCTCATGTGATTGAGATGCGATACTATTTGTTAGATCAAATTAGTTAAGCTGTGATATTGTTTGTTAGATCAAATTAGTTAATTAAGACTGATACTGTTTATTAGAGAAAATTAGTTATTCAGAGCGTTTAGAAATCGGAGAGAGGGTTGCGCTACGTACGTGAGGGTGAGGAGAGGAGGAGACAATGTACTGCCATTGCCATTACCAACTGGTATTTAAGAAATAGTAAATATAAAGATATAATGGTAATTGTAGCAAAGCTACGGTGACACGGTAGGTGGAGTTATAGGAGAAGCCCAATGAGCAACAAAGTGGGCATCTATCCTTACGAGATCAGCTCCGAGCCCGCCTCCTTGACCCGTATTAGTTTCAAGGCAACGTGTTGGTTCAGAACTAAGCCTGGAAACGAGCCGAGCCGAGCCGGCTCGTGGCTCGGCTCATCCTGGCTCGTGAAAACACGAGCCGAGCCAGGCTCGTGAGCCAGCTCCGGTCGATGCTTACCTGTACCCGATGGCTCGCAACCTGCAGTCCCGCATGCACCACACCTGCAGGCCTCACCATGCCTCTAGGGGTCGGCAGGCACGCCGTCGCCGTCCCCATCGCGAGTCTCGATCGGACGCCACGAGCCTGCGCTAGACGCCGCTGCCGCCACGAGCTGATCCAATCCAATCGTCCGCGCTGGTCGCAAGATCGAAGAATTCTCCACAGCATCAGGCGATCAATCGAAGCAAGGTTCTGATTGATTAATATGTAACGATTGCTTCGGTATTTTCATTCATGTGTGTATGTGTAGTGCCGTTTGTGTGGTCTATTTGGCGCAATTTGGTCAGGAGTATAGAGTACTGAGGATTGTTTGTCCGCTTGATTGATGCTTAATATTTGTTCTTGAATATGGGAGTGGATTGGAGTGAATTGGGAATGACTACACGCATGGCATTGTTCCATTATTTCCCTAAGTACTTTCTTCTCTCTATCTTCCTTTTGCAATCTTTCTTTTAGTCAACAATTCCGAGTACGTATACTCTTCTGCATACTCTGTTACTGAACACCAACCCCAAGTCCCAACTAGCAGTGGATGAACAGTGATAGATAATTATGTATATATCAGTGATAGAAAAAGTTGGACGGCATCGAGTAAGAACACAACATCTTTTATTTGTTTATGTTTTCTCTTGCTCTCAAGACAAAACAGATGCAAAATTAGCCCAACTTTCATTAGTGCTTGTGATTCATTGGTGACAGATTAAGCAAGAAGATTTAGACAGGTATTCTTTTGAGGCATGCATTCTTTAATTAATTATGTGGCTATCTGAAGATAGTTTAAAATTTTAACCTAAATATAGTATATAGTTTAAAATTTTAACCTAAATATAGTATATTAGTATGTGCCTTTTTTTTGCCTTTTGATAATACAGTGCATGTATATGATAGACTTGAACTTTTTAAATGCGTGTGTAGCATCACTTCTGTACTTAAGGTAAATGAAGTTAAATTCTCGTTACAAATTTGTTGCTTCTTCAGGTTATTAAATTTGGCTCATCAACATCTACTGGAGCTGAGATTTTTGAAACCACTGAATTTCTGATTACCGCAGGTAACTTGAAGTTTGGAAATTTCAGAAAAAATCAGTCTGAATGTTTGGTTTGATCTAAAGTATGCATTTGCTGTAGTGGTAAGAAGAAACACTAGTGTGTGGGGGGTCATGGACTCGGAATGGCAGCCTAGCGAGAGGTTGCAGGCACTCGCGCGTGGAGGAAAGGGAGGCACCCGCCGGCAGCCGTATTATGCACGCCGCAAAGGCCGGTGCAACGCGGCTACGTAGACCCAACGTGGTCGCTGCCGATGCAGGGTTTCACCTTTTGAGACATTGGTTTCTCCTCCACCACGGATGGTATAACCATTTGTTTTACTTTTTTGTATGTAGATGTTAGTTTGTATAAATAAATCAATGTTAATCACCTTGTTCGTGTGCATAGTTGTTGTATTTGTGGTATTGTTCATGTGAAAAATTATTATATGTGTAAGGTTTTAATTGTTGTATTGTTAAACTGTTATAATGTGATTATGATGTTTGCTTTCCTTTAATTTTTAGTCGGTGTATGAGGAGGATCATGAAGAAAATTCCTATGATAGAAACGACAACATGTCTGAGGAAGATATTGGCATGGGAGATGATCCAAAGGTAGAGGGAGCATAAATGAATGTTTCTGATGATGAGAATTCTGGGGATGCTAACTGTTTGATATCTCAAAGAGGAAGGAAACGGCAAAGGGGGGTAAAGGTTGGGCCGAAGGTTGCTGTTCAAGTTCAATCAAACAGTAAGTAGACTT
Organism: Stipa capillata; assembly: GCA_019208055.1. Lineage (NCBI taxonomy): Eukaryota > Viridiplantae > Streptophyta > Magnoliopsida > Poales > Poaceae > Stipa > Stipa capillata. Next base: position 188,533 of record JAGXJF010004066.1, on the reverse strand, counting down.
CAGAAGTTTGGAACTATTTTGAGAAGGTCCCATTGCCATCCACGAAGAAGAAATGTGTGATGATACTGAAGGCCCGATGCTTGTTCTGCAAGAAATTGTACTTTTACACACAAAGATGTTGTACTTCTCATCTTGGAAGGCACAAGAAGGCATGTGCGGCGTACAAGAAGGAAAATCAAGCTCTTCTCAATTTGCTCCATCAAATACAAGTGATTCTGGGATTCCTATTGTGCATTTTCCTAGTTAGTATAGTCATGAGCAAATCCAAAAATTACTTGCTAAGATGATCATAGTTCATAAGTATCCATTTAGGATGGTAGAGCACACATGCTTATTATTACTTTATTTGTAGAAAAACCATAAGAAGTGATGTCTGAAGGTTTTAGATCTAAGAGAGAAATACTTTTGAAGAGCCTTAAAGATATAGGCAGCATAACTTTAACCACTGATTTATGGACATACAACCAAACACTTTCCTATATGTGTTTAGTTGCACATTATGCTGATAAAGATTGGAATATGCAATGTCGTGTGCTGAATTTTATTGAGTTAGACCCTCCATGTACCGGTCATATGCTATCTCAAGCTGTGTTTGATGTGTGATTGTATGGAAGATAGAGGACAAGATCATCTCAATCACTCTAGATAACGCATCCAACAATGATATAGCTGTCCGGGCTTTGAAGGCTAAGTTTGCTGTTAGACGCTCAAGTTGTTTTATTACAAAATATTTCTATATTCACTGTTGTGCTCATATTATTAATTTGGTAGTGAATAATGGGACAACAAGCATATCACATTTGATAACCAATGTAAGAGAATCTATGTAGTACATAAAGAAGTCTCCATCTTCCTTGCACAAGTTTATTGAATTTACAGATCTCTTACATTGACCATTGGAGAAGAATTGAAACTTGATGTGTTTACAATGTGGAATTCCACATATCATATGTTAAAAACATACATTTCTTACAAGGAAGCACTAGTATCATATGCTGATTCAGATGCAAATTATAGATGGGAGCCCACATGGGAGGAACGGGCAATGTTTGAAACTATTCAACCAATACTTGCATCTTTGGTAGAAGTCACTACTGCATTTTCAGCTTCCACATATCCCACTTCAAATATCTTTTATCCTCACATTATTAATTTCAAAATTGCATTAAGAGTTGCGTGTGCTTCTAGTAATGAACATTTGAAGATTATGAGCACTGCAATGATGGAAAAGTTCAACAAGTATTGGGAAGAAAAGAATAATATCACGGTGATTGCAACTATTCTTGACCCAAGGTACAAACTTAAATATATTGAATGGGGTTTTAAGAAGATTTATGAACCGGAGAAGGCTATAGTGGAGGATGAGGATGTAAATAATGAATTAGAGAAACTATATGAGAAGTACGAGATGGACCATAGATATAAGAAGGCGGCTTTTCAAAAATCTGGTGCATCATCATCTTCCACTGTGGATATAAGTAGATCTTTACCCTCTAGTTCAAGCGAGTTTCAGTCCTTCTTGTTTTCATCTTCTATGGAGCCATCAAAGAGTGAGCTTCTCATATATCTAGATGAGAAGAATGAGAGCTTGGCAAATATATGTTTTAACTTGCTTGAGTGGTGAAAGCTGAATGCACATAGATACCCGATAGTGTCAAAAATGGCAAAGAACTTCTTGACTATACTAGTCACCTCAGTGTCTTCAGAATCCACTTTTAGCACCGGGGGTAGAGTTCTAGATGACTATCGGAGTTCTCTACGGCCGGCTATGGTGGAGGCATTGGTGTGTGCTTCTAGCTGGATTAGAGGTGCACATAATGACAAGAAAGCTGTTATGTCAGTAGTATGTTTATTACCAATATTATATTTTATATTATTATTATCTTTTATCTATATCATGCATAACTCGATTAATATTATTATTATCTTTTACATGATGATGATGATGATGTCGAGCCCATTCTATTTTCAAAAAAGCGTGGTGAAGAGCAACTAGTATATGCTACAATGCTAATACTACGAAATTCACATATAGAATATCTAAAATACAAAATGCATATAATTGATGTATCATTCTTTTATTTGACACGTAGGATTAAATTGTTTCATCTCTTCGATTTGGATTTTGGAAGAATGGAGAATGAAGAATAAGAGTAGAGCTTTTGCATTGATGGTCGCATGACATGATGTCATTTTGTGTTTTTGGATGTTGAATTATCTATGTTGAGAGTTCAAGACTTTACATTTGATAATTTATTGAACATGGACTTGGTGCATGTTTGAATGTTATTGTTGACAACTTGAGACTTATTGATGTGTTAATTACATCACTTTTTAGTTATATATGCTTATGAATTGTATAATTGTTCAATATATGTATGTAGATTGTCAGTAGTAAAGGTCATACCTAAATTTTTTCGTGCAACGAGCCCAAATGAGCCTTCGAGCGGCTCGCGAGCCTTTTAGCTCAGCTCGCTGAGCTTTATGAGCCGAGGAGAAGGCTCTGACTCGGCTCGTTGCACCTCCGAGCCGAGCCGAGCCCAGCCCAGCCCAAGTAGAGCTATAAGCCTCGAGCTTTCTATTCAGCCTTATTGGTTCAGTATCTGAGATTGAGAACTGTATGAGTTGAAATTGATAAGAGAGGAGAGGAGATGAGAAGGCCATGCAGATGTGATGGGTTTTGTTTGTTACATGTTGCTCGTGATAAATATGCGAGCCAACATTGAGGTGGGACATGTGGTGGAGAGTAGGGTCGAACAACCACTGTCAACTCACCTCGTAATCTTTTTCGTAACAAGTCATGGGCTCCAATAAATATCCAGAACATACACTTAAACTTAATACTTCTAAATTGTCGAGTACATCATGAGTTTTATTAAAGGATAGTTGTGATCTAAAGATAAGCACAATGAGAGATCAATCAAGGATCGATTGGGAGACGATTAGCCTCTGAGTCCTTTCCACAATTTTTCCCACACGGACAGTTTTCTAGGCATTCTTGGATCGTATTCCAACACTCGTTATCCTTTCTACAACAGAAGTTTTTGCCTTCAGGATGGTCGTTGGGGTTGTGAAAACAATCTTTAATGTCTGCGTAGCTGATTGTCTTCTGTACTCCAATTGTCGTTTTGCTCCCCATGTCATCTATGCTTTTACCTATAAAGATCAAAAGAAACACATATATAACCTGTCAACATAAAAATAAATGGGTATAAAAAGTATGCATATTGTAAAAGATTGTACTTTTAAGAATGATAACTTAATATAAATTGTATTTCCAATCAACAGATGCACTTCGATTGGTTAATTACCGCATATACGTCCAAGACCAGCAGAGCACACCAGAAGAAGCATGGAAAGTAGCAAGAGTCCTTGGCCGGTGTTCTTCAAGTACTTCACCATCGTGACTGATGATTTAAAAGTCCCCTTCTTCTGACTTGAGAGTAAGTATCTCGTGCTTTACCCATGGTTTATACTTATAGCACAAATATATTAACAACAGAAGTTAATGCTTGGCGTCATGGTGACTTATCTTGACATCCTATTTGAATTCCACTTCTAAACATGGCTGGTGTGCCTTATCCTAACGTCTAGCTTTAATGCACAGCTAAACATGGCTGGTGGCCGATCTTAATGTCCAATGTTTAACGTCAAAGCAAGAAATGGTTTATCCTAATGTTTTATGTTTAATGACATAGATAAACATTGGTTGGTTAGTTTTTATGGGCATAATCTCTTCTCTTTTTCATCTCGTTCTTTTGGAATATTTTTATCACTCTTGGTGTAAGAAAACTTTAGAATCTACTAAACAAACCTTTCGGAAAAAAATTCAAGGGGCTAAAAATATTTAGCACAGATAGATATATACAGGTCTTCTCCTATTTTTCATGTGTAAGTTTATAATATAATTATTATCAGCATTTAGTTTGAGAATTCGTTTTGAGGTGGGAGGAACGACCGAAGGTGGTTATCAGATTCAATTTGATTCGGTTCGAGGGGAGGAAGATTCAGAGTTAGTTGATGTGTTCGTGCAGCCATCTCCTATCTGCGCCCATTGATCGGCGTGGTGGCGATTCAGGGGAGTGAGTGATCACTGTTAGCCCTGCGTGCTTGGGAGGGGTGGGGTGCCGTAACACACGGCGGCCTAGTACGTATTATACATGTCTAGATATCAAGCAATGTTATGCCTAATATCAATATGTTTAGCAATTGAACAGTTTCAATTTCCAAATGCTGCCACAATTGAAAAACCTAACTCTACAACTCGAGAAATAAGAATCTGCAAATTGATCTCACGAAACATAAATTAGTGTCGCTCCTTGCATAAATTGGAACCTAAATCACCTACGTAGAGTAGAATAGAAGGGAAGCGATCAAGCAGACGTAGTAGGCGGAGTCGCTCGGCGAGACGAGAAAACGAAACGCAACCTTCTGTGTATACGGTTATCACCATAACGAGCTATCGATCCGTCGATCAACTATAGAACTGGTCCGCTTCTGGGCCTTCCACGCGCCCTCAGCTTGCTGGGCGACGCTGTGGCTGGCGCCTGGCTAGGCCGCGCGTGCCTGGCATGCTCCTTTGAATGTGGCCTGGGTCCGGGTGCATGTCCCTTTGCGCCCTGGCGCTTCCCTTGGTAATGTGGCAGGCCTGTGGCTGCCATTTTGATTTACTCATGGATGATTCGTGGTGTATTGCAGGTAATGAGATGTATCAGTTTGTCGTGTAATCTAAATGCGTGAGACTTCTATTGGCACCACCAAACAAACAAAAACTTTCGTTCGGCAATATCAGTTCTGAACTTGTGAGGGAAGAGCATACAATGGTGCAAACCAAGACTAAGAACGGAAATAATCAAAGAGCGTAAAGATAAAAACATCCCTTGTCCTCAGACTTGGTAACCATCTTCACGGCCTGCTTCAATTAGATCTGCCATGATTGGTCCCTCTACACACAAAGACCAAAGACTAAGAACCAAATAAAATAAAATTACGGGAAAAACATTTGACTGTAACCAAATACAAATCATTATCTCAGTGACAACGTAAATTACCTCTCCACATAAATTACCTCTTGGAGACAGCCTCTCAAGTCACCAACGCCACGAAGGTCAGCTCTAAATCAAAAATGGTATTTCTCTACTACTTGCTTTGGAATGACCTGTAACAACCTATAGGCAAACTAAATATAGGACGAAATTATTTGATAAAGACGCCGAGCTATTAGAAGCAAAATAAAAATAGAACTTCAAATAGATGCGTCCCACGGCACCAAAAAAAAGTTCTAACCAGACCTATACCCATATCTGATTAAGCTAATAGCTCCTCTATATATATGTTCTTGATATCGACATTCATTGATAAGACCTCCCAATTATATGATTTCGTGTGACATGAAATGAATATGAAACGTGCTGCAAGAAGCTGTATGGCAAAGTTGCTTTCCATAACAGACTAGAACATCAATCATACACGAAACAAAAAAGAGACCGAACAACCTATGCCTCCATGGACGCAATATATGTTACGGATCATGGATCTATTCGGTCTACCCTCTATTCCTCTTTTACTTTCATAATTACATCTGAGGCTAGAGGATAAGGATTTATTTATAGACTCCACTTCTAAGTGTTTCAAGAGATCTACCTATTTCGGAAAACCGTTATACTCCTAAACCATATCACCAACCACGATCAAACATGCCAGTTGTATGAGTCTAAAATATACTAGTCCTGGCACACATTTGTGTGTCATGTGCCATGATCAAATTGTACATGAGATCAATTCTAATTTGATTATGTGGGCAAAAGTCTGCAGAGCTGATCCTACAAAACAAACCCAGTTATTTCACCATATGTTGTAAACAAGTAAAATATATATGTACATATAAATATATATTTCAGTAAAGTTGATCTCAATTAATTCCTTTACGGTATTCTAGCACTGCCCTCCTCGGCGCCTCGAGTATTAATTCCCCAAGTTAAATTCCACATCAATTATTCCCTATCACAAGCATCAATTCTATTATATGAATATTTTCACATTGAGTTGCATACCGAATGATTGTAGTATACATATGAATATAAATAGATATTGAAAGCTACATATAAGTCCAACATCTCCCACTTGGCTGAAACATTTAATCAATAATTGAAATCTCATGTCTCTAACATGCTTAGAAAATAATTCCTGACAAAGTGGCTTAGTTAGTGGATCTGCAACCATATTAGTACTAAGCAAGTAAATCAAATGGACATACTTGAGTCTATTCATTACATCACAGATATAGTGATACCTTCCTTTAGTGTATTTACTTTTACTATGAAATTTGGGATTTTTGGAGACCTTGATTGCTGCTTGATTATCACAAAAAATAGTGACAGGTTGTGATGCACTTTCCACGACCTTAAGTGATGCAAGAAATTCTCTTAGCCATACACCTTTCTTTTATGCTTCAGGTGCAGCAATATATTCAGCTTCTATAGAGGATAGAGCAATAGAATCTTGTTTCTTGCTACACCAAGAAATAGCACCTCCTACACCAAAGTAAATATATAACCAGAAGTAGATTTCTGGTCATCCAGATACCCTAGCCAATCAGCATCAGTATAACTCTGTAGCCGAAGATTGTGACCATTAAAGCATAATGAATAATCCATAGTTCCTTTGACATATCGCAAGACATATTTGATTTGTTTCCAATGCTCTTCCCTAGGATTCTTTTGATATCTACTAAGAATTCCAATGGCATGGTTAAGGTTAGGTCGTATGAATAACATAGCATACATAAGACATCCCAAAGTTGAAGAATAAGGAATGCCACTTATTCTGTCTTTTTCTCAAGAGTATTTGAACATAATTCCTCGCTGAGTTTAGTTCCCTTTATAATAGATACATTAACAGATTTGCAATTTTTCATAGAAAATCGTTTCAAGATGCTTCTAAGGTACGCCTTTTGGGACAAACCAAGGATTCGTTTATTCCAATCTCTATGTATTTCCACTCCTAAGACATAGGAAGCTTCTCATATATCCCTCATATCAGATTTAGAAGATAGCCAAGCTTTAACTTCCATCAATGTGTTGGAATGGGAATATTATCAACATATAAAGATAACATCACAAAAAATTTACCGAGAACCTCTATATATATGCAATGATCACCTTCCATCATTGAAAAACCATATGACGTGATAGCATCATCAAAAAGAATATACCACTCACGTAAAGCTTGTTTTAGACCATGAATTAATTTATTTAATTGCACACCTTGTTTTCATTTTCTTTTCTCCTAAACCCTCCGGTGGTAGCATGCATATATATTTTCTCCTCCAAATGTCCTTGAAGAAAAGTAGTCTTAACATCCATTTGGTGGATTTAAAAGTCATAATAAGCAGCTGAAGCACAAAGTTGAAGTAAATTTTGCAACAACAGAAAAGATTTCCACAAAGTCGATACCTTCCCTTTGTATGTAGCCTTTAGCAACAAGCCTAGCCTTATATTTTTCCACTAAGCCAACTGCATTAAGTTTCCTTTTAAAAATCCATTTACAACCTATGGGCTTGCGGTTGTTTGGTAGTGTAACAACTTCCCAAACTTTATTCATTTTCATTGAGTACAATTCTTCCTGCATTGCTTCCATCCATAATTTTGATTGAGGGCAACTTATTGCCTCTTAGAGTGCACTTCCCCCAAAAATACTTAATAGTCATCTAGATATGATGGTGGTTGTATATTCCTCCCACTTCTCCTAAGCATGTTATAGTAATGGGAGTTTGGCTTGTGTTTTCATCAACACGAGAGTTGATTCCAGATGTATCCATCTGATTATCCGATGGAGTGGTCAACAATTTTACTCTTGCCCGTTTAGCACAGTGAGATGTGTTTTCGTCTAAAAATACTACATCCCTACTTTTCACAAATTTATCATTTCGTAGATCGTAAAAATGATAACAATTTGATCCAGTAAAAACTTAGTATGTGGATTTGACACTTTAATTTGAGCATTATACCTCAAGCAGCCAAATGACGAAATGGAGATTTCCTCCCATTCCATAACTCATAAAGAGTGACTTGGACAGCTTTAGAGAGTGAATGATTTAATAAAAAAACACCGGTATGTAAAGCTGCACTCCAGAAAGACATCAATGTTTTTAGGAGAAAGCAAAAACATGATTTTTTTTTAATCATGAAATTTGAATCATCTAATTTACAAGATCTAAACAATTCAGTGAAAACACTATTTGATGCCATCGAGAATAAATTTTACCGTTCCGGAAGAAAAAAATTGAGACGCCGTGCTGAACTGAACCAAAAAATTGAGACGCCGTGCTGAACTGAACCGCGGAGCAACAGAAAATTTGTGCAGTCGATTTCTGATCCAAGCTACACGTCAACGCAATACAAGCAGATCACCAGTTCCTTGCAGTCAATTTCTTCGCTGCATGCAGCCTCAGATGGATTGCACGTCAGCCAAGAAGGAAAGAATCACGGATGTGCAAAGATCGCAGCGGCAGCGTGGAGGCAGCGGACCAATCGCGGCACGCGCGGCACCAGAGTTCGCAGCAGATTAGGGTCGGCGCCCAGCGGATTTTCTTGAGTAGATTGGTTTGGCTCTCATACTAATACTAATGTTAGAAATTATGGGTTTATCCAATTTATCTTTTATTTCTCTATTTTCTTATGGTGCTATTCGAAATTACATCCGCACGCAGGATGGGTCTGCACGTATGTCAATCATGTCCAAAACAAATCTAGCTATTCTATCCTTTATCGTAACCGAGCAAAACATATACGTATATATAAATTTTAGTAAAGCCATCTCAACTAATTCTTTTTTTGTATTCCAGCACAGTTGTCATCGGCATCTCGAGCATTAATTTCCCGAATTAAATTCTGTATTTAATTATTCCCTATCACAAACATCAATTCCATGATATAAATAATTTACGTTGAGTTATATACCTAATGGCTACAGTATATATAAAAATATAAATAAATATTGAAAGCCACATACATGACCAGGAATGGGCAGCAGAAAGGGAAAACCCTCTTCTCAGCATATTATGCTCCACTTGAAAAGAGCTGAATGACCATAGGAGCTGTAGAGAAAGAAAGCATTAGGTAGAAGGAGTAGAACTAAACATAATAGATATTAAATGAAGGAAGCTGATCTCAGTGATCTGGCCTCTATAGGACCTAATAAAGAAAAAAAATTGGACCATCAAGTAGTGGAATTGCAGCTCGGACGTGATATGTAAACATTCAAGATCACACAGCAACATGTCGTAGAGCAGATAAAAGCAATTAGTTTTTGCCTCAACCAGAATACCAAACCATGCCAAATAACATATTGTTGACGATTGGTAAACCGCCGATCTTACGTAATACGTGGAGAAATGAGAGAAGGGGATCGTATCCGGAAACTGATCACGAATCGGGCCACTGGCGATAAGATTTATACAGGTTCAGACCTCTCTTAGGATAACAACCCTACGTCCTGTTAGTTTATATTGATCTTGAGACAAGATACAAGGGAGTGTGTCTAATCCTAGATGAATCTACAAAATCCTAGATGAATCTACAACTAGTCGGAGGTGGTTGTCGAGGCTGATCTTCCCTTCTACTTGGTCGGAAGTCAATTAAACTTCAGATGTCTAACTTGTAGGTCTTGAAAGGTTTGTGGGACTAGAAAAGCTTGTAGAACCTTCAAGGCTTATCTTCTCCGCAGGCCATCAGGGTCCTTTTATAGAGGGTATACTGTATCGTAGGAGATACGGACTCATCTCCGAATAGGACTCCATCATCCGTAAACAGTAGGATTGACTGTCTAGTTTAAGGAGTTTCAAATACCTACGGGTGGTTTCCTTATCGACCTAGAGTCCTTCTCCGAGGTACACTTCTTCCTGGGTAATTAGGATATCCCTAGGTCTTTGTGTATTCATATACAAATACTGTCATCGTATACAATAGTTGTACACTACTCATCGTCACCTGTTGAGCCATCGGAGAAAAGAGTTGCATGAATAAAAGAGTAAAAAACACAATCACTTCATAAAAAATCACAAAGTTATGACCAAAACATTTTGGAAATTATGTCAATGCTATGATTAATTAAGACTGAACTAGCTACATGCATGCAGTGCAGTGCGGTGCAATTTTATCAAGAAAAGGATTGTTTCTATCCATTTTGAACATATAACTATATAAGTGTATAATTTGGATGACATCAAGCCATGGCCCATCCATTTATGGATTTTTCTTTATTAATGTCAATCGCAAGCGATATACTGTTACAAATTTAATCATATAAGCCTTGCCGCACAATCGAATAGTATTACAGACAGCAATGCACTCTCTATACCATATAGAACAACGTCACTAAAGAAACTATCAGGATGGGTCTCCACACGTGCCAATCATGCCCAAGCATATGGAGATAAGCAGGTATAGAGATGGACAACACAATGTTCCAATAACAACTGGTTGAACATGTAGCCACATATGTACAGACCAAATACAACTAAAATAAGCTGGTGCAAGCAAGTGAATAGACGTACGATACTGTAAGGTCGATGGATATAAGCTCACATAATAGAATTATCTGTCCATCTAACTCCAGGAGTAAATAATGCTAATCCCCAACTGCAGATGCTTAGGGGAAAAAACAATTAATTCTTCCTTTTGCTAATTAAAGAGATAGCAAGTTGTAAGGAACCAAAAATGATCAGTCAGATGGTCACCCGGACACAAAAGCGAGCATCACAATCTGCGTCAATCGCATAAAGAGTATTGTCAGGAAACAGAGATAATTTGTAATTTCAAACACGAAATAGACATAATAGAAAGAGAACAAAACATACCCCCAGCCATGATCTTCTTAGAGACATAACTTTTCTTGAAGGAGGGCAAGAGCAATGCATCGTCATTTGGCACTGGGACATGCGGTCTCTTGGACTTCCAACGAGATGCATTACTAGACTTAATTACAAGAACGCCTGCCTATTCACTCCCATCTCTTGATGGGGAGTTGAAGCAACTCAGCTTTCAGACCGTGAGCCTATATATCCTAGGATAGAGCAACGAGCACCTCAGACTGTTTTGCTGCCACCGTTCCAAGGCTTTCCCATACAAACGCCTGCATGCACAGGCGTTAGGGAGAGCAGGCCTTCGAAATCCCATCCTTGAGATCTTGCAGTGGGAGAGGGCGAATAAGATTTTTGGGAAGCGCTTTTGCGCGACTGCTCGCTTTGGACTTCTTCATCTACGTCAAGCTAAGAGGCGGACTACTTCGTCTATGCCGACTGCGGTGCAACTGAATGACTACTTCGTCTATATCAAGCGTGGCACGGATGTACGACTACGTCATCTACATCATGACGGGTGACAACAACAACAGCTCTGCCCTAGTCTTCCCTGCAAACGTCATGTATGTTTTGAATATTTTTCTATTGTGTACTAACAGTGAACATGCTAGTGTACTGCCTGTTGATATGCTTATGAACTGCCTAGTTGATTTTCTATTGAACTGTCTAGCATGTGTAGATGTACTTCCTATTGCTATGTTTTAGTACTGCCCAGTATGTAGTAGTGTTCTGTCTAATAATATATTATTGTACTGTCTAATGATATACAAGTGTTTTGCCTAGATATGTGTTAATGTACTGCTTGCTGTCATGCACCGTACGTGCTATTGCACTATATAGTAATTTGTGTTAGGAATATGTTCATGTCATATCATGTTTTTTGGATTCATTTTATTTAAAAATTGCTTAATATTTTAATATTTTCTCAGTTATGCAGTCGTAGGAAGAAAGAGTGCACAGTTGGCAACTATAAGAAGCTGACAAATGTGGGCTGGCTCAAAAAGGTACACAACAAAATCTCCTGTGTGTCTTGACCCCCGGAAACAGTCTGTCACGGTTGGAACACCATCATGTACAAAATGGCAGGTGGCTCGACAAGCAGCCTTGGTGACGCCGATACTACGTCCTCCAAGACTATGTCCTTCTTGGGCCACTGGATGAATGACCCAATTGCGTCTCCCAAAATCTGCATATCGTCGTCCGCGCGTGCATGGAATAGCGGGACTCGCATGAATTAGGGGTCAACAATGTCGACGGTGCACCTAGCAAAACCTACCGCCATCGCCACACCGTGTAATGTACCCCCTTGAGCGGGCAGATACACCAACCCAGAAGCGGCCTCCAAGAGAAAACCCAATTGGGCTATAATAACTTGGAGCTTGCACTTCTTTGGCTCGCTGATGCCATCGACTGCATACGTTGCATTGGTATCATTGAGACATTCAGGTCCGCCTGATGCGCAGCTACTTCGACGGGCACCGGGGCTGGGGTGTCCAAAACCTTCTTGTTGTGATCTGAATCTTTCCTCCATGCCTTCTCTCTTTTTTGTCAACCTAGCCTCAAGCATCTGTTCAAACTCGGGCATAAGTATTTGACGGAGCTCAGATTTCATCTGCTCATTTTTTGCGATCCGCTTTGGTTCTTTTCCATTCTTGTCTCGACTGTTCATCGAGTGGGAATGCCTTGCTATGTCTGACTAGGAGCCCTTGACCACGAGTACAGCCCGAGTGCTCCTTCATTCCCAAACTGGCTGTGAGAATGTCGTCAGCCCTAACAGACTGGAAAGAGCCTTGGGAAGCTTGAACACTCAGCTCCTTCTACAGAGGGCAACATATGGTACGTAAGTAATCATTATGTTATTAATTTACAGACTAATAACTCGGATGACTAGGTCATCTAACGTTATCGATCGTACCAGGTGTTGGTAAACTTCTTGGCCGGCAAGGTTCTGGAAGGTTGTTTGACCCGAAGAGCTAGTAGTAGACCTTCCTCTAAACCAGTATCGAGCACACTCCGTCTCGACATCAGTAAATGGTGGGGTCAGTGCCCCAAAGGCGTACTTCTTCATCCTCCTTCTCCCATTGTCTCTTTTTGCCGTAGTATCCTTTCATGCCCATTCTGTGCGGGTGTTTGTTTCTTTGCCACTAAGGCCTTGTGTTTTCCACTTTTGCGATAAAATTCAGATGTCCTCTTCATCTCCACAAATTTATCCCAGTCTTTAGGTGCAATCATCGGGTAAGGGCCAAAGGGCTCTTTTTGTTCCTGGACATATTTCTTGTTCAACACATGTTTCCAATTCTTCCACGAACCGCAAGCCTTCAGCTCCGCAGCTCGTCGCACATCCTTGACCCATCTTTCGGGCACCATGAAAGATTCCATTATCTCATCCACTAATAATTTACGTTCGTCCTTGGTTACTTGCTTCCAGTTACTTAACAGGATGCTGACCCGACCCCTCGCGACCACCCCGCATATGGTCCTAAATTTTTTCATAGTTTTTTCCGGTTCTATAGGAGCCCTAGATTCCTCGTGGATGGCCTGCACTTCGAAGCATCCCTTTGACTTCATTGAGGGTTTTCTAGGACGGTGCACTGATTTTGCCGAGGAGTCAGACGGTCCTCTCGGTGACGGATTCATTGGACCTCCTCGGAGAGGCATTATCGGATGACATCTAGTGAATTAGGTTATGTTAAAAGAGCACTGTACCAAGATATCCATAAGCACATATTCTAATACCGCTAGAACGAAACAATTAGGAGTCCACATGTTGAAATGGTGTAAGAAAAATAAATGCTCACTACTGCAGAACAGGTCCACTACTGACGGTCGCCAAACCCCCTCTACTGACGGACAGGGGGCCCGTCACCCTGGAAATGTCAGTGGAGAGGGTAACTCCACTGACGGTCATACGGTCCGTCAGTACTGTTAATTTCTACTGACGGTCACACAGGGACCGTCAGAGGAGATATGTATTCCTGCTAACCGACGGGCACCTGGTTGTATCAGTACTGACGGGCGCGTAATAAATGACCGTCAGTATAGGTATATCTTCACTGACGGGCTGTCAGTAAGTGACCGTCAGTAGAGATATGTCGACGGGGTCCTAGTTCTATCAGTACTGACGGGCGCGTAATGAAAGCCCGTCAATAGAGGTTAAACTCCACTGACAGGCTGTCCGTAAGTGCCCGTCAGTAGAGGTATGCATTCCTGCTAACCGAAATGGATCTGTGTTAGCTCATAATCACACTTAGATTATTCATAATAATAGACTATAGTATTACATTATTCCTAATCACAGGTTATACGAACTATTCATTCACAGAGTCAAATCTCTTAATCGCATAACATTTATAATCACATATATAGTATGTACACTCCAACGACGGTCACAAGTATGAAACAATTGTTTATTCAATTACAGAAACAACGATTCTATTGATTCCCGCTTAAGTTTGGCTTCGGAAATTGGGGGCCGACGTAGAATTCACCCATCGGATTGATGACTTCAAGGTTGATGAGTCTGGCGAAGACTTTTGGATCCGAGCAAAGTCCTGTCGCCAGTCGTACATATGACTTCCCAGCTCGCTCCAAGCCTTCAGTTCTTTCATATCTTTCCAATGCTTGTTCTTGTACCGGACAAATAGGTCCATATGGGCACAGGTGTAGTACCCACATGTCACGGAACCTTCCGGCTGAACTCTGCAAGGGAACTTGTAATGGTGTACCAATTTTTTTCGCTTTCACAGGTATTTTTTGATGGCCCGAGAACTTGGCTCTGAAAAAGGCTGCATCCAGAATCTTAGTTATATTTGTGAAGTCCGCTGTCTTGTTCGACGAGGAGTCAAAGTAAAAAGCCTTGGCCCAGCTTGGAACGATCGCAATTAGGACCCAGTGGTCGCTGCGTAAATGTGAACAACTGAACGTAAGCAGGCGGAGATACGTACGTAAAAAACAAAAATAAACTCCACGGTGCTAAGTTTCTCGTGCTCCTTGCGGTAAATAAAGCAGTCATTCGGACACGCATGGAACCTCTGCACCTCTAACTCAAGAGGGCAGACAACCTTCTTGGCTTCTTCGGTGCTCGTGGGCAGCAATTTGTTTTTCGAAAAAACTTTTGCAAGAAAAGCCAGTGTCTCATCGAAGCCTTCGTCCGGACAGTTGTGGGCTGTCTTGATCCTTAGAAGTTCCAGTGTGACCGACAGACGCGTGTGCTCTGGATCGGAACCGGTATACAACGGGATTTGTGAGTCTTCAACTAGTCTCGAGAACTTAGCAGCCTCTCTTTCATCCTCGGGATCTATCACCACCTGCTCCACCATGTGAACGTCCTGCACCATATCGGCCAAATTGTTTCCCGTTTCTCCTTCGGCGTCCGGTTCGATGCTCCCCTCGTCTTCTTCGTCATCTCCGTGTTCGGCAGCTTGCTGTAACACCTGATCTTCCTCCTCCTCGCCGTGACATGTCCAACGTGTATAGCCTGACATAAAACCCTTAAGCGCCAGGTGTACCGTCACCCTCCCTCTTGTATCGAACATTACCAAATTTTTGCAATCGCGACATGGACAGCAAATCTTCGTGCCACCTTTTGCCCTCATATCTCGTTCGGCGACATCAAGAAACTCGTTCAAAGCCATAGCCCAACTCTCTGTCGCCCGGTTGTCGTACATCCAACTGCGATCCATCGATCAACACCTACGACACGAAACTAATCAGTTCGATAACCGAAAACCACATCAAATACATATACGACATGAAAAGAACACTGGCGAGCATTATTACCGAGCGCTAGCGATCTTTTTGGTGAGAAATGAGAGATGTATGGAGAGAGTGAGAGTGAGAGGAGGAGGGAGAGATGAGAGAGAGCTAGAAATGAGAGATGTATGGAGAGAGTGAGAGTGAGAGGAGGAGGGAGAGATGTATGGAGAGAGTGAGAGTGAGAGGAGGAGTGAGAGATGAGGAGGAGGGAGAGAGGGAGAGTGAGAGGAGGAGGGAGAGAGTGAGAGGAGTGAGAGAGAGGGAGAGTGAGAGGAGGAGGGAGAGAGTGATCTAGATCTAGATCTAGATCTAGATCTAGTCTCTCTAGAGCATGGGGAGGAGGGTTGGGGAGAGGGGAGAAGTGTTGGTGGGTTGGAGGGGGAAGGGGGGGCGGCGGCGACTGGCTCGGCAGCAGCTAGGGCGACGGCGGCACTCGCTGCTGGCCAGTGGGCGCGCGAGCACTGGCCAGCAGCGAGGGCCCGCTCTGCTTATATAGGCGAGATCACCACTGACGGTCGCGTAAAAGGGGACCGTCAGTGAATCTTCAACCAACCATGCAATAATCTCCACTGACGGACGAGGATCTATACCGTCAGTGAAGACAACGTCTCTACTGACGGGCAGGTCCCAGGGCCCGTCAGTAAAATGCAACGTCATATGTTCCCATTTACATTGACGGGCCACATCTGAGCCCGTCAGTGGATCTGTAATATTCACTGACGGGCACTTAAATTGGGACCGTCAGTGAAGTTCACGCGTCATCTATGCCACCTCACGTTCATCTCCACTAACGGGTCGATTTTCCACCCGTCAGTGGTGCTCCTCACGTTTATCTTTGCTTCCTTCTCCGCTGACGGGCTCTTTGGTGTCCGTCGGCGGTGTTACCCTGCAGCAACGGACCTTTTTGTGCCCGTTAGTGGAGGGGGTTCAGGAGAAGGTCAATCTGCAGTAGTGGCTCTTTGAAAGACCAACTTAATAAAATAGAACATGGCTATAGTGTAGAATGTCCTCCGACTAGAGCTCCAAATCAAACTAACAGCAATTCTAGTTCAAGTTATACTGAAAACTACTATGCAGTTTAGGAAACCTAAGTAACCATATTAACAATGTTCTGATTCCAATGAGTCATATAATACCTAATAACCGAACATGCAATGACTTGACAAGCTAACTGTCCCATTGACATCTTGCACTTAAGCAATTGGGAAACAGTACTCGATCGTTCGATTGGTCTATAAACTAGCCATACCAATAAATCTATATATCATAATTCACGCTGAACCATTATGATAGTACGATTAACAGGTCAAGTTGATCGATCCTATTAACATAATTCACGTTGAACCATTATGATAGTAGGATTTCGAGTTAATTTTAAAAGAGACTGGGCTGCCGATGAACCATTTAAATGATCAGAAATCAAATAACATAACAAATTTGATTAACTTCTCTCAGTACACATATCGTTTCTTGATAATAAAAAAAGCATACAAGTTTCATGGCTGAATCAAGCACAACCGAGATTAACTATTCCAACAGTACCGCCAGTAGAATTTTTTTTCCTTGCTATAGTAGTAGAGCTATTCATGAGCCCACATTGACCAGCTTACCGGGACAGTGGGCGATGGCATGAGGGCAACCGACCAGCGAGGAGGGCGTTAACGTGGGCGCTCGGGGTGGGGGAGGCGGTCCTCGGCAAGGGAGATGATGACGATGGCGCTTGGTCCTTGGGGCGAGCGATCGACGACGGCGAGGGCGCTCGGGTCCACGGGGCGGGCGACGGGAAGGAGCACCAAGGGGGCTGGCAGCTTGAGCCCAGGGCAGATGTTGAAGACGTCGACGTTGGGGGCGGGAGGCAGCAGCGGGGTGCGTCGGGCTCGGGAGGCGGCAGCGGGGTGCGTCGGGCTCGGGAGGCGGCAGCGGTTGGGGTGGCTGCAAGGGCAATGCCGCCAATTAGGGCTCGGGCTCGGGAGGCGGCGGCGCGGTGCGTCGGGCTCGGGAGGCAGTGGCGGGGTGCGTCGGGCTCAGGAGGTGGGGCCGGCGTCGGTCCGGGTCGGGAGACGGCCGTGGCGCTAGGGCTCGAGACGGGAATAAGATCACTAAGAATATGAGAGAGGGCCGCGCGCTGTGGAATTTTAAGGGATGCACATCCCAAACGGTTACGAACTATTAGCCGTTTGGGATATGTATCATCCCAAACGGTTTTGGTGTCTTAACCGTTTGGGATATGGCACACATCCGAAACGGTTTTGGTATCTTAACCGTTTGGGATATGTCCCGCATCCGAAACAGTTTTGGTGTCTTAACCATTTGGGATATGGTGCCCCCTACATCATATAGCCGTGTTCTCTTCGTTAACGTTTCATCTCCCCCGAGCCCCCTCGATCGTCTTTTTCGCCCCTCGTCTCCTTCACCCCGAGTGCACGCACCACCCCCGAGCCCTATATAGCCCATCGTCGCTGGCCTCCTCTCCTCCTCCACCATCGTCACTGGCCTTCGATCTACTCCGCCTCCGTACCGTCGCCGCTGGCCTCTCCTCTTCCTCCACCGAGTACAGTATGTACATCGCGCGACGTCTCGCTGCAGCACGCCTCCACTAGATCGATCTCCTTTCCTGCCCGGTCGATCTCTCCCTCGCCACGGAGGTAATAAGCCGCCCTTGCCCTCGCCCTCTCCCTAGATGGATCTTCTATATATGCGGAATGTATATATGTACATATTAAAAGTTGCCCTCGCCCTCTCCCTAGATCTTCCATGTATGTGACCAATATATGATCTTGCCTTAATTAAGATCTTTAGGGTTTATTTATGTTGTATGAGAAGTGTATCATTGCAGTAACTAAAATTCGTGCCGTTGATCTATTGAAGCTAGTTTCAAAAGAATTATTTTATTGTACTAGTCTCTCGTATAATTTATACAATATCATTGCATATATATATTTTAGATGGACAAGTCATGAAACAGCTATACCAAAACAGCTCTATCTGCATATCTCAGTCGGTTTTTAGTTGGGAACTGACTGGGATAGTATAATATCTCAGTCGGTTTTCAGAATGAACCGGCTGAGAAGTTGTTATCTCAGTCGGTTTTATAACCGGCTGAGATAATTCGTATTATCTCTACCCTTTCTCTTAAGCCGGATGAGAAACCGGCTGAGAAAGCCATTTTCGGCCGGCTGTAATTGTGTTTTCTGTAGTAGTATAGCACACATCCCAAACGGTTTTGGTGTCTTAACCGTTTGGGATATGTCCTGCATCCGAAACGGTTTTGACGTCTTAACCGTGTGGGATATGGTACATATCCCAAACGGTTTTGGGTACACATCCCAAACGGTTTTGATGTCTTAACCGTGTGGGATGTGTACACGTCCCAAACTGTTTTTCTGTATTAACCATTTGGGATGTGAATATCCAGTAGGATTAAATATATTTTTTAGGCCAGCAGCCTGCATATGCATCAGAATTTCCAGCACATAGCAACTGAGTTCATTCATTTCCACAAATATATACTGCATTGAATCATTTCCACAAATGTGTACTGCATTGATTCATTTCCACAAATATATACCTAACTTCACAAATTACATATATAGCATTCGTTGATTAATCACTCATTCCACTAGCTTATTTCCTTTGAACACTAGCCCTTCCGAGTGATCTTCACGTACATAGCATATTTCTTCAAGTTGTTCTTCCTTGACCCTTATGAGGTCTTCAATAGGTGGCAAGTCGTCGAATTGGTTGTATTCATCCTCGTCAACCATATTCTCAATTCCGACGATCCTCCTTTTCCCACATAGAACTACATGCTGCTTCTTATGTGCGAGGTCTTTTACGTAGAAGACTTGGGTAACTTGGGTGGCAAGTACGAAGGGTTCGCTTTTGTATGCGGCTTGGTTGAGGTCGACGTACATGACGCCGTACTTATCAACCTTCACATGTTTCAGATTGACCCATTGACACCGGAACAAAGGAATCTTGAAAAACACTTAATCAAGCTCCCAAATCTCCTCGATCATCCCGTAATAGAATTCTTTGTTTCCAGATGTATCTTGGACTTCTATGCAGACAGAGCTGTTTTGGTATATGCTCTTCGCATCTTGGGCCTTTGTGTAGAATGTGTACCCATTTATATCGTATCCTTGCTAAGTTTGAACTGTAAATATAGGCCATTTTGCCAACCAGGTCAGCGTGTCGGTTGAGGAGCCCCCGATGATTCGCTTCTTAATCCATTGGTTGAATATCTAATTGTGCTCTTTCATCCTCCAAGCATCTGTCGCTCTCGGATACTCCTCCCTTAGCTTTGCCATATGTTCTACGATATAAGGGGACACTAAGGTCATGTGTTGCAAGACGGTGAAATGGGCTATAGCATGTGCTTCCGCATCAGGGGTGATTGCTTTCCTTCCTATGGTCCCGATTCCGTCAAGTCTCCCCTCATGGTGAGACAGAGGCACACCAATCGGCTGTGCTTCAGCCATGTAGTTGATGCAGAACTCGACAACCTCCTCTGAAGTATAACCTTCGACGATACTGCCCTCTGGCCGATTTCAGTTCCGAACATAGTGCTTCAGAATTCCCATGAAACGCTCGAACGGATACATGATTCGTAGAAACACCGGGCCGCACATCTGTATCTCGTGCACGAGGTGAGTAATGAGATGGACTATGATATCGAAGAACGATGGTAGGAAATACATCTCAAGTTGACCACCTCGTCTTGCAGGTCACCTAATGAAAGGGGATCTATGACCTTCCGAGATATTGTGTTAAAGAAACAACACAACCTCATTAGTGCTTCTCGGACATCAATAGGCAAAATATTTCTGATAGCCACTGGGAGCATATGTGTCATCATCACATGACAATCATGAGACTTCATGCCAATTAACTTCAAGTCTGCCATAGAAACAAGATTCTTTATGTTCACCGAGTAACCGGATGGAACTTTAACGGTACCCAAGAACTCGCACAGCTCAATTCTCTCGTCCTTCGATAAAGTGTAGCAAGCAGGGGGAGGTACGTCCGGCCTTTATCGGTCTTTATTAGTGTTAACTCAAGTCTGATGCCCATATGGACCAAGTCCATTCGTGCATTAACGCCATCCTTTGTTTTGTCACGGATGTTCAGTAACATACCAAACACGCTGTCACATACGTTCTTCTCTACGTGCATGACATCTATGCAGTGACGCACTTCTTGATCCTTCCAATAAGGTAGCTCCCAAATATTGATCTCTTCTTCCAGATGCTATTCTCACTAGGCCGCTTTTTTGATTTAGGCCCCTTGCCAAGCACAACTTTGATGTCCTTCACTATATCATGGACCTCTGTCCCAGTAAAAGGCCTTGGTTTCGCACCGTGTTCTGTCTTCCCGTCGAATTGATTCTTCATGCTACGGTATGGGTGATTTCTTATCAAGAATCTTCGGTGACGCATGTATACGGTTTTACATGAGTGCTTCAGGCACATGCTCGCGGTATCTTCTAAGCATGTCACGCAGGCTTTGGCTCCCTTTGTAGTCTGCCCTGAGTAGTTACCATATGCAGGATAATCGTGGATGGTAAGGAACAACAACCCACGTAGATCAAAATACTCTTTTCTGTACGCATCCCATACCTTTACCCCCTCGTCCTTCCAGAGAGTTTATAGTTCTTCCATCAGTAGTCTAAAGTAAACGTCGATGTCATTTCCAGGTTGCTTTGGCCCTTGGATAAGTATCGTCATCATGATGTACTTTCGCTTCATACATAACCAAGGAGGAATATTGTATATGCACAGAAGAACGGACCAAGTGTTGTGTCTGCTGCTCATACTGCCGAATGGATTCATTCCATCGGTACTCATTCCAAACCTTACATTCTTCGGGTCCGCACCGAAGGATGGGTACTTCCTATCGATGTTTCTCCACTGGGCCGCATCTGCAGGGTGTCTTATCATTACATCGCTCTTATGACCATCGGCATGCTAACGCATCAACTTTTCCTCCGGGTTCGCAAACAACCTCTTCAAACGAGGAATTACAGGTAGATACCATGCAACCTTGTAAGGAATTCCATTCGTCACCTCAGCGTATTCCTCGTCCTTGTCCAGACCACCCTTACTCTTGTATCGAGGTGCTTTACAGACCGGACATGAAAGCAAGTCCGCATACTCTTTGCGGTACAGGATACAGTCATTCCGACAAGTATGTATTCTTTCAACCTCCATTCCCAAGGGACAAATAACCATCTTGCATTTGTATATTGTTTTAGGCAACTCATTATCATCTGGTAGCATGTCCGCGAACAGACCTAACATCGCCGTGAAGCTCTTGTCAGACCATTCGCTACTTACTTTCAATTTCAGAAGTTCAAGTACAGATGACAACCTGATGTATTTTGCCTTGCAGCCTGAATACAAAGGTTTCTGAGAGTCCTCTAACATGATAATGAATTGCTTATACCCTCCATCATTATGGTTCCCCTCTACATCACGCGGCATATGATCCAGATCATGCATAGTATCCGCATTATCCGACATCACATAATCGGAAGCACAGTCGTCACCATCTGGCTGGTCATATTGACTGTGTTTGGCATATCGTTCAATTCGGTGTCATCGATGTTATTATTATCTTCATGTATGATCGCCTCTTCACCGTGCTTATTTCAACATGTACATCCTTCCTTGAAACCCCTTCGAATCAAGTGTGTTTCAATCTACTTAGGGTTCTGCCACTGTCTAGTATTATCACAATCAACGCATGGACAAAAAATCCACTCTTCTCCCTTATTGTGCATATCCACCACGACAGCTTTTAAGAAACCAACGATGCCTTGGATGTACGTTTGGCTAACACGGCCTCGTTGTACATCCACTCTCGATTCATCTATGTATGTTCACATATGAAGAATTAATTAGTCTCTCACTCTATATAATTAAGTACCACGATGCTAGCTCTATAACTTAATTTTGAATATAGTCATGTATGCATACTATTGTATATACTTCCTCCATCCAGAAGTATATACCACTTGTAGGTTTTCGTAGGATCCAATGCAAAACTTTGACTATAATTTTTAATCATAATATGATATCAGAAATAGTAAATAAATATGTAATACCAGACTTTTGCAAAAGAAATACAATGAAATAATTTTCACATACTCAATCTATATATTTTCTCACATACTTATGATTAAAGTTTTAAATACATTTCCGAATGGTTGTAGTATATAAGAGAACAAACATCATCTCCTATTTTGGATGTAACGACTTCATAGAAAATGTACAAATCTAACAAGAAAAGGTCCAATTTTGAGAGAAACTAAAACTTGACTTGTTCTAAACAATACAAGATATATAACAATAGAAATGTAATTACTAACATTTAAAAACCAACAACAAATATGTCTTATAAAAGTATGTAACAACTAAAATGGGAATATCCGGTTGCCTTAAATTCGCCACCCAAATCGCCAGCAAATCGCCCGCCAACCGAACAGCCAACACTTATGTCGGGCTTCCAAATCTATCTGGTTGGCCGAGATATTTATTGGGCTAATCATCCCAATCGGTTCAAAAAATAGAGCCGTCGTGAATAAGTAAGTCATCCCAAATAGCTCTGTTTCACGAACCGTTTGGGATTACATCGTAGACGGTTACACTTTTTAACCGTCGCGGATAAGGCAGTCATCCCAAACGGTTCATGAAAGGATTACATCACAGACGGTTCAAATTTTTTAACTGTCGCGGATGTAATATCATCCCAAACGGTTCATTTTCGGCCAACCTATCCCAAACAGCTAGAAAATTAGAACCATTTAAGATGTGCGGCAAACGCGACGGCTATGGTTAACCGTTTAGAATGAGTTATCGTTTATGTACCGTTCTGTACTAGTGGTGGGAGAGGAGGCGGCGTCCAAGACTTCTGGTTCTACCGCTCCACCTGCAAAACCGTGTACCTGCACATCGGGTGCGTGAAGGAGGCTGCACTCCAGATCCGCGCCGGCGGCGGCTCGAGTACCGACGATAATAGGCTGGTCCCTTTCGTTAGGGAGACTGCGCTGACGAAGTACGGTGGAGCGAGAGCTGGGGGTAAATTCGAGCGCATTTGCAAGATGATTGCAACCGTCGTGCGTATCATCGTCGCGGTGATTATTGGAGATCCGACGCCGATAATTGTAGCAGCTGTCCGTGATCGACACCCTCTTGTCCAGGTCCACCGCGTAGCTGCTTGCTCCACCGTAGTACGTTGGGTTGCATGATGCCGGTCATATATAATACTCGACCGGGTAGTAGTGCTTGGTTTGATGATTTGTTGGCCATGTCGGGATTACTCCGGTACTCAGATCCCTAGCGTACGTATTGTAATATTTTTGGGATTGCTCCGTCCATTTCCGATTTTCGTCTTCCATGTAAAAATAGTATGTCAACGATATATGCATAATGAATCAATTACCATACATGCTATGCGTAATCTTGCTACTGTTCATGAGTGTTGTGGCAATGCATTTATCTCTTTTCCAAAGTTGAGTTCAGATGAAAAAAGAGTGATTGAGCAAGAGATGAATAATTATTGAGGAATGGTACGTAGATCGGTGCGTTCAGATCTCGTTTATGTGCAACACGTACTCATTGTAAGCTCGTAACAAACTCTCCTAGCATCCGTCACACGTAGGGGAACAGCGCGTCGCTGGTGTCATGGAGTGGGAGCAGATGTCTGCCGATGTTGGTTTGCACGCTTTCGTCTCGTCTCAAGGTACTACAGGTAGATTAGTCACAGAAGACAAACTAATCATGAAAGTTAGTAATATAAAGCAAAGTAAGCATACGTACGTTGGTTAAGTCAAGAGCCGGATATATATGCGTGTGTCCGTCTCGGGAATCTTTTTTTTTAGAGAGGATATATGCATATATTAAGATAAGGAAAGCAGGTACACCAGCAAGGGACAGCTGCTCCCCGCAAATTGCAAGAAAGCTCCTAGAAAAAGAAAAAAATACAAGCACGCCCCTAGGGCCATCTTCAACCTTGACGCTGCCGCCCTTCATCTCCTCGCCGACGAATCGCCGAGCAAGCCAAAGGACGGAAGAGCCAGGAGCTTCAACACCAGAAGCTTCAGCAGCTACAACGCTTGCAACGAACCTTAGAGGACCCAGCCTCGTTAAAGAGCCGCAACAATCAACCGCCACGAACGGCGGCAACCTTCCATCGGAGCAGAGCGCATCGGCGGGGACAAAGCCCTGTTCTGCGCAGGCGAAAGCAGCACGCATCTGCTTTAGGAGTAGAAGCGACAGCAAGAGCCGGAGGGCCTCCATCCCCATTGCCGGAATCCCCGAGATCCAGATGAAGACCCTGCACAACAAACACAACGAAGAACGAAACCAAACGCCCACAAGCTCCTCGACGACAACAGCGAAGGCGCCGACGACAGCGAAGGCGCCGACGAGCCGAGGTTGGAGTCGAGGCGACAAAAAACCTACCATCGCCGGAGACCTTGACGAACCGGCGGCAGGGAAGAGGTACAAAAAGGGGCCAAAGCCGGCCCTATCTACACACCCGGTAGAGGCCGCGCTTCCCCCCACCTCGCGGTGCCCACAGGCAACCGGAGGCGAGGGAGAACGGCGGCCTCGCCAGGGGGAGAGACGGAGAATAGAGGACGCCGAGCGACTCGCCTCTCTCACCTGTAGCAGAGAAAAGGGAGTGCACACGCCGTCCGATTTTGTAGATGTTAGACGCGCACACACCGACAGCCTCCGTCTCGGGAATCTTATCTGCATGTTCTTATCTCCCTTCGAGTGTATGGTTCTGTAAGTTTTAGTTGGTCTAAGTGTATAACAGACATAAATTAATGTGACAGTTAAATCTGAACCATGCATGTTTGCGACCCATCTCGACCGAAGCTAGTTGCCGATTTCAATCTGTACCAATATAAAAAGGAACAGTAATCAATCTGAACCCTTCATCTCACCTTTATCAAACGGTTAGTATTTTAATTTGAATCCCTACTAATTCCTCCTTTAACTCCACGTTTAATCTAATCCAACATCTTCTATCTCCACGTTGTAACCGCCTCTGCCCCGCTCCCCTACGCCCCTGTGCCCGCCTGCCGCCGTGCTCCTCGTGCACCACCGCCTTGCCGCCGCGCGTCGCAGCCCTGCCGCCCGCGCGCCCGCCCTCCTGCCGCCGTGCTCCTCGCGGACACCGCCCTGCCACAGCGCGCCGCCGTCCGCCTTCGCGCCACCGCCCTCACGCCACCGTCCTGCCGCCCGCGCGCCTGCCCTCGCACGCCGCCGGTTAAGATCCGACGGTTGTGGAGGGTAAATGAACCCACGCACCCACTAACCCCCTCTCGCTCTTCGCACGATCCGTCGCACCCTCCCGACGGTTCTCTCCATCCACCTCCCGCCGCGCCTCCTCAGCTCCTCCGACCATCCACGCGCGCAACGCACGCCCCGGCCTCCTCCAGCAGCGAGCTCGAACACCTCCGCCGCTCACGCACGCTCCGGCCTCCTCCGCCGCTCACGCATGCCCCGGCCCCCACCACCCGCAAACTCCATCGCCGCTCGTGCCCCTAGCGACCGCGCGACCTCGCCATGGCCACCGCGCTCCTCCTCCTCCTGGTCCGCCCATCGGCCTCCTCGCCGCGCTCGCCTTCCTGGCGCAGCCCCGCGGCACGCAGATCCCTCTCAGGCGCCGGCACGTCTTCATCACCAGCGGGTCCAGCGGCATCGGGCTCGCCATGGCCACGGCTGCCGCTCTGGAGGGAGCTCGGGTCTCCATCCTCGCCCGCAACGCCTCCCGCCTGGAGGAGGCCCCCGCTGCCATCAGGGCCCCCACAGGGCAGGACGTCGGGGTCCACTAGGCCGACATCCGGGACGCTACCGCCGTGGCGCGCGCGCTCGAGGGGGCTGGACCTGTCGACGTCCTCATCTGCAACCACGGGGTGTTCGTAGCACAGGAGCTGGAGAAGCAGGGCATGGAGGAGGTCAGGTGGATCAGTTTTTGAGCTCCTTCCTGATGTCTGAAGAAATTTCAGGAGCGATCCAAACCAAAAAAGTTCTTGCTTTTTGCAGATGCGTGTAAATCTTAGCATTACTTGTTCTTCGATATCTGAAATGGTATCTTGCTGTTGCAGGGGCTCATCAGCGATGGAGAATCGCACACGCCATGAGATCTGAAAGCTACCAGTCTACCACCAGGGTGCTGCTACAATGGAGGGCGTCAAGTTTGCGTCCGAGATGGCGGCGAACAAGAACCGGAGGGCCCTGCGGGACATCAAGAACATAATTGGAGCTCCTCACCAGCACTTGGCTGTGAGCAAGAGGGGCTTGCTAGAGTAATCCACTGAGCTATGATGAATTTTGAACTTCCATTTGGCATGTACGACTGGATCTGTAATTGCTTTGCATTTCTTTCCATGCTTCAGAAAACGTGCCACTGTGTGGTGTTACCTTTTTGGCAGGAAATTTGCTGCAACGCTGGCAACCCAACCTACAAGTGCCCCACTGGTGATTGTCCTGAAAGCAATTGAAATTGTTGCTATTCTCCATGCATTGTTGTTCTTATCTCTATACTTTCCCATTGGATAAGTTCCCATTGTTCTTATCTCAAAACTTGTAAGCAGAAATTCCATCTATTTGAATGTTGGGAAGTACTCCGAAAAACACTTTGTGTTCATATTCTCTGATAAATGCTCTGAAATTCTGTGTAGTTTGAATTAGTATATGTGGATCTTCAGAATTACACATACAAGCTCAACATCGTAAATATTTTTTTCGAGGAAACACAAAAGCTTTGTGTGTCGATGCATTGATTCGACATGGTAAATATTGCAAAAAACATAACAAATTTTGATCTACGCGATGTATCATCTGATTGAATTCATTGCAATGTTACATGTTAAACGTAGTTTGAATGGACAGCTGTAGAATTTTGATTATGCCATCAACTTTATCTTTTTCCCTCTTTTGCACCAGTGTCTGTGTTATATGCACTTGTACTGCTATAGGACTACAGGAGTAGAGCTTCAATTTCATGTTATTGATCCAGGGCAGATGACATGATTTGTGTTTCAGAATTGCACAGTGGATGGGAACAAAGAGTTCATGGTGTTTTTCCAGGCAAAGCCACCGTACCAGCTGTATTTGGGGCGGCCATGGGGGGAGCACGCAAGGACAATATATATCAGCTGTTATTTGGGGAAGGTTGTCAGGCCAGAGGGATGGCTTCCTTGGCGAGGGGATTTTGCACTCAGGACGCTTTATTATGGGGAGTTTGACAGTCGAGGGCCTGGTGCAAATCACACAGCGAGGATTGAGTGGAGCAGTCAGACAACAGAACAACATGTTGAATTCTACTCAATGGAAAACCTTATTCAGGGACATGAATGGATTGCGTTACTAACCATAGGGTAAAGGTAATGTTTAGATCAGTGGTTCTTGGCGGCACTTCCACAGCTAAATGTGATTCTTTTTTCTAGAATTGCAAGTGCATTCATTTTATTCCCTTTCTACCCACAGCGTTACCTTAAGTTTTTTTTTGTATGTTTAGTTGCATTTTTGTAATTACATTATTCATTTCATGGAGTAACTACTGAAAAATAGTTTTGCTGTAGAATATTAAAATAACTTATTTACTCTTGCTCCTTGCATTCTAACATTTTAATTGCCTTGCCGGCGTCTCTTGATTTTTTGTGTTGTAATTTCCATGTTCTATTACTCAAAAACATTTAGATTTAGCCTTTTGGGATAAGAAAGAATGATTTCTTAATACTAGCTCGACGGTGATGATGGATATGAATTAGTCTCCTACTAGATCATTCTCACTGGTTTTCACTTTTCTACATCTCTTGCAATTTTTACGTTGTACTCGTAGATATGCCATCTGCTGATTTCTTATGATCTGATGGCTGGTACTGTTCCTCTTCATCTGTCCTGAACAGTAGCGCCATTTGTGCTTTCACCTCTTTCAGTGACAAGAAAGTTTTTCTCCTGCTCTGAAATATGAATCTAGATGTAAATAAACTTAAGTTATTAGCCAAGCATATATGCTATTGCCCTCATAATAAGGTGCTTCCGTACCTCATTCTGTAATGACACTGATTTATTGTCATTTTATCTAGACCGTATGAGAGATCATCCATGTGAATACAGGAACTACAGGAGTTCTCAAAGCACAGGCAAGGTGTTCTTTTTTATTTTCTGATACGGCCAGTATTTAATCTGATGTCCTATCAGGATGTAGAAAACTAATTTTGGTTCCTTTCTTTTTTATCAGACAGAGCAAACACATAGGGTTAATAAGCCGGAAATTCATTTCTCCAATTAAAAAGGCATGGCAAATGGGCTGGAAGACAGTTTTAAGCACAACTGTTTACTTGTTCAATCCATTTAGATGTGCCTGGTTTAGAAATTGGAGCGATGCCCTCTTTCTCAAAAAAAACAGCTTGTGAATCTCAATGACCGACCAAAATATCGATTCAATCCCCATCACAGTTCACCGTGAATGCCACGGAGCTGTACCACTGCATCATTGCCACCACTTACAACGACCCGTCTGCTCACTCTGAGTCGACGTGGTTTTGTTTCCTAAGATTTTAATCGATGAAATGAGTTAAATTTTATCAAATAAAAATATTAATTTTCTTGTCAAGTTGTAGGAAATGGAATTCAAAAGAATTTCAACAGAGGCGAGATTTCATATGCCAAGATTTGCTCAATGACTGATCCTTCCATTCCGGCCATTCTGACGTCAAGAAAGAAATTGCGTGCTTGTTGTTTTGGAATCAAAGAAGACATCTGATCATTTAACCCCTAAAATTGACATTCTATCCAGTGACTAATATTAGACATTGGTAATATTAGACATGAGCTGCATTAGTATCAAAAAAAATACTTGATCATCTGTCTTGTGTCTTTTTTTTTCGTCCAATTAGAGATGACATAATCTGTTTACAAATACAAATATATTTTGACCAAAAAATGATGAATAGAGTCAAACGTGCCTTGCGCGTGTATGATTACTAGTAACTAGTAGTGGTTATCTATTTATGAAATGCTGATCTTTTTCTAAAAATAAATAAATATAAGTAACATATTCAAATCAGACATATAAACTGGTCCGGTGTCCAGGAAATCTACTTGCACTAAAAATATCAACTAACTTATAAATAGCGAAACTACAAGAATATGCCCATGCCACACGCTAAAGGAAGAAATGCGAACCACTGAGCATGGCGTGTGTTTGGGTGCACAAGCTAGTTACCGGAGCTAGCTAGCTAGTTGCGTTGCTTCAGTAGATTGTTAAGGGCAGTATCAGCTAGGATGGCATGTCGTCAAACAAGATCAAGTACGACTTGAGCGGAGTCATCAGGCTGGTCTAATACCAAACGGGAAGTTTCCAGACGTTTCTGGCGCCCGCGTAGCTTCCGGCCGGTCAGCCAGGGGAGCACGTCGAATAGGTCAAGGTCTCGCGGGGATAATAACATACGGCCGACCACGGTAAGCAAACTGAAGACGCAATCCTAAGAGCCATAAATACTTGATCTGAAGCAAATCCAACGCGCGACGTATCTATAATCGATCGATGTATTTGTGCATTTATTTTATCCGTCCATCCCATTAGTAGAAGTATTATAAAACAACCTTGCGCGCACTCTTACGTCGTTATTAATATTACTATACTAACTAGCATAGCAACTCGTGCAAATTGCGCGGCTATTTATATAACTTTGTAGGACTCGTTTAAATAGCCGGTTTTGGTCAAACATGTCTATAATTTAGCCCACGAAGAAAAATAGTGTTTGGATAGCTAGTATTAAATCGGTCTGTATCTATCATTTTCCCCGCAAAATAATTATCCCATCAGGTGCTCCTTTTTCCAATCCGACGAATATCGGGTTTTGCTCCCCACCCACGATGAGACGCCGCTGCCGTGGATTTCCTCGCCCTGCCTCCCCACACCGCCATGTTCTAGGAAGGCAACCGCCCGCTCGAGAGGAAGGCAACGCCGGCCGCCATGCACGAGGAAGGTGACCGCCGAGTGCTGCTTGCTCTCCTTCCTCTCGGCTTCCCCGCCACCACACCCTTTCCATCCGCATCGCAGCCACCGCCGCTGTCTCAGGGAGCCGCGCCATAGAGTGAGGAGTTGGAGAAGGACCTGGTGCTTCCCGTCGCTGTGGGCCACGCGCGCGTCCTCTTCCTCACCGTTTCAGAGTCCGCGATGGCAACACGCTCGCTATCGGCCTACGTGCAGCACGCCATCTACTCCAACCGCATCACCATCTTCTTCAAATCCTATGCCCATAAACCCTCCCAAACACCGAATTTATGGAATTCCTTTTGCTTATTTAGGCTTGTGATTTTGGAGAATTTTTTGCTGTGTTTGTGTGGGTGCGTATGCTCGTCAGCAACGGAGAAGCAGAGTACTATGCAAGCCTCCTCCAAGCCTCCTCCAGTCTTCTTCCCCTCTTTGCCTAGGCTAGGGTTCTTGGCCCTTCTGAATCCCATCGTGCAAGAAGAGACACCGTCTCAACCCCACGAAGCAGGCTGCCGAAACAATCGCAAGGTAAATGTCTGTGCATCAATTTTAAATCGCAAGGTACTTCAGCCAATGCTTAGGTTAGTCAGCCCAACTCAATTTTATCACTGGAAAATGTGCTCGAGATGTTGAATGTTAGAGTGCTTAGAACAACCTATCACTGTGCTTAGATTCTCATACATGTACATAAGCAAATGGAAAAAAGCAAATGGAATATTTATATATTATTAAACTGAAATAAGTTAGCTACAGTGTCAGATATACTTGGCACTTTTGACTTAGTATCCAAGTATCTGAAGGTCTAAGGAAGTTTTCAGACGATAGCAAAAACAGCATTAGTAACAGATCAGCGAACTAATTATGCAAGCAGCAGCCCGCAAGGCACGACTTTTTTTTATAAATATTATTTTTAAAAAAAAATTCTAGAATTTATAGGTTTTTTTGAAAAAATCACAAAACTAGCACCCTGTCGTCCAACGGTTGGACGACAAGAGGCCTGTCGTCCAACCATT
Source organism: Stipa capillata (assembly GCA_019208055.1). Taxonomy (NCBI): domain Eukaryota; kingdom Viridiplantae; phylum Streptophyta; class Magnoliopsida; order Poales; family Poaceae; genus Stipa; species Stipa capillata. The sequence goes on along the minus strand of JAGXJF010004066.1, from coordinate 156,883 downwards.
AGACGACAAGGCGCCTGTCGGCCAATGGTGGAACAACAGGCACCTGGGTGCTAGTTTTGTGATTTTTTCAAAAAACCTATAAATTCTAGAATTTTTTTTAAAATAATATTTATAAAAAAACCTCCGCAAGGCACTGTCGTCAAAATATGAGTCATCCAACATATCTGGAATATATTATTATGGAAATTTATAACAATGCATAAAGCCAACCTAGGACTTATACTCCTGCAGTTGCACAAGGACAATTTTGAATCAGAGTTATAATTTAAGTTATGCATACCGGGGATCGATCAGCTCTAGACAACGATATATGAACCCATCCAACTGGTTTCGAAAGCTCCACAATTTTAATTTCCTGGAAGCACGAGCAACATTATGGTTCATTAGATCAAGGCAATAATATCACTCTGCAAACTCAAGTTCTCCAAGGATCAGTGGACAACTTCGTGTAATGCAGAAGCATAGCAGAATAGATCGAGTTTCCCTGAGAGAAATGATGCAGAAAATACTGCAGGCGTAATCCTATGGTACATCAGAATATCCCTAGCCCATAAGTCTGGAAACCCAAATGCACAAACCATTTAATCACAGCCTGATATCAATTTTAGTTTCGTACAAGTTGAGCACCAAGGCAAACTGCTCCTTTAGTTAAACTCATGTTCCTTGTTCCTTTAGTTAAGTTTTATTTTGTTTATTCAACCTTGATTTTGTTCAGCTTGAGCTTGCAATACTTGCTATGTACAGATGGTTCTCTTTTTCTCATTAAACGCCTTAATTTGTTAGGACAAAATTTGGATATTAGAATATGAATAATCTTATTCTTACCGATTCCGAGCAGGAAGAGGAAGAAGAAATTATGCTTTTAGTTTTCCCGACGTTATACCAAGCTTCTAGGAGAATTAAAACTCCATGCAATACATCGATCCTTACGGGTGCAAAGTACATCGTTGAGCTATTGGAAGGGCACCTGGACAGATGTTGCAACATTCTTATAATGGAGTCCCATATTTTTTAGGCACTTTGCAAACATCTTAGCACAAAAGATCTTCTGCAAAACACAAAAGGTGTTACCGTTGAGGAGCAAATAGAAATGTTCATGTACATGCTTTCACGGAATGCTAGGTTGCATATGTTGATCGATCGATTTCAGCATAGCACAAAAACCGTCCACAGGCATATCGGTGCATGCTTTGATGCAATTACATCATTAACATATGAGTTTATTAAGCCTCCATCTACGGATATCCCTTGGAAAATATCCTCGAGTCCATAGTTTTGGCCTTACTTTCAGGTGCATGTCATCGATGTCTATGAAGTCTAGTAATCTCTATCCTCTCCTAGTATATCTCAATTAGTAACTCTAATTTCGTCATTACAGAAACTGGTCAGGGGCAATCGATGGGACTCATGTCCCCGTGACAATATCAAGCAGTGAGGCTACACCTTACAAGAATAGGAAGGGGACCCTATCACAAAATGTTATGGTTATTCGTGATTTTGATTTAAATTTTGTCTATGTCTCCATTGGTTGGGAGGGATCAGCATTAGATACCGGGGTCTTAAGTCTGCTATCCAATCAGGCTTTCGAATACCTGATGGGAAGTACTATTTGGTTGATGGAGGCTACGCAAATACACCAAGCTTTCTTGCTCCCTACCGAGGAGTTCAGTACCATCTCAAATAGCAAGGTCAGAGCAATTGTCAACTGAAGGACTACAAAAAACTCTTTAATTTTTGCCATGCTCGCCTACAGAACCATATTGAGAGGGTTATTAGAATTCTAAGGATGCGGTTTCCTATATTGAAGGTGGGTACATATTATCCAATAGAGACTCAAGTAAAAATTCCTATAGCCGCAATTGAAATACATAATGTAAACTGGATCCAGAGAGGTGACGACGAATGGCTTAACAAACACCCCAGATTGACCCTCATAAATTTGTCACTCTTCCTAGTCATGATGATACACCACGAGAGGGTTCTACGCTGTCAAGTAACCAAAGAAACATGGGCAATGTGCTGAGAGATGACATAGCAAAGAAGATGTGGACACATTATGAAAGAAGCAAGAACTGAAGAGTGCAACGGGGATCTGCTCGATGAGCATCAGCAATTGTATTACATAATGTAATCCGGAGCCACAGAGCTGACGACAAATGGCTCTCGTAAATTTGCACTCTTCCTAGATGATGTATTGTTCTATGACTTGTTCTGTTAGTTTCTTTAGTTAAGAACTCTATGATTTGTGTGTGTGGGCAACTGAAATGTCAAGAAATCTATGATATATTCATTCAAGTTTAAGATGATAGATTCTATGTTTGATCTTTGTCAGACTGTCGCATGCTTTGTCTTATTTTGTTATTTTCTCTTATTTCTGCTAATCCAAGTTCTAGGTTTTAATGGCACAAAGGGCGATGTGGATATCAAATTATGAAAATGGACTGGTCGATGTATTCACCGAGTATAATCTTTCTCACTACCGTGGTCAAAATAGATGGTTTTTCGGAAGGTTGAAACCGAATCATGTTATCAACAAGCTATTTCTAGAAGTAAGTTTTACCAAGTCACAAATTCAAGATAAAGAAGCCTAATTGAAAATGGATTACAAGGCAATTAAATCAATCGTCAAGCGTAGTAGCATTTCATGGAACCCAACTATATGCATTATAAACACCACAACTGAGAAATGGGATGAGATCATTGAAGCAAGCTTCTAACCATTCTAATTCAATCTTTTTGGTTGTACCCAAACTATCTTTGGTCCTTTTATTACTTGGTAGGAAGACTTGAAGCTGAGGTATGAAAATAAGAGCTTTCTATTGTTTGAGGCGCTGGATCTCTTGTATGAAGGTAAGTTAGTTCTTTTCCTTTAAATGATCTAAGGTAGCTATTGTTTTCTTATAGACTCACTTGCTGTCTTAATAGGTCAATTGGCCCAAGGAAAACATTGTTTCACTTCTAGTCTTCCCACTCAATCGAGAGAAGAAAGAGAGAGCACCTTGAATACAAGTTCTGATGTTGGAAGGAAAAACAAGATACAGTCAAGTGCCAGTAGGAAACATCTCAGAGATGAAAGAGAGAGTACCATAGATCTGCCTAAAAAAATGACAGTCATGGAAAGCCAAGGAATAGACAATTACGCCATTGAAGACAAATGACAAAACTCTATGTATGAAGTTGAAAGAAGGTATGCCGTTAAGAGGAGTTTTGATCCTCAATTGTCAGTAGATCACAATGGTGAAGAATTTGCGGCTAAAGACTATGATGAAGATCATGATAATTCAAGGAGCAGGATTGGTGGAGGACAAGGAGTAAGACCCAAGAAGCAAAAAGGGTCCATATCGGCACCACGCATTGAAGATGGCATGCTAGCTTATGTTGAATTCAAGAGAGAACAATCAAGGATGAAAGATCAAGAATTACAACAAGGACAACAATACTCAATTTGCAAATGCTTGGAGGTGTTGAATGGTATGGTTGATCTGTCCAATGAGATCAAGGTGCTTTCTTTCGATGTCTTTAAGGATTCAATGAACCGAGAGCTTTTCTGTGCTATAATTCAAGGCTTCGAGGGTTGTGGTTGAAGAAGGAAGTGGCGAAGCTTGGAACTCAATTGCCTCCATGTAAGTGACTAGAAATTTTTTGCTTATGTAGTGAAAAGTGTACAATAATGTTGCTTATGTTGATCTATATTTGACAGCTAGCAGTGGCCTCTCTTTTGCTCCAAGTAACCCAACACAGAGAGATCCCAAGATTCAGAGCCTGATAGATGATTGTCATTTTGTTTGACCTAGGCCTGTAATCGATGGTGGTGAAGGTAAGCTTTATTAAGATGCATCACTTTCACCTCTAAACTCTGCTTTGTGGTACCCTTTTACCCTTATTTCAAATGTTGTAACAGTTAATGAGATGTTGTTGGTGTTCCCTTTGAAAAAACTTTAATTCCGAATGCATATCGAATCGTGGATCTGAGCAACGTCACGCCAGCGATGGCATGGCTTGGTCTAGGGTAGCAGCAGGACGAGGAGGTGGTGGGTCAGGAGGACAATGAGATTCTCTAGCTTATCGAAGGTAATTAAGAGGGGAACAGTGTTGTGACTTTGTGATGATTCTAGACCATCGGATCGAGAGATAATGGCCTAGATCTGTTGGTACAACACTATTGCTATAGTGGTAGGTGAATAGTGTTTTTATTATAGTGTTTCCGTGCAGTGCGCAGCTACAATATCCGATTGATCCGATCCTTTGTTTTTTAATTTGATGGTTGTGAAATTAAGTGAGAGAATACAACGGTGACTCAGTGAAGCTAAGTTAGAGGATCTGAGTCCAGCGAAAGGATGGGAGGGGGAGCGGTGGGGTAGCACGTGGAAGGAAGGACGAGGGTAGCTCGCTCAGATCTCTAAAAGGGGAGAAGAGAAGAGGCGACTGATCAATTCGAAGAGGGGAGGGATGACTTAGAGATCTGGAGAAGGGTTGAGGCGGCAGAGGTGGGGTGGGGGCAGGCAGGGGGACCGGGATGATGTTGGGCTTTATGGGCCATGGGTATTGAAATTATAAATTATTTAGGCAAAAAAAGTCTATAATGGCTTACGTATCACATATGGTTTTATTTTTAAAAATCATTTGTAATGTGTTTGTCAACATCACAGACGGTTTTTTTAAAAACTTATCACGAACGTTGTTTTAAAAATCATATGTGATTATTTTAATGAAAACCGTATATGGTTAGACTAATCTCATATGGTTCTTAGCTATCCATCTGTGATAAGCTGTCTATGATAACCCAATTTATAGTAGTGCTCAGGACTTCACATTTTCTCATTTGATGTTTCATCAAACTTACATACCCTACATATATAGAATCTAACTTTGGTAATGAAAAATCATTTTCAAAGAATATATGCTACGAGATCAGGTTGGTGTGAGTATTGGATTGGACTGTGAATCAGATACAAGGACACACATATCCCTTCTAGGAGCATCACGGAAAAAATCCCAGCGGCCGCCATTGTTTCCTGTTTCTTCCACCGACGTGACTGCTGGTTCCCCTTGGCTCCGGCTGCCAATCCGGCACCAGAAGGCAAGGGAAACCCGGTTCAATGCTTGGCGTATAGATTAGGTTTTCTTCCATGTTAGGTTTATATGTCATTAGTGCGGGTGTCCTAACGGTGGAGGCAGTAGCATATGGCATAAAGGTCCCCCCCACTCCATCTATGTCCTAGCATGGCCATGATAGTCAATCCCGAGGAGTTAGTGGTGTTTTGGTCCCACGAATCGACAACTCCTAATCCAGCAGATTGTCGTCTGGCGTCACGGCCTAACTTGGCGGTGGTGGCGGTGTTGATGATGTTGATTTTGTTTTGGTTTATGGTGCTCCTGCTTCATCTTTACGTGCTCTTGATCTTCTTTCCCAGCGATGCAGTGAAGACGCAACGATTAAGTGAATTGCCTTCGAGGGGTATGTCCCCGGCCACAGTGCATTTCACGATCTTATGTTCTTACCTATTGGGGTGGACGGCTCATGCGGCTCTTCAAAACCTTTGAGGTAAGTATAACTTGTGCGGGTTTCAACATCTACTTTTTCTTCATTGGAGGCTTGGAGGAACGTCGAAATACGAAGGGCGGAGTTGAAGACCATGATTTAGAAGGACCTTGAAGTAGCTGTCATATTATTAGGATTCTTTTTATTCAGGTTCGTTTCAATTTCTTCGATCTATTGTACCATCTTTACTTAATTAATAAATTCAAATCGTTCCTCTTAGAAAACAAATCAGTTTCGGCCTTGTTTGAATGCAAAGTATTTTGGTAATATTATGAGAATATCAAAGTTTTAGAAAAATATAATTTTAAATACTTTGAAGTGTTTTGGATGCAAGAAATACCACAATCTTGAAATTTGGTATTTCTACTCTGAAACTTTGGTATTAAAATATCTACTCTGAACTTCTTTTAAGAAAAAGAGAAACGCTAGCTCATTTCCATCCTTCTCGTGCAAGGGCGATGCCTCATGCAGCGCATTGTCCGAGCTCTCGACACATACATGTGCAACTTTAACCATCAGATCTTTTTAAAATCTAATTGTCAGAAATATATAGAACAAGATTATAGCCCCCACGTAGCCCATATCGTCCAGGAGGTATAAAGAATCACCTACCTTTTATCAATTTTAAATCTTTGCTGTAGAAATATGCATGATGAGATAGTTTCAGAAAAGAAGAAGAAAGATATGTTTATGCAAAGTTGCAAACTCGTTTCAATATGTATAGAACGGCTAGTAATCTAACGAAGTGCATACCTTACTAAATACTACAATTGCAAAACGCCTCATGGTTTTGCCAATAACATAAAATATTGTAGCATTCATACACTGTGGTATTTCGTGTGTACAAATTGAAAAACTATGGTTTTCCAAAACTGTGGTCTTAGAAATACTTTGCATCCAAACGGAACTTGGGAAACCTTGGTACATGGGCTTGGCTATGGCAGCCTGGTTCTGTGTCATAGTTCCTCCGTCCTATAATATAAGACGTATTTTGATTGGTTAAGACAAAACTTTGATCATCAGTTACTGTATTAATATATAGTTTATGTGACAAAGTCATAATCATAAATAAGTATTTTTGAATACGAATCTAATGAAATCAATTTTATATCACATAAATCACGTATTAGTAGAGTAATTGTTAGTTAAAATTTTATCTTAACTAGCAAAATACATCTTATATTATGACATATACGCTGAGTATTGTTGATTGGGCTTGGATCGACCGCGATCTCATAGACATTGTGATCGCGAGGGACTGTATACAACGTGTAGCAGTAAATCTCTTTCTAGCTTGATCCAATGATCTCCGGCCGTTATAATCATAGGTGAACTCCAGAATACAGGCACACGAAACAAGCAGCGCCAATTGGCCAGGCTGCTACTGCAGGTGGTTACTGAAGTCTTCACGAAGAAGCAAGGTTGGGGACCTAGCTTTGGTCAGAAGAATCGATGAGGTCTGATGGTTCTAGCAAGGTTACTGAAGTCTTCAGCAAGAGGCAAGGTTAGGGACCCTCATAAGCGTCATCTTTTAGTTTTCGCGCAAATTTTTAGTTTTCTGTAATAGCTTGGGGGTCGATGGAGTTCTGGCATCTTTCTTTTTTTCTGTAATATTGGCGGCATCACGGAAGCCCTAACATAGCTCCAGCAATGCCGCACGACCGGCAGCTCAGTTTTCCTTGCTCCCGGTGTTCGGACAGAACACCATTTCGAGTAGCCGGTGCTAATTAAAGTGAAACGTAATTAGTATAATTACTGTTCAAGACCCCGGGCATTAGCACTATACTCAATTACTTTATCAATCCCATTCGGACAATACTTAATTAATGTTCCTCCTATGACAGCATTCGGACAGCACTAATCCTATGACGCGAGGGACTGTATTCGGACAATACTCAATTAATGTTCGGACAATACTTTATCAATTACTTTAGACTCAATTAATGTTCGGTTTAATAGAACACGAATTAACTAGTGTCCCTAAATGAAGTTTAGACTGTCGGACCCCAGAATTCATAACAGAGAGTCTTAAGTAAAACCACCCGCTAAGTCGAAACGTCAACCCCGACCTCAACCCCTGGGTATCAATCCCAAGAGGAGTGGAGTGATATGGCTCCGAATAGCCCGAGACGTCAACCCCGAACCTTCTCAGGCAAACTAATGCACGGATTAAGTAGGGTGATATGGTCTCCTCACTCTTTGCTTACTGAGCCGGAACACCAACCCCAAACTCGTCCCGGCAAATTAATGCTCGGCTGGAGTAGGATGATATAGTTCTCAATCTCCCAGTAGCAGAGTCACTTCACAGGGGTGATTAAACCTAATAACTCTATGATATAAACTCTGAAACCCTACCCAGCACATGTGCTTCATCAACATACACACACGGCACATGAGCAGGTGAAAACAACCAGATTTCACAACAGTAACTCTACGACCGAAACTGCAATATTATAAGTTCTTGAAACTTAACAAATTATATTCATGGAAGGGATCTGGAGATCCAACTACACAGCGGAAGAATAATTAAGGCTACGAAGCCGAAATAGTAAGGCCAAAAGTGGCAGCAGAACAAACCGAGCTGCCAAACCCCGGGGCAGGATCACTGCCTGGGATTTCCAGCGACTAGTCGTTGTGGGTGTCGATCTCTATGTAGAAACCACCCTCGGAAGGGGTAGTTTCCTCTGCAAAAAAAAATATCAACGATAGCAGGGTGAGTACAAAATTGTACTCAGCAAGACTTATAGTGCGGAAATAAATAATAGCTGTGACAGGTATCAATAAATGGGTAATTGTGGACTATTTTGCGGAAAGCAAATTTTACCTTTGTCAATAGAAACTAGGTAGATGAAAAGCCGACTACCAGAATACTTTTCAAAGGGGACGAGTCAAACACTTCGCGAGCATTCCTTACTGTAGAACACCACACCTGAAATCCCCCGATTCTTCCTCGACCACCCTGGGAGGAAGCAATCGCTAACACCACACCTTAAAGTTGGCAAGTTTTAGAGTTTGTTGTAGTTGTCTAATTCGATGCAAAATCTTACCAAGCTGTCCATAACCGCGGACACGGCTGTTCAAACAGTTCAAAGTCTGCAGGGGTGTACATCTTTACCTACACGTATCGATTGTCTCTTAATGCTATCAAGTACACACTTCACGAGGTGTGCTAGCAGAGGGTGATCGAACATGACCTTTACAATGCTTTCGACCTAGGTATGAGCCACCCGTATGGGCTAGTCCATGTGCACCAGTCCGGCTGTAACCGCGACACGGTCCCATACGTTGTGAATCGAGGTACATCCCCGGTCTCCCAGACCGTGTGTCCACCCCACCCTTATATTGAGATACCACACCACATCTCCTTTTTCACGCACACGGCAAATGGAAACGGCGAACTAATGCAGCTCATACACTAAGTTTAAGCAAATTATTTAGTCGTGGGTGGCCCCATAATCCACCCGTATAGAAGTACGTGAATCTTGGTTCGAAGGGACACCGGTAACCGGTCCTTGTGGGAAGACGAGACAACCCACCATGCTCCCAGCCATGGCCTCTCTTCTAAACCCAAATATAATTAAGCAGGTTATTAGTTAATCCCTGGTGAACACCCACCTACCACGTAACCCATTCCCGGTGTTGATTCATCTGCTATCCCAGGAATTACGACTTCTACATGTCTAAGCATGTCTAAGCATTATTAGCATAGTAGCATTAGAGCAGTGGATACTACACTACGCTAGATAGGTTGGGTTGGTGGTGGAGCTGAGTGAGCGACAAGGTGAGTTTTATTCATCAGACTAGGGTTCTGCTTAGCGGAAAAATAGAAGTTGAACGCATGTGATAATGAATTTAAAAACAACGAATACTTTGTGAATAGTAGGAGTTTGCAATGTGACCAAAGGGGCTGCTTGCCTTATTGCTCTGCAACTGAAACCCTGCTCGTGACCGATACTATCTCCTTGGGGACTTTCCGGCTCTATCGGGGAAGAACGAAAACACCAGAAAAAGGAAGGGCATAATTATAAATATCAAAATGCTGAACATCGGCATGAGATGAAATGCATGCCATTGTCGGACCCCAAAATCCATAACAGAGAGTCTTAAGTATAATCACCCGCTAAGTCGAAACGTCAACCCCGACCTCAACTCCAGGGTGTCGATTCCCAGAGGAGTGGAGTGATATGGCTTCGAATAGCCCGAGACGTCAACCCCAAAGCTTACTCTGGCAAGAGCACAGAGTAGTAGGGTGATATGGTCTCCTCACTCTTTTCCACTGAGCCGGAACTTCAATCCCGAACTCGCCCCGGCAAATAAATGCTCGGCTGGAGTAGGATGATATAGTTCCCAAGCTCTCAGCAGAAGAGTCGCTTCACAGGGGTGACTAAACTTAACGACTCTATGATAGGGACTCTGAAACCCTACCCGCACCATGTGCTTCATCAACATACACGCAGGGCACATGGGCAGGGAAGAACAACTAGCTAACACAGCAGAACTCTACAACAGAACTGCAATATAGCAATATATTCATGCAAAGGATCCAAGGATCCCAGTACAATACACAGCGGAAGGTTAAATAGGGCTAAGAAACCGAACAGTAGTGCCAAAAGTGGCAACAAAACAAACCTAGCTGCCCAGCGCCAGGGGCAGGATCACTGCCTGGGATTCCCAGTGACTAACCGTCGTGGGTGTTGATCTCTATATAGAAACCACCCTCCTGAGGGTAGTTTTCTCTGCAACAAAAACATCAACAATAGCAGGGTGAGTACAAAATTGTACTCAGCAAGACTTACAGTGCGGAAATTAGTAATAGACGTGCCAAGTATCAATAAAGGGGGAATTGTGGACTATTTTGCGGAAAGCCAGTTTTACCTTTGTCAATAGGAGTAAGTAGATGAAAAGCCGACTACCAGAATACTTTTGAAAGGGGACGAGTCGAACACTTCACGATCAGTCCTTACTGCAGATCACCACACCTTAGATACCTCGACCTATCCTCGACCACCCTGGGAGGAAGCTGTCGCTAACACCAGCCTTAAAGTTGGCAAGTTTTAGAGTTGGTTATAGTTGTCTAATTCGATGCAAAATCTTACTAAGCTGTCCATAACCACGGACACGGCTGTTCAACAGTTCAAACCCTGCAGGGGGGTACATCTTTACCTACACGTATCGATCGACTCTTAATGCCACCATGTACACACTTCACGAGGTGTGCTGGCAGAGGGTGATCGAACACGACCGTTACAATGCTTTCGACCTAGGTATGAGCCACCCATACGGGCTAGTCCATGTGCATCAGTCCGGCCGTGACTACGACACGGTCCCATACGTTGTAGCAGGTGATACATCCCCGGTCCTCGACCGTGTGTAACCCTTACACCTATATTGAAGCACATCACCACATCATTTTTCACGCACACGGCAAATGAAAACGGCAAACTATGCAGCTCATACTCTAAGTCTAGGCAAATTATTTAGTCGTGGGTGGCCCCATAATCCACCCGTGTAGAAGTACGCAAATCTTGGTTCGAAGGGACACCGGGAACCGGTCCTTGCGGGAAGACGAGACAACCCACCATGCTCCCAGCCATGGCCTCTCGTCTAAACCCAGATATGATTAAGCAAGTTCATTAGTTATCCCCGGTGAACACCCACCTACCACGTAACCTATCCAATAGTGTGAATTCGTCTGCCATCCACGAAATTATGACCTCTACATGTCTAAGCATGTCTAAGCATTAGTAATATAGCAAGCATTACAAAAGTGTACACTATTCTACCATTCTAGTTAGGTTGGGATGGTGGTGGAGTTGTTTAGGCGACAAGGTGAGTTTTACACACCGGATTAAGGTTCTGCTTAGCGGAAAAATATAATTTGAACGCATGTGATAATGAATTTAAAAACAACTAATACTTTGCAAATAGTAGGAGTTTTGCAATGTGACCAAAGGGGCTGCTTGCCTGGTTGCTTTGCAACTAAACCCTGCTCGTGATCGGGACTATCGTCATCTGGACTTTCCGGCTCTATCGGAGAAGAACGAAAACACCGGAAACAAGGGTATAACAGTAAATATCTAAATACTGAACATCGGAATGAGATGCAATACATGCCATGGCATAGAGGACATAAAATAATGACTAATGCAAGTGAAATCAATTTAATCGGAGTTCGGACGCATAAAATATCGCGATCCGAAAATCTTCCGGCTAATCGGAAACCCTAATTTGAGTTTTTAGCCAATTATGTTTTTTCTAGCATGCAAACATGGATGAAAATGACATTTTTGAATAGATCTCATTTTTCTGAATATTTTGATATATTATTTGCATTTTTCTGATTAAAAATGGATTTTCTATGAGTTTTCCAAGTTTTAATCAATTTTTACCCCTTTGTTGTATTTTTCTCAGTAAAATAATGTTTAATTTAATTTAAATTCAATAGAGACTGACATGTGGGCCCTGGGTCAACTCTAGTCAAATTGACTTAGGTCAATGACAGTGGGGGTCCACTGTCACGATTTTCATTTCTTTATTCTTTTTACTGAAATTCTGACGAGTGGGGCCCTTATGTCATTGAGACATATTGATTATACTCATTTATTGCACTGTTGAATACTAATGACTAGCATTAATGGTTAGTTAGCACTAATTGTAGTCATTAATTAATCGGTTGACATTGATTAGCAATGATTAATGATAATTCCAGTGATTACTCGGTCTGGACAGCAATGATTGGAAATAAATACTACCTTAATTGTGCTTAATCTTTATGGTCAGGTTGCTTAATTGATTACTAGGTCATTAGGACCTTAATCAAGTGGCCCAGCAGCCGGCTCGGGTGGCACGGTAGACTGTGGCCGGCGGCGGGGAGAAAGAAGGGGGAGGGCGGCGGCGCGGCAAGGCCTTACCGGCGGGAAGCGGGGGAGCACGGCAAAAGGGACGACGGGGCGGGGCTTTGGGCGGCAGCTTCGGCTCGAGGCGGCGCGGAAAAAGGGGCTCGGGTAGGCGCCGGTGGTAAGGCCACCGGGTAGATGGAGGTGGAACCGAACGGCGCGGGGAGGAGGCGGTAGCCAAGGGCGGCGGAGGCTCGGTGGCACTGAAACGGAACGGTGAGCGAGGCCGGAGATGGCCGGAGCAAGCGGCTCGGTTTGGGGCGACGCAGCACTGAGGCAACGCCGGAGCAGAGCGGGGAAGCGGCAGCTCGGGCGGGGAGGTGGGTCGGCGGAGAGCGACGGGGGCGGTGGTGAGGTGGCCGGACCAACGGAGCGAGGCGACGGGACGATGCGGAGCCGGTGAACTCGGAGGTGGTGCGGCGGGGAGCTTGGCCGGGTGGTGAACAAACAAGGAAAGCACTGGAGAGAGGGGGGAGGGAGAAGAAAGGAGAGAAGCGCCGGTTAGAGGGGACAAGGGAAGCGGCGGGCAGCATGAGGTGGCCGGGAGGAAGCTCGGCCGGGTGCCACAGCGACAAGGCGCACCGGCCCCGAAGCAGGAGCTGGCAGCGGATGGAGATAAGGGCGACTGGAGCGGTGGCCGGATGAAGAAGAAAGGAAACGGGCCAGGTGGGCTGTGCGGGAGGGAAGGCGGGCCGGAGTGAAAGGAAGTGGGCCGGGGAGAGCTGGCCCATTCGGGGAGGGGAGAAGATGGGCTGCCGGCCTATTTGGAAGAGAGAGGGAGGTTTTTATCTTTTTATTTAGTTTTCTGTTTCAAACTTTTGGGTTTGCAATTTCAAACCAATTTGAAGCTCTTGTTTCTAGATTCAAATTTGAAAGAAAGTGTTGCGATCTCCCCTCTTAATTTGCTGGATTTTCTAGTTTGGGTGTTTAGTGAAACCCTAAAATGAATTTGAATTCTAGTTTCAAACTTTTAGAACCATTTCAAAGTTCCTCTCAAATTCAACAATTAACTTTCAAGACATTCTTATAAGGCTTTGCTCCATTCCCATAAGTTTTCAAAACCAACTCAGCATTCCCTCTTTAAGCCTTCAAGCTCTACTTCTAACTAGAGCTCCAATTCAAAATTCAATTTAACCGTTGATTCCCTTTTCAACACAACCCTGTGAACTTTTAATTATTTCCAACCTAGGGTTTTATAGCTCGGTCAACAAGTCGAATTCATGAGATGATCCTCGGGACTTGTTATTTCAAGACTTTGCAAGACCCAATTGAGTTTCAAAGTTTTATCCATGTTATCAAATTAGGGTTTGTTTAAAGCTTTTCATAAGAGTTCAAAAATTCAAAATCTTACTTGATTTCAGGTTTTAATATCAATGCGTGTCATGAAATGCACATGATGCACAAAGACGAGTTAAGATCTAGGGATGTTACAGCCATGACATAGAGGGTGCAAAATAAAGACTAATGCAAGTAAAATCAATTTAATCGGAGTCCGAACGCATAAAATATCGCGATCCGAAAATCCTCCAGCTAATCGGAAACCCTAATTTGAGTTTTTAGCAATTTGTGTTTTTCCTAGCATGCAAACATGTATGAAATGACATATTTGAATAGGTCTCATTTTTCTGAACATTTTGATATATTATTTGCATTTTTCCGATGAAAAATGGATTTTATATGAATTTTCTAAGATTTAAATCATTTTAAATCTTTTGTTGTATTTTTCTCAGTAAATATAACATTTAATTTAATTCAAACAGTCACAGGGGCTGACAGGTGGGCCCTAGGTCAATTTTAGTCAACATTGACTTAGGTCAATGACAATGGGGCCCACTGTCATATTATTATTCTTTTTCTTTAAACTTTATTTTAATTCTTCTCGGGTGGGACCCAGCTGTCATTGATTGCTTTTCTTTTATCCTTTATATTTAAATTCTTACAGGTGGGCCCTAGATGTCATAGACAGAACATTTAAATAGAGTTCATTGATTGCACTGTCCACTTTAATCATGGTCATCAATTGGTTGGTTAACATCAATCCTTATGATTAGCAATGATTAATATGAGTTACAGTGATTACTCGGTCTGGACAGCACGGTTGGAATTTAATTACTACATTAATGGTGCTCAGTCATTAACTTACTCATCAATGTGTCTTAGCCGGTATTAAGAAGGGAATTAGACCCTAATTAAGACTGGTCGGGACTCTGGCCTCTAGGGCTCGGTCCGACCACGGCGAGGCCGACGTCGGCCGGCGGCGAGGCCAGGGAGAAAAGGACGGCGGCGGCTCGGCTTACCCCCACGTCAGCGAGGAGCGGCGACGAGGTGATGCGGGGGCTCCGGCGAGACTTCGGGACGGAGGATGAAAGCGGCGGCTCCTTGGCTCGGGACCGGGACGGTTGGGGCGAGGCGGCGGTGAGCGAAGGTGGCCGGAGCAAGCTCGGGTGGTTGGCCGGAGTGGTGGGAAGCTTGGCGAGCAGCGGCGCGGCAAGGCGGAACCGAGGCGCTTGGTGAGGAGGAGGCCCGGCGATGGGAGCCGAGGGCAGCTCGGAATCCGGCGGGATGGAGAGGAGACTTGGGGGCGGGGATGCGGTGCTCGGGTAACTCGGCGAGCAAGCGGCCGGGGAGAAAGCTCCGGGAGCGGCAAGGCCGGAGATGGCCGGAGCAAACGGCTCAGTTTGGGGAGGCGCAGCACCGAGACAACGCCGGACCAGAGCAGGGAAGGAGATGGCGGAAGGGGAGGGCTCGGGATGGAGGAGCCGAGCGGTGCGGCGGCTCGGCGCCGGGAGCAAGCGGAGCGGCGCGGGGTGATGCGGACATCCCCTGCACCAAGGGTGAAGACACCATGGCTCATTCCAATCCACCAAGCCCATCTCCAAACTTTCGTGGTCCAATGACAAGAGCTCGCGCTAAGGCTATCCAACACGAGGTGCTTCTATTCCTTGACTCCTTCCCACTTGATTTGAGGTCGAATGGTATACTACCTGATGCTTCAACTCTTTGCTTGCTTAGATGTGAAGGAACGACCGATTGGAGCGATGCCAAGGGGAGGAAGGGCTTGGACTGCTGCCTGGAAAGCATGTCCGGACATTCCGGACAAGGATGCCCGGATACTCCGGACGACTCAATCCCGGAGACACCGAGATCCCACAACACACCCGGACATTCCGGGCGAGGCCGGAGTCTCCGGATGTCCCCCACCCGGAATGTGCTCCTCTCGGGTTGGTGCCCAGATACTCCGGCACCAAGCCCGGACACTCCGGGAGGGTGGCCGAGAACAACGCTCTCCGACTCCACACCCGGACACTCCGGCCCCCAGGCCCGGAGACTCCGGATGATCCCCGCCCGGAGTGCCAACTCCAATCCTCCGGACGTCCACTGATCAAGACGTCCGGACATTCCGGGAAACTTACCCCGGAATGTCCGGGCCCTACGGCCGGACATTCCGGACAAGTTACCCCGGAATGTCTGGGCGTACTGTCTGCGCACAGTAACGGGGCGAGGCCCATGTAATGACTTGGCTTAGCCCCCAAGGGTTACGGGATTAGGGCTATAAATACCCGTGCCCAAACCCTAATTAAGATTAGACTTGATATTAAGAACTTAAGAGAGCTTTGCTCCTCATCTAGGGTTAATCCCTCTAGATTAGGAGTTCCACCCTAGGCCTTTCTTTCCTTTGGATTGAACGGATCGGCGCGTGCCTCCGAGTGGTAAACGTGGCATTCAATTGAGAGTAAGGTTGACTTGGTTTCCTAGTTTCCCAAAGGCTTTCTCGTTTGGGGATTGTTGTTGGGGTGGGATTTCCTCGTAGGCTTTGCTAGTTATCCTTGTCCAAATCGTGAAGATCGCGAGCCCTCCGTATCAATTGGTATCAGAGCTCAAGGTTTCCACGGTTTGGATTTGTATCCCTTCTTCTTCTACCCCCAATTTCTAGCCTTCTTTTGGATTTTCTTACCTATTTCGAAAACCCCACAAAAAGAGCCCTTTTGAAATCTTGTTGCAAATTCGGAGTTTTGGGTGAGTTTTGGTTGGTTTTGATCCACTAGATCTTTGCTATATTTGTTGATCTAACCTTCCTTTGCGTTGCCTTGGCCTATTTCTCGTTTTCCCCCTCCGTTTCGTGGTTTTTGGGGCCGTCCCTGTTTCAGATCTGAAAATCCCCAGCACACCCGGAGTATCCGGCCTACCCCAGAGTCTCCGGCCTGCAGCAGCTGAAAATCACCTCTCTCGGGACGCACCCCGGAGTATCCGGGAAATCTACCCCAGAATCTCCGGGTCCACCCGGAGTGTCCGGGCAATCTACCCCGGAATCTCCGGACAGAGCAATTGCAGACCGCTTCAAGCGAGGTAAATCCGTCTATCTTGCTCTCTTTCCTTTGTGAACCAACATCCCCCCTTTGTGGCAACTTTGCTCCTATCAAGGCTAGCTCTTCGATGATTGCTAGGGTGTTGTGCACTTATTCTATCTAGTTTAGTTATCCCAAGCAATCACCCACGGTAGTCTTGTAAGATCTTGGCATAAAAAAAAGAAAAAAAAGAAAAAAAACAAGTCAATGCCAATGGTCCTTTGTAGGGAAATGCAAGCTTGAAGGAGAATCCGAATAGGAAGGGTAGTCAAGTGTGCAAATCTTTAACCCTACCTTTTTGCAATCGAGCTAGCGTCTTTCCTTGTATTTGTGCAACGCGAGCTTATAGTCTTCGCTAGGGACATTTTGTACTAGCTCACTTCCTTAGTTGCACAAATCCCATTATCTTTGCGCATGAGTTGTCTTGTGCTTCGCTTATATCCTTGAGATCAACTCTTATTGCTTTGTTTTCATTGTGGATTACTACTAATCATTGCAAAATCTCATTACTCGACTTTGCTTAGTGTTTTGTGCTAATCCTCCCGAGATCCACTAAAAGCTTTGTTGAGTTAGTGCTTTGGGACTTGGAACTTGTCAACCCACTCTCAAGGAACACTTTTACCCTCCGAGGGCCTCCGGACCTTCAATCCAAGGAGGCAAGGACTTCGGTGGTAAGTGAGGTGAGAGATTTCCAAATTTTCACATAATTCACTAGCTTTGTTGCATTGCTAACCATGTCTAGGGAAGGATCACACGGAGCGAGTGGCAATGAAGATTGTGTGACTCGAGGGCAACATTTGGCCCTCCAACGGAGCCTCCATGACACTGTGGACAATTTGCGGCATGATATGACCCGACAAATGGAATCAATGAAGACAAGCATTGTGCAAGAAGTCGTTCAAGCTCTTCGAGGCCACATCCTAGAAGCAGAGATCGATGAAGAGGATCCTCTTGATGAGACCGATGCTGAGATGGCGGCACGACGTGCCCAAGCTCGAAGGACAGCTAGGCACCGAGCATCCCTTCCTCCATCAGGGACCCGAGGTCCAACCTATGGCCCGCACAACCATGATCGGGCAAGGAGCCGTCAAGGGCGTGAGGGGCATGAGGGAAGTGCTTCAGAAGGAGGATCAAGCTTTCATCAACATAATGATCGAAGACATCAAAGATACCCGGATAGGGACCCAGGGTTCCGGAGGCGGAACCACCATGATGAGGATACAGAACACCGACAGCGGGGTCTACCAGGAGATGGGGAAGAAAAGTTTGGTAAGCTTAAGTTCACAATGCCCAAGTTCTCCGGTGATGCAATGGATCCCGAAGAATACCTCACCTGGGAACTCAAGGTGAACAAGATCTTCCAGATGCACAATTACTCCGAAGAGAAGAAAGTTGCTATGGCCTCACTTGAGTTTGATGGGTATGCCCTTATTTGGTGGGAGCAAGTGCAAAATCAACGAGGCGAGCATGGAGAGCTACCTGTCATGTCTTGGACAGAGATGAAGAGAGAGATGTGGGCCCGCTTTGTGCCCAAGTACTACAAGCGAGATCTCTTCAAGAAGCTCCAAGACCTCAAGCAAGGCAGTCGGTCAGTAGAAGAATACTTCAAGGAGATGGAAACCGCCTTGATCCGAGCTAATGTCCAAGAGACCGAAGAGCAGACTATGGCCCGTTTCCTGGCCGGGTTGAACCATCCCATCAAGCGCATCGCCGACTACCAACCCTACAACACCGTTGTGGAGTTAGTGCATCAAGCCATCAAGGCCGAGCGCCAAGTACAAGAAGATGCTCGCTACTCCAAGACTTCAGCATATGCCGCACGTTCCACTCCTTACACTTCACGTGCCACGGCGGTTGCTCCTCGCCCCACTCCAAGTGCTAAGTTTGCTCCAAGGCCAACCTCAACTAAGTCAGAAAGTCACATGGGAGGTGGAAGTACAAGCGTGCGTCAATGGACAAATGCAAGTCACCTTACCACCTCATCTTCAAAGGATGCCCCAGCTAGAAGCAATGCTTCCTCAATGGCTTCAACGGGCAAGACCCGTGATATTGTTTGCTTCAAGTGTCAAGGGCGTGGCCATATGCAAAGAGAGTGCCCCAATGCACGTGTTATGTTGATCACTGAAGAGGGCGAATATGAGTCGGCAAGCGAAGGCGAGATTGATGCTATCCATAAGGTAGCAAGACTTGAGCAAGAGGGAGAGGATGAAGATGGACAAGAGCGAATCTATTGCGAGACCAAGTCGGGGCCATCACTCGTCGTCACCAAGAAGATCCTCACCGTCCAACTTCAAGATGAACCCGTGCAACGATGCAATCTCTTCCAAACCAAGGCCGCAATCGACGGCAAAACCATCAAAGTGATAATCGATGGTGGGAGTTGCCACAACTTGGCGAGTCAAGAACTATGCTCCAAACTCAATTTGAAGTACAAGAAGCACCCTCGTCCTTACCATGTGCAATGGTTGAGCGATAGTGGCACCGTCAAGATACAACACATGGTGCAAGTTGCCTTCAAGATTGGAGCCTACCAAGACACCGTGGAGTGTGATGTGGTGCCAATGACGGTATGCCACCTCCTCTTGGGCCGCCCATGGCAATATGATCGATCGGCACGCCACGACGGGCACACCAATGAGTATATCTTCCGGTGGCAACACAAGGAGTTCGTGCTGCGACCTATGACACCAAGCCAAATCATCGCCGACAATGCTCAGAAGTTGGCAAGGCTTCAAGAAGAGAAGAAAAGGAGTGAGCGAGAGAGCACTACCTTGAGTGACTTCCACTATTCGGTGAGTGAGAGCCACAAGCCCAAAATGAGAGAAAAGAGCAAGGAAGAGAGTAGAGACTTAGTGATGCTAGCCACCAAATCCGAGATGAGAGGAGTGAGGCATGACCTACCTACACTACACTTTGTACTTGTGTACAAAGATGTAGTTGCTTTGGCTAACGACTCACCTCCACTTCCTCTAGCTATGTCTCGTGTTTTGCAAGAATTCGAGGACGTCTTCCCCGATGAGATCCCGGCGCTTTCCACCCATTCGAGACATCGAGCACCGCATCGACCTCATCCCGGGAGCGCCTCTTCCCAACCGGCCCCCTTACCGCACCAACCCTGAGGAGACCAAGGAAATACAACGTCAAGTACAGGAGCTACTTGACAAGGGGTATGTTCGCGAAAGCTTGAGCCCTTGCGCCGTTCCTGTCATTCTTGTCCCCAAAAAGGACGGATCTTGGCGCATGTGGGTAGATTGCCGAGCCATCAATAATATCACTGTGCGTTACTGCCATCCTATTCCTCGCTAGACGATATGCTTGATGAGCTTAGTGGCGCAACCATTTTCTCTAAAATTGATTTGAAGAGTGGCTATCACCAAATAAGAATGAGTGAAGGGGATGAATGGAAAACTGCTTTTAAAACCAAATTTGGCTTATATGAGTGGCTTGTAATGCCTTTTGGTTTATCCAATGCCCCTAGCACCTTTATGCGCCTAATGAATCATGTCTTGCGCCAATTTATTGAAAAATTTGTGGTAGTCTATTTTGATGACATTCTCATATATAGTAGGACGTTGCATGATCATGTTGCTCACATTAAGCAAGTTCTACTAGTGCTTAGGAATGAACATTTATTTGCTAATCTTGAGAAGTGCACCTTTTGTACGGAGAAGCTTGTGTTCTTAGGCTTTGTTGTCTCTACTCATGGCATAGAGGTAGATGAATCTAAAATTGAAGCAATTAAAAATTAGCCTACCCGTATCAACGTGAGTCAAGTGCGTAGCTTTCATGACCTAGCAAGTTTCTACCGTCGCTTTGTCAAAGATTTTAGTGCAATTGCTTCCCCTTTGAATGAATTAACTAGGAAGAATGTTCCTTTTGTGTGGAGGCAATCTCAAGAGAATGCTTTTCGAGAATTGAAGAAACGCTTAACCGAGGCACCCTTGCTTGCTTTACCGGATTTCACTAAGACCTTTGAAGTAGAATGTGATGCTAGTGGGATCGGTATAGGGGGTGTACTCATGCAAGAAGGCAAACCGGTAGCTTACTTTAGTGAGAAATTGAATGGAGCTCAAGTTAATTACCCGGTTTATGACAAAGAATTGTATGCTTTGGTTCGAGTTCTTGAAGTATGGCAACATTACCTTTGGCCAAAAGAATTTGTTATTCATTCCGATCATGAGTCGTTGAAATATCTTAAAGGCCAAGCTAAATTGAACCGTAGGCATGCAAAATGGGTCGAATTCATTGAAACATTCCCTTATGTAGTCAAATACAAAAAGGGTAAAGAGACTGTTGTGGCGGATGCTCTTTCCCGTAAAATGACCCTTTTGAATCAACTTGAAGTTAAGGTTTTGGGTTTAGAGTGCTTGAAAGATTTATATGCTAATGACCCTGAGTTTGCTTCTCCTTTTGCTAAGTGTAGAGAAGGAAAGGGTTGGGACAAATACCATATGCATGAGGGTTTCCTCTTTCGAGCTAACAAACTATGCATCCCCGAGTCGTCCGTGCGTTTGCTACTTTTGCAGGAATCACATGGCGGCGGCTTGATGGGACACTTTGGGAGGGACAAGACCTACATGATGCTGTCCAACCACTACTATTGGGCGAAGATGCGACGAGATGTGGAGAGATTCGTCCAACGATGCATTACATGCCACAAAGCTAAGTCAAAACTGAACCCTCACGGCCTTTATACTCCGCTTCCTGTTCCTAGTGCACCTTGGGAGGATATAAGCATGGACTTTGTGTTAGGATTGCCTAGGACCAAAACGGGGAGGGATTCTGTATTTGTGGTTGTGGATAGGTTCTCCAAAATGGCACATTTTATTCCTTGCCACAAGACCGACGATGCTTCACATGTTGCAAATCTGTTTTTAGGGAAATTGTGAGGCTTCACGGTGTGCCCAAGACCATCGTCTCCGACTGCGATGTCAAGTTCCTCAGCTACTTTTGGAAGACATTGTGGGCCAAGTTGGGAGTCAAGCTTCTCTTCTCCACAACTTGCCACCCACAAACCGATGGGCAAACTGAGGTCGTCAACCGCACCTTATCAACTCTCCTCCGCACCATGATCAAGAAGAACTTGAAGGAATGGGAAGAGTGCATTCCCCATGTGGAGTTCGCCTACAATCGAGCCGTCCATTCCACTACCAGCATGAGCCCATTTGCAGTGGTGTATGGCTTCAACCCCTCTACACCACTCGATCTTCTTCCACTACCACTACACGAGCGCGTCAACATGGATGCTTCCAAGCGCGCCGCTTTCATCAAAAGACTCCATGAAATGACAAGAGCTACAATCGAGCGACAAGTGCTTCGCCGCACCAACAAGGTCAACACGCGCAAGAAGAAGATGGTGTTTGACCCCGGTGACCTTGTGTGGGTTCACCTTCGCAAGGAGCGTTTCCCCGAAGAACGCAAGTCCAAGCTTATGCCCCGCGCCGATGGACTCTTCCAAGTGCTTCAACGCCTCGGCGACAACGCCTACAAGATTGACCTTCCGCCGGACAAGTACTCGGTGAGCAACACCTTCAACGTCGCGGACCTTTCACCCTTCCACGGCTACAATGACTTGGAGTCGAGGTCGACTCCTTTTCAAGAAGGGGGGAATGATGCGGACATCCCCTGCACCAAGGGTGAAGACACCACAGCTCATTCCAATCCACCAAGCCCATCTCCAAACTTTCGTGGTCCAATGACAAGAGCTCGCGCTAAGGCTATCCAACACGAGGTGCTTCTATTCCTTGACTCCTTCCCACTTGATCTGAGGTCAAATGGTATACTACCTGATGCTTCAACTCTTTGCTTGCTTAGATGTGAAGGAACGACCGATTGGAGCGATGCCAAGGGGAGGAAGGGCTTGGACTGCTGCCTGGAAAGCATGTCCGGACATTCCGGACAAGGATGCCCGGATACTCCGGACGACTCAATCCCGGAGACACCGAGATCCCACAACACACCCGAACATTCCGGGCGAGGCCGGAGTCTCCGGACGTCCCCCACCCGAAATGTGCTCCTCTCGGGTTGGTGCCCGGATACTCCGGCACCAAGCTCGGACACTCCGGGAGGGTGGCCGAGAACAACGCTCTCCGACTCCACACCCGGACACTCCGGCCCCCAGGCCCAGAGACTTCGGATGATCCCTGCCCGGAGTGCCAACTCCAATCCTCCGGACGTCCACTGATCAAGACGTCCGGACATTCCGGGAAACTTACCCCGAAATGTCCGGGCCCTACGACCGGACATTCCGGACAAGTTACCCCGGAATGTCCGGGCGTACTGTCTGCGCACAGTAACGGGGCGAGGCCCATGTAATGACTTGGCTTAGCCCCCAAGGGTTACGGGATTAGGGCTATAAATACCCGTGCCCAAACCCTAATTAAGATTAGACTTGATATTAAGAACTTAAGAGAGCTTTGCTCCTCATCTAGGGTTAATCCCTCTAGATTAGGAGTTCCACCCTAGGCCTTTCTTTCCTTTGGATTGAACGGATCGGCGCGTGCCTCCGAGTGGTAAACGTGGCATTCAATTGAGAGTAAGGTTGACTTGGTTTCCTAGTTTCCCAAAGGCTTTCTCGTTTGGGGATTGTTGTTGGGGTGGGATTTCCTCGTAGGCTTTGCTAGTTATCCTTGTCCAAATCGTGAAGATCGGGAGCCCTCCGTATCACGGGGACTCGGTGGGAAACCGGGCAAGCGGCGGCGGCGTCCGAAGAGCGGGAGGGAGAGAGGCAGCCTTGGGGAGGGGCTCAGGTGAAGGGCGGAGCTGGGGAGAGGCGGCGCGGTTGGGGGCGGTACCGGAACAGAATGGAGGCGTCGGTGCTGGATTGAGAAAAAGCAAGGACGGCGCAGAGGATAAGGGAGAGGAGATGGCTTAGAGAAGAAGCAACCGGGGGCGGTAGCGGGCTGGGCCAGGGAGGAGAGAAGAGAGAAAATGGGCTGGCAGGCCCATGCGGCAGGGAAAGATTTTAGGGTTTAGGTTTTTATTAGTTTTCCTTTTTAACTTTTCTGATTTGAATTTTTGATTCAACTCCTAACCAAAATGGAATCCCACTTTCAAGCTTTTAGAACCACTTCAAAGTTTCTCTCAAATTCCGAATCAAATCTCAAAACATTCCTTGTAATGTTTTGCTCCATTTCAAATGAGTTTTCCAAACCATCTCAACATCCTCTTTTAAACTTTTACTAGCAAAGTGCCTGTGCGTTGCAACGGATATGAATTTTAAAAGGACTAACTCTTGTAATGTGCATTGCTCATTGCCATCCAATGAATAATTCCTATAATGCACAAGAATTACACGAATATTCTGCATTCAAAAGAGTAAGTGGTAGGAGCAACATAAACAGCTGTAAGGGTATCTTCTGCTGGCAGTAGGTAGACAGTTAAAAATATAAAATACTTGATAAATAGATCCCTCCCCCACCAAACAACAAACCAACATTCAAAAATCTAATTACAGTGAAATGGTTATTATTGGTATATAGGGATATTAGAAAATACCCAACGAACATAAGTTTGTAGTACACCCGACTGGATATAAAGACGTGCAGAAATAGTTTCAGATTGCTGGAACTTTAATTTGTTTTGAACTCATCTTCCAAATTGGATCTCACCCGGCCAGCTGTAGCTAGCTAATTAGAGTAATTAAACACTTAAGGACATTAAGCACAAGTTAAGGAGTACAAAAATAGGTCAACGCGAGTAGTACTCTTCCTTCTATATTTTGCAACAGTCCACAGATACAACCATAAGCAAAATAGGAGGAAGAGGAAGAGCAAAAGAATAAATTGAGCCATCATTTGGTTTTACCTCCTTCGGCACATCAACATTTCCTCTTAAGCAATCTATCTCCATTTGAATCCTGCATTTCATTTGTACGTGAGATATCCTAATAGCAATGTAAACTTGAAGTCTTGTAACAGACATTTACTGAAAAGCCGTATCTAACTGTTTCCTATTTTTATTCACTTGTGCAACCAAATCGGTATAGCAGGGAGCAACCTAAACAAAGCCTAGAAGCATCTATACACGAGTGCAGTGCTGCCGTGCGCAACAATTCCTCCTACGGCCACATGACGAGCCTCAGTCAATTTTTTTAATCTCTTCAGAGCAGCGAAACCCAAATAAACAATTTTATTGGGCAACCAGCAATGAATCAAGATTAATGCCAAAAGGGCAACTACTGTTTGTATAGGTGATGCACCATGCACCAGAACCATATCAAGCTGTACCATGCACCATAACAATCCCATACTAAAAAAAACAAATATGATGATTTAACAATCTAGCCAGTTAATACTTTGAAACTTTGGATTCAGTTTGTTATGGGCTAAGCCCATTAGACAACACATCTGTACATGACATCAGGAGATAACCAGATTTTTGACTTTTTAGCTCACATTGAAATAAAGAATACATGCATCTACACCATCCAGATTACAGGAGCACATCAAGATTTCACTTCTGACTATCCAGCAATCAATTAATTTGCTCCCAGTCATCCATCTTTTTAAGGCAAATAATGCTTGCAATCTGGATATCAAATAAAAATACTTGCGATCTGAGAAGGAAAAAAACATCCACACCGAGGTTACTATAGCAAGATGCACTGGGGAGATACAGATCCCATAAAATCTCCCATATATATTAAAAAAATTCATCAACTCGACATTTGATCAAAGGACTTCATTTGATACATACATGTACGCTAGGCCACATCATCGTCATATGTCGACTGAGTCGTTAATTGCCTTAAAAGCACTCCATAGATTTACTACAAAAATTAGGAAATATTCCAAAAGAATTACTGAAACCTATTTTTATTTTAGAAAAGAAAATCTTCACAAACGAATAAACACATAATTCAAAAATCAAAGAAAACATAAAAATACCAAAAAAAGGAAACCAAAAGTTTGAATGGTTGGTTTTTGAGAATTTTCTAAGCTTTCTTTTTTCCCAGATATTTTTGAGAATTTTGTACATGGAATTAACCATACCCAAGTAAAGGAATGAAATCTAAGAATTCCTAGTAAGTTTGCACAGCAGCTGGTCTAATTTTCATTTAACTCAACGAAACCTAAAAAATGTGCATGAAATCTAGCAGATGTAGATTTTTCATGTATATATTCTTCAACTTATCAACCTGAGCAGGTGTGTATAACTTCATGTGCACTTCATTGGTTGTACTTTCTTTTGTTCCGACTCAATCTAAAGCCTTGGCTGGTATTCACATGCTTGGTTTCCTTCCTGATTTATTAGATGGTAATGCCTCCTTTTCTCTCTTAAAATAGGAAATTGGCTTGTAAGTGATAGCTTGAAATTGGCCATGAACCTGGGAGAGCAAAGCATAAGATTAGTTAGTGTGTAGTGGGCTTGAACTCCGTTCTTGGTATTTACCTGCGTGACTTCAGATATTTATACATTAAATAGATTGGCATTTATACCTGAAGCTGAATCATTTGATTGTGCTGCTTATTAAGCTGCTGCTTTTGTTGCTTGCCACCAGACAGGAAGATGCATATAGCCTGCAATTTCTGAACCCAAATGTGTGTTGGTGAAAGCAAAATAAAATATCCATTTCATTCTGCCTGACCTTATGACGTTGAATATACACTTTTCGTCATTCTCAAAGTGTTCCAGCTTGGAAAGCTTTCCTGTTGTTACTATTTCATTAATCTGCATATATGAATTGTTTGACATTGTCAAGACCAAAGACACTACAAACCTAATGACGAATGCAAGGCTCAAGCTTTTTCTTGGAACTTCTGGTTATAATCCTCTCACATACTAATGCAACAATTCGGTCAGCATCATCTGTTACTTTGATAAGCTTTCCAAAAGTCTCAGTGATGTTCCTGTTGACATCTGGTGGAGCATATGTTGTGGGTTCTCCAGGAAAAGCTTCCTAGTTGTATAACTAATGAATTAGCATATGGAGATATACATCCTCAGGACCACCAGGGAATAATACACTGTAATTTGTAAGTATCAACGGTGCAAAGAAGAAAATCCCCAATTTGTAATGCAAAAGTGAGATAAAGCCCAGAATTGAAGGAGTTGAGCATACCATGTATTGCTATACTTGTCTCCTAAATGCTGATAAGGATAGATCCTTTCTATTGAGCTTCAATTTATGTATGGCTGTGATGCAATCCTTCAGTTCTGATGCCTTGTAGCCTATCAGTTTCTGCATCTCTTTGCTCTTGCCTAGTGTAGGTGTTGTCGGCTAATCTCCTTGTTCTTCCTGCGACCAAACCCAAACGAAACCAACTCAATTCTCAGACCATTCAAAATGGGAGGCTGGTTGCGCTTACGCAATGAGCATCACAGCGATGCCGAGGACCTGCAGCTTGTTGCGGCCGAGCGGGTTGGCACAGAGGAAGCGTTCCCGTCCACTTAATCGGCCAGGCATATCGCGCACTCGGTCGAGCGCCAGGAGCGGCGGCTGTGGCGCCACGCGCCCACCGCGATGGAGGCAATCAGGCAAGCACAAACCGTGACCTCCTCTTGTGGCTCGCGCGCGACTGCCGGAGCGGCAAGGGACGACGGCGGAAAGACGAAGGGCCTCTTCAAGTTGAAGCCGAGGACACCACCCGACGTCGTGCGGCAGCCGCGCGAGCTCCTCGTCTTCCTCAACCTCCACTCTAGTTCACACGTCGCCGACGCCAAGCGCGAGGAGAAGGTGAGATAGAATCCAGCCCTCATTGTCAAACTGGGTGGAAAAAGGAAGGCAAATTCATGGTATGATGATTGATTTACGGTGCTAAACTTGCTAAACCGGTGGAGGAGGGACGTGCGGGAGGGAGGGCGGACGAAGCATGGGCAGAGTGGCAGGAAAGGAAACCTTAAGCATTTTTTAAGTAGCAGAGAAACTCTGCTTCAAACCAGAGTTCCGAGTTAAAGTTTAATTTACGATTGATTTCCTTTTCAACATAACCTTTTGGACTGTTAGTTATCTCAACATATGGTTTTATAGTCCGATTAACAAGTTGAATTCGTGAGATGTTCTTCGAGACCTATTATTCCAAGATTTTGCAAACTCAATTAAGTTTCGAGGTGTTATCCATGTTATCGAGTTAGGGTTTTTTTTAAGGCTTTTCGTAAAAATTCAAAATCTTACTCAATTTCAGGTTTCAATGCAATGCATGTCATGAAATGATGCACACAATTAGCGGCTTAAGAACGGGGATGTTACACAGACATTCCCAATATTCAATAACCGCAATGATTAGTGAGCCGGCATATTAAAAAGGAGTATTAATTGTATAGGGTGATTAATGCTCTATCAATCCCATTCGGACAGCACTAATGCTACATTAATTAATGACAGGTATTAATAACAATTAGTGCACTGACTGTAATGATTAACACATTACTTAATGAAACTCAGACACAATTAATATTTTATTAATTATAAACCGACACCATTTATAGTTTAACGGTACAGTTAAGAACTAAAATAAATGCACTGTGAATTATTTGTCTCCATGACAGCAGGGTCCCACATGTAAGGAGATTAGATAAATAAATGAAATGAAGAAAAAGAAAAAGAGAAATGAGTCTATAACAGTAGGCCCATCCCTGTTAAGTTGACCAGTCAAAGGATGACTAGTTGACTTTGACTGGTCACAGATGTCATGCTCTAGGATTAGTTGCTGCTAGATATTAAAAGCATTTTTGTTAATCCTTTAAAAGGAATAAAACTTTAAAAATCTGTAGAGAATTCAAATCAACTCCAAATAAGTTGATTCTTGTTTCTAAATTAATTTTCTTAAATATAGCATCTAATCGTGTAACATGCAAAACTTATTGTTCATTAAATTTTTAGGTTCTTAAAATAATCAAATAAAGGCATAAAATACCAATTCCAACTCTAAAAATCATAACTTTCATTTTTAAAATTCCAAATGACATGAACTTTGTGACAAAAATCTCTAAATTAAATTGTCATCCCATGCTATGCATTTTATGTCCATCCATCTCATCGCATTCTGAACTCTTATTGATTTTATCGTTCTTCTCATTGTGGTATCGATTCCGGTACAATGTGGAATCGGAATCTGTTGGCGAGAATTGGGATCCAAATAATTCTGAATATCAGCAAGAGCTGGAACCCACTAATCCAGGCAAGTCGAGCTTGCTGACATTGCCATGTCATATTTACTTTATTGTTGAACTTACTTTCTTGGCATGCAATCAACTAATGGTTATCAATGGACTGATATCCACTAGTATGAATAGGATTTGGTATTATTTGTCTGTTCATATTATGAATTGAAAATGATACTTAATTGAACTTGAACAAGAAAGTAAGAGAGACGAGGGGACTAGTGACAGTGACAACCTGGGGGTGCAATTGGTGGGTAGGTAATTCCATCAGATATCTAGTGGTTAGCCAGTATCACTTCTCATGGTTATGGGCTGTTCACTTGATTACCTCCTATCAGCCGCATGTGAATCGTGACCCCATTGCGAGTGATTCTAGATTGAATATCATCTACATGAGGCTTTGCAACTCTCATTTAAAGAACCACCGGAATGCTTGTCAGTGAAGCTAAACGATTGGCATCTTGTGTGAATTGATTAATTAGTTAAAATTAGATATTGGGTGGTTAGCCCAATATAATATTTGCTTGGTCCTAATGGTACCCGAACAAGCATGGTACTTAATTTCACCTTCAACTTTGGGATATTGTGTGGTTAGTCCAATATTAGAAAATGTGTTATTTCCTCATCATTGTTATGTCATTGCTTTTATTTTGAATAGCCTATGCCATGTTAATTTTCATATCACTAGCACTACTAAGTCTTGCGAGTACGTTTATACTCACTGGTAGTTATCTTACATACATAGGAATAGAGGATCCCTCTCTCGATGAGTACTATAAAAACGATGTTTGAACTAGTTACCTTTGTTAGCGTTCTGATCTTTTGGAACTGTAATGGATACTTTTGGGTTTGTAAGATATTTGCCTGTATCTTAGACCACTGAATGCTTTACTTCTGCTATTTACTGTTTCTTTATTTATGACCTTCAGGTCTTTGGTTGTAATATAAATACTTGCTCGAAGGTAAGGGATGTGAATTATTATCTTATAATTCTTTTTTGGGTTGTGTGATGATCTCTGAGTTGTTTACCACGTCCCTCCATATACATTGCGTGTATGAAATGAGTGTATGGGGTGATGGTAGAGTATTGTTATCTGTACCTGTTTCTGTTATAAAGTTGAGTGACCCGCTAGCTGAGACGCAATTGCCGGCTAGGCAGGGTGTGGATATCTGTGTCGGGTTTTCGAGCGACCCACTAATGAAGCTTCGGCCCACTAAGTTAGGGTGTGGACACAGATGTCGGGATCTTCTAAATAATTGTTATTATTGTGACATAATACAGGCAACAAGTCTCTACAGGGTGTTTTGGAATTGTATTTAACTCGTTGAATAATGTTAACTTCTGATCGGCTTGACCCACGGTGATAGATACATACGACGTAAGCGCGTAAGGTATGTGGGTCCGGTGTCGGGTCACCCAATGGTGATAGATACATATGACGTGAGCGCGTCATTTATTCACTAAGTCAGATACTGATTCCGAATGCCGACATTTACGATCGCATGTAAAATAATATATTTTACACCCTGCTTCTAAATAGCGCACGCCCACACACATAAACATATATGTGTATATATACACCCTAATATGCATCTACGTGCACAATAGCGTATTCTTCACGGTGCCCACCAACCCAACCAGGCAATCCCAAATTTAGTAGTAAAACATGCAGTTTTGAACAGTAATTATGTGTTTTGGACGGTAAGTTTTGATTGCCCGTCTCGAATCCACCATTGCAAAAATTGCTACTATATGTGCATGCCTTTACCATCTCGTGGTCATCCATTTACCACATATCCAACCATACCATACTAGAAATTAAATATTTTATCCATTATTCACAATCACTTATATAGTCTAGTTGGTTAGAGACACAGAGCTATGTGCATGAGGTCTATGGTTCAAATCCAACCTCCTTCTTTTATAAAAAAATTAAAGTGGTACATGATCATAAAAGTGAAGTGGTGAGTGTGTGATCATAAAAGTGTGGTTGTGACCATAAAAGAGTGACCAAATGGTAGTAAAAAAGCCGTTGTGATTTTACGATCAATACTTCACAATTTTATCGCTCGGAACTGCACATTTTACCATTAGAAAAACAAGAGGAAATGTATGTATCTATTATGGTAAAATTCTTCTCAGCCGATAGTAATTTACTGCACTTCTTGAAATTACACGTTTTATCATCAGAAAACAACAGTAAAAATATGTTCAAGTTGTGGTAAAATCTTTCTTAGACGATAATAATTTACTGTTCAAGATTTAGACAGGGAGTTGGTTTACACGGCTGGTCGCGTGGCTAAAGCGTATAATAAGCTATTCTACGCTCTCGCTCTCGAATTAAAATCCACCCCTTCCTATCTCAAATCTCTACCGCTCTCGCTCTTGAATTAAAATCCACCCCTTCCTATCTCAATCTCTACCGTCTCTCTTATTCCTAAGTTCGTTCCCTCTTGGGTATCGATGCATCCATACGCTCCATATGCTCTTAGCTAGGTATCGATGCGTACAAACGCTCCTCCCTCCAAACCTGCCTCCACTTCAATAATTCCATCATTCCATGCCGGCTGCAGCAGCAGAGAGTTCACTATGGGAACTCACAAACTGCAATGGAGACTGGTCGCAGCCGAAGACGAACTCTGACATTTCAGGTAGCAGCTGACGGTGGTGCTGGGTTAACGCGTGAAGTTGATGTCTTAGAACATATCAGTGATACCTAGTTTTAAATGATACTGTGATATCAAAATAAAAAAATTGTAGTGCAGATGGTCGTAAAAAATCCTGGAAAATTTAGTTAGATATGGAACGATCTGACGAACGACCTTGAAAAACTTCAACAGACAAGATATATATCAACAAACAAAAAAGATAAATTCTTATGAATTGTATCTCTCATTTTTTCTTTTATTTTAGATTTCTTTCTCAACGTTGGTATCACCGGATGAGACTGGATTTCCTACCCAGGGGATATCTGCCCCCCGGGTATCCACCGTACGTGCACACCTAAAGATATGTGCCGTTGGTTTGCTTAGCTACACTAGCTGAATGGACCAGCTTGCATATTAACTTGTTAACCTTGTTATTGACCATGAGAAAGTCTATCGGACCAGACTACATGTCAGTGATTTTTCTGTAAATGAACTGACAGCATATACGACTATAGACATGAACTCTCTTGCATGGTCCCACTAGTTTGTCTGCTAGCTTGCGTGCGAACTGTATCTATTGCGAAGCTTATGTCCACAAGGTCTATTTGACCTCATCACTAGCATGCACATGCCACAATTCATACATATATGCTCATACAAAGGACACTCACATGCCACAGCTCACTGAGTTCGTATATATGCACACATGCCACAGTAAGTGAAGAGCATCATGTATCCGTACACGAGACTTCATTGGGTGACGAGCTCGTATATATGCACACATGCCACAGTAAGTGAAGAGCATCATGTATCCGTACACGAGACTTCATTGGGTGACGAGGATATGACTACTATTGATACAACCGCGCTATACATCTACACCACTACTTGTTAATCCTCTTCAAATTTTTAAGAGATACAATTATCAATAACAAGAACACGTGTACGTCAACTTAATTATCAAGTATTTTCGTTTCTCATTGCGTCTAATGATTTCAGGAACTATATAATGCTGCCTAAATTAGATTATGTTATTTTATTAAGCAACCAAGGTCTAAGTTTGATTATGGGAGATGGATATGGTGATGATGGTAGCAAGGATGTGAGCTCTCAAGTTACTCTCAAGACTCGATACTACAAGATCTTAAAGCCCCCATAATGAGTAAAGAGAAATGGTTGCGTTGCTCAATTTGATACAAAATAATGGCAGCCATAATTTAGTAGTGTTTTAGGATGTTAAAAACACCAGCTACGTCACCTCTATTTAAGTTAGGCATATGTAATTTCAAAATTTGAGTTAAACTATGAGTATTTTAGAGTTAGACACCGGAAAAGAGTATGTGCTAGGATTGGATCCCTATGCAGCTATGCTCGGATATGTGGAGAAGAAGAAGAATATAAACTTGAACAGAAGTCGCATTGACTTCACGTGTACCTCATTTTGAAAGAATCATGGATCGAGACACAATAAGCATGGACATTACTTTTTGACAGCGAAGCGAATTTGTGCCCACGTCTACGTCGAGAAAGAACGACCCTTGACTTTACCTAGCTAATTTTATAGGAACTGCTATAAATCAGCAATACTTCGCGACTGTCGAATGTGACGGTAAATATGACGGTAGAATTAACAATAAATAAAATTAGCTAAATTTATCGAACATAACTTTAGTGATTATAGAAAATAACTTGAATGACCATAGGAAACATGGGCTATTGTTTATATACAACATATTAGTGGGTTTCTTCTGTTAGTGGAAACATTTGTATAGTAAGAGGGAAACATTTTCCTAGACCTTGCGCAACAAAATTTTTAAACCAATACAAAAATAGAATATATGCAATATAATCCTAGATTTTTGGGAAATTTATGATTCAAATCACTAGATTTTCGGCATTGTGGACTCCTTCTGTTATGGACACGTGGAAATTTTGCTTAGTGAGAGGGAAACATTTTACTAAATCTTGTGCAATAAATTTTTTAAATCAATACAACAATGGAATATATGCAACACAATCCTATATTTTTGGGAAACTTATGATTCAAATCGCTAGATTTTCGGTATTGTGGGCTCCTTCTGTTATGGCAACGTGTAAACATTTGCATAGTGAGAGGAAAATAGTTTATTCAAATTTGCACAACAAATTTGTCAGACTAATACAACAACTACTGTTTCTTCATCCGGGCTAATTTGTTTATGTTTCATTCGTCCAAGTATTTTGTTTCCTATACAACAATAATTTATTTCATATACAACAATAATTCATTTCCTTCGACTTGTAGTGCAATGATGGTGCAAGGGACGCTGCTGGCGTGGACGAGGGTGCTGGCCTGGGCAGTGACGATGGCGACCCAATCGGGGTCGACATTTCCGAGGACGTTCACGGCGATGTCGGTGGCCATGTCGAGGTACTCACTCCCATGGCGTCGTAGAGCTTGCATTCGCGGCTGACCACGAAGACGATGCGAGGGCGCTTGTAGGTTCCCACGATGTACCTGGCCTTGTCCTCCACGACGTTTCAGCTTACCATAGTGAAAGAACCTTAATGACTAAGATGTCGTCTAGAGGGGGTGAATAGGCTTTTAAAAATCACTTACAGATTGGGCTTAATCCTAATGCAGAATTATGCTTGTCGGATGTTCGCAAGCTCAAATCCTAATATGGTAGTCTGTTATGTAAGCATAAACACGCTATGTGAATATGTCAAGGTTTGCAATCCTAGGGTGAGAAGTAAGCAATTCAACTTCTATAAGAGATATACAAGTAAACTATTGTAAGTATGAAATGCGATAAGTAAAGGAGGCAAGAGATAAACGATGTATGACTCAGAGTTCGAATATCTGCCGATATTGTACATCTCCGTTTGAGGACCTGATCACGCTTGATCAAAGGTGGGTTCTCTCTCAAGCCGCTTCCTCTCGAGGACTCTCAGGAGTCTCCCCGATCACTATGGTTAGCTCTTTTCTCCACTCCCGGAGATGGCGAGCTCTAAAACCACTTCACAATCTCCCGAGCCTCCTCACAAGCTTCTTGAGGAGATCACCGAGCCACCACCACCAAGCCGTCTAGGAGTCGGTGGCCTCCAAGAGTAATAGTATTACTCTCGGACTCTCACTCGAACACAATCGATGCTGAGTGCTCAAACAATGTAACTTATGCACACACCTTGTACAACTTATGCACAAAGGCTTCCCTCACCTCACAAATAATAACTCATGCACAAGAGGCTTTAGAGAGGGAGGAAGCTACTAGAGATGCTCACAAATGATTTTAGAGGTAGCCAACCATCTGCCAAGCCAACCTAATGTGAAGACTATATATAGCCAATCTTGAAAAACTAGTCGTTAGAAAGGAACCTGGCAAATCCGAACTGTCCAGATTTGACCCGCACCCTCCGGGTTCACACCAACGGTTAGAAAAATGACCGTTGAAACTTCTGGACCCTGGACCCGGACCCTCCGGGTTGAGGTCCGGGTTGTCCAGTACAAATCTGGACCCTCCGAGTGACACTCCAGAAACCATTTGTACAACTCGGACTCTAATCTGGACCCTGGCTTGGTCCCTCCGGGTTCAACCCAGACCCTGACCCGAACCCTGACCCAAACCCTAGCCCGGAGGGTCTGGATTTTCTAGGACAGAAATTCCCACGGAGCACTTGATGAACCCGGATCACTTCGGAACAAACCCAGAACATCTTGATTCAACCCGGAACTCCTTGGGGGATAGCTTTAGGTCATATACTTTGGAAGTGGACCTCCCAGAGTCCGCGAACCTAGCCAACCAACCAAACCACTTAGGTCGGTAGGATCGCACACACCTAGACATCAAGTCTAGGAACAACACATGCAACACAGAGCTACTACCCGAAGCCTCCGAGCACTCGCAGCTCGGAATCTTCAGATACACTAGAACACTGAGTTCTAGCACTTCCACCACAAAGGAAACACGGCGATATGCAACACATGCAAAGACTTGAGCACTTGACACACGACGTGAACAAGTTAATCATCCGATAGCCCCTCTTTATAGTACGGCTATCTAACCTATAATCCGGTCTCTCTCCAAACTCCTTGAGACCGGTCAAACTAGGAAAACCTAGTCTAGGTATACCTTTACTTTGCGTATTCCACTTGAGCTTGATGATGTCCATCTTCCTTGCTCCAAGCGGAATCACCTTGATCATCATCACCTTATGAAGACTTCTTCATATAGCTCTCTCTCATAATCCTTATGGGGAAGCTTTCTCTTGAAATCATCTGCGTTGCTCATCTTCACTTGATGGACCCGCAAGCCTCAAGCATACGTCTTTGCATGATGCCAATCTTGAGCTTGCCATGATGACCATCGACTTATGATGTCATCCTCTCATGGGCACATATGATCAACTTCTTGATGCTTGCCTGT
Organism: Stipa capillata; assembly: GCA_019208055.1. Taxonomy (NCBI): domain Eukaryota; kingdom Viridiplantae; phylum Streptophyta; class Magnoliopsida; order Poales; family Poaceae; genus Stipa; species Stipa capillata. Next base: position 120,939 of record JAGXJF010004066.1, on the reverse strand, counting down.
TGGAAATATATCCTAGAGGCAATAATAAAGTTGTTATTATTCTATTTTCATGTTCATGATTAGGTTTATGTTCTATGCTAGAATTGCATTGGTTCTTGAATATGAGATTCAGAGGAAAACCTAATTGCATGTGTGGAATAATAAACACCATTCAGTTCCCTAGTCAGGCCTCTGGACTAGCTCATGTATTGTTGATGGTCTTGTTTTCCTGATCATGGGCATTGTTAATGTAACAAGGATGCCGGCAATAATGGGAACACATTGTTAGGGTAACAATGGTGTTGGATAGACCCCCTTATGAGATACTGCGAGATCACTTCGTTAATATGTTGTCAGTATCTTCTCATTATGTGTTAACGTTTACTTGCGTCCTTAGACCATGAGAATATCGTAGACCCGGATACCGGATGGTTGCTTTGGGGTCATCAAACGTTACTCCGTAACTGAGTAATTATAAAGGTGACTTTCAGGTACACCAGAAAGTATATCGTGGTTCTAGATATGTCAAGATTGGGATTTGCCCATCCGGCGATGGAGAGATACACTCTGGGCCCACTCGGTATTACGGTGTCCAGCATCACCTGGCCAGGTATTGTGACTAAAAGTTTAGTCACGGGGATACCGGAAGGAAACGAGAAAAGAGTACAAACCGGTAACGAGGATAACTAGGTATAGTGATCAAGGAGTTGATCACAGGGATACCATAAAAGTCTCGCTTTGGGTTGTGTAATGTATCGTGAGGCAAAAGGATGATATGCGGTAATACGAGGTTCACTCGATAAATATCTTCGATGATATGTGGGAGTCGTTATGGATGTCCAGATCCCGCTGACGATTATTGACCGGAAGGTGTTCCGGACATGTCCACATATACTCAAACCTATAGGGTCACACTCTTAACGTTTTAGCGACATTTAGGAATGCTACGATTTATGGAGAACGAGAGAGAAGGGTTCCGAAAGTGTTCCGGGAGGTCCCGGATGGTTCCGGTGATGTCCGGAAGTGTTCCGGAAAGTATCGGAAGGTTCTAGAATATGGCGGAAGCTTCCGGAAGGTCCGGAAGGTCCTGAAATATTCCGGAAGGTTTTGGAAGACTCCTACTGGGCTGCACCCCCTTTTCTTGGGGGGCAAGACAGCCAAAGGGGGGCTGTTCGAATTGGACTCTAGTTTGGACTCCCTGGTGGATGTGGATTCGATCTCCTCCTGAGGGCTGGACTCTACCCCTTGGCCACCTATATAAGAAGGGGGAGGCATACAAGGGAGACACACGAAAGCCCTAGCCCCTTGGCCGAAACCCTAGGCAGTCGCCACCTCTAGATTGGCTGCAGCCTCCTCTTTCTCTCTCTTCTAGATTGGATCTAGTATAGCTGCCGTTGCGCTGCTGCTTCTCCTTCTCGTAGATCCCCGCTGTTCTTGTGTGCTGGTCCACACATTACTGCGGTGTCGCTGATCCGGTACGCGTGGATACCTCGGAGACGTCGTACACTTCGGCGTTCGTTCGGGCAAACTATTCGCGAGGAGATCACTCTCGCGGCTGGGAGGTATAACCTAGCTGCGGGAGTCTGCGGACTTCATCGACATCGTCAACTTCTCCGCTGTATTGACGTGATCGGCGAAGGTATGATATCGTTGCCTGCACCTCGATAGTGGATCTTGGTTTGGTTCGTGTACGGTAAAATTTTTGTTTTGCGTAGCACGTTCCCCAACAGTGGTATCAGAGCGGTACTATGCGTAGTTGTAGGTACGACTAGAGCATATGTGATATGCGACATTGCACATATGATGTGCGGGGTGTTAGATGAGATCTACCACCGGATTTTTTTGTTGTTTCCCTCTCGTTGCATAATTTTGATCTCGGCGGCATCGTGAAATTTTCAGAGGTCCGGCTAACCTTACGATCTTCGGATCGAGACATGCTCAGGATGACTTTGGTTTCACTTTAGTTGAGAAAGATAAATTTACAATGAGCGGGCTAGTAGATGTGATCTACACGGGGGTCAGGCGTATAACGTAGTTTAGTATGGGGTTCGAGATTTTCGAGTCTCCAATTCCATACACCTCGACAGTTAAATAACTGCAAGAGCAATCGTGTTTATGGTAACATAGGTAGCAAACGGTTTGCAACGTAGCCATAAAGCCACGTATTGTAGCATAAACGTTAGAGGCGTCTAACTTGTTTTTGCAGTATATGCATGTGATGTGGTATAGCCTATGTGATGCAATGTGATTATATGAGATGCAAAGTGTTTGTAATTTTAATTTTGTCATGACCTGCGTGTCGTGAGTACGACAATCGGCAGGAGCTAATATGATTGTCATTATTTATTGTATTAACCTGCGCGTCAACTAGAAAGCCATGTGATGCATTTATTTTATTAGCTATGTGATAGCAAATAGTTGTAATTGCGAGGACATGGTGGTGACAATCATGCATCGATGGACCTTGACGCTACGCCGTACGCAAAAAAGAAGTTCTTCGCCAAAAGATGTTGAAGAAAAGTTATGCCACGACAGGATTTCACGAAGATTATTTTCGACGACGATCCGACTTCTTCAACAGAAGGGGCTATACCATATCACAATAATTTGATTGTATGTGATGTTAATCCCTTTTATGCACCTTGTTTGATGCGTGGTAGACGTTGTTAAATAGGGTGATCTCTCACACAAATATCAAGTAGTTCTGGAATATTTGCCATTCTGAGGTGCGCCATGTCACATGGGTACGATAGGTTTGACATATATGAAGCGGGCGTGAACCATTCGCGCAGCAGGGCACTCGGTTGTCTTGACGAGCTTGGCAAGATCGTCTTGGGCTCGGAACACACCCATCGAAAGATGAACAAGAGTTATATAGGGATATGATTGGCACGTTGACCTACCAGTCTCGTTATTCCGTCATCAGTGATGTCACATCAATGGCGGAGTAAGTGAGTCGTGGATCTTGAATCACTAATAATCAATTATGAGGGATATTAGTTATAGTGGGAGCTTACTCTAATTAAGTGTTAATTTGAGTTGCTTTAATCATGAACAATGTCTAAAGTGTATTTGTTTTTAGTTGTAGATCTATGGCACCCGTAACCACCTTTTCACTATGCACGTTGCTTGAGAAAGAAAAACTGAATTCATCTGGTAATAACTTTACGGACTGGTACCGTAATGTGAGGATTGTCCTCAAGAGTGCCAAGAAGGACTATGCCCTATCACAAACTCTCGGTGAACTCCCCGCTAACGCTACGGATGATGAGACTCGTATCTATCAATCTAAGAGCGATGATTCCATTACAGTACAGTGTATCATGCTTGCCTCCATGGAACCTGATCTTCAAAAGCATTTTGAGAATTGGGCTACTTATGAGTTAATCCAGGAGCTAAAAGTTTTGTTTCAGAAGCAAGCAAGGACTGAAAGATATGAGATATCCAAAGCCTTGTTTGAATGCAAGATGGCTGAGGGCAGCTCGGTAAGTTAGCACGTACTCAGATTGTCTGGGTACGCGCAAAGGTTGGATGCGCTAGGTTTTCCAATCTCCCAAGAGTTGGGCACTGATCTTGTTCTCGCTTCCCTCCCTCCGAGCTACAGTAGCTTCATCATGAACTACAACATGAATGGGATGGAAAAGAGTATGGGTGAATTGTTCACTATGCTTAAAACTGCTGAGAGTGGAATCCAGAAGGATGCCAATCATGTGATGATGGTGAATAAAACAACCAACTTCAAGAAGAAGGGAAAATCTAAGAAAAAGGGCAAGTCCAAGGGTGCTAGTGTGACTGACACGCCTAAAAAGTCCAAGACTGGCGCCACTTCTGATGTTGAGTGCTTCTTCTGTAAAGAGAAGGGACACTGGAAGAGGAACTGCAAGAAATATCTGGCAGAAAAGAAGAAGTCTGAAAAGTCCAGCTCAGGTATGAGTGTCATACATGTTATTGATGTATTTCTTGCTGATCCACAATGTAATTCTTGGGTATTGGATACCGGATCGGTTGCTCACATTTGCAACTCGATGCAGGAGCTACAGAGGTCTAAGCGACTGGCAAAGGATGAGGTGACGATGCGCGTCGGGAACGGAGTAAAAGTTGCTGTGCTCGCCGTCGGCGTCCTACCTCTACATTTATCTTCAGGATTTATTTTAGAGCTTAGTAATTGTTACTATGTTCCGGCCTTGAGCAAAAATATTATTTCTGGATCATGTTTGTTGCAAGACGGTTATTCGTTTAAGTCTGAGAACAAGGGTTGTTTGATTTATATGGATAATATGTTTTATGGCCATGCTCCCGTTGTGAATGGGTTATTTATTATGAATCTTGACGGTAATATACACATCCATAACACTGATGCTAAACGTCGCAAGACAAACGATTTGAATTCCACTTATTTGTGGCACTGCCGTTTGGGTCATATTGGAAAGGAGCGCATGAAGAAACTCCATTGTGATGGACTTTTGGAGTCATTTGATTATGAATCATTTGACACTTGCGAGCCTTGTCTAATGAAAAAAATGACTAAAACGCCATTCACCGGCCACGTAGAACGGGTGACTGACTTATTGGAGATCATACATACGGATGTATGTGGTCCAATGAGTATAGCTGCACGTGGTGGATTCCTCTACTTCATTACCTTCACGGATGATTTGAGTAGATATGGGTATATCTATTTGATGAGACATAAGTCTGAAATCTTTGAAAAGTTCAAAGAATTTCAGCATGAAGTAGAAAATCATCGTAACAAGAAAATCAAATTTCTGCGATCGGATCGCGGAGGGGAGTATTTGAGTTACGAGTTTAGCAAACATCTGAAGAGTTGCGGAATTATTCCACAGCTTACGCCTCCCGGAACGTCACAGAGGAATGGAGTGTCCGAGAGACGTAATCGAACCTTGTTGGACATGGTAAGATCGATGATGTGATTAACTGAACTGCCATTGTCTTTTTGGGATTATGCTTTAGAGACTGCCGCTTTTATATTGAATAGAGCGTCATCTAAATCCGTTGAAACGACACCATATGAGATATGGCATGGAAAGAAACCCAACTTGTCTTTACTTAAAATTTGGGGATGCGATGCATATGTAAAGCGTTTACAACCAAATAAGCTCGATCCCAAATCGGATAAGTGCTTCTTCGTTGGTTATCCCAAATGAAATGTTGGGTATTCCTTCTATCACCGCACCGAAGGCAAAGTGTTTGTCGCAAAGAACGGTGTGTTTCTCAATAAAGAGTTTCTTGCGAAAGGGGTGAGTGGGAGGATAGTGCAACTCGACGAGATTGGTGAATCTCCGTCATTAGGTCAAAGTGATGAAACACCGGAAGTGGTTCCGGAGTTTCCCACAATGACTGATACGGAAGCCCCTACATGTGATGTAGAGACTTCGATCGAGCCAACAGCTGAACCACGAAGGTCTGGCAGGATTCGCACGAAACCACAGTGGTTTTCGGACGAGGTATTGTTGTTAGACAACGATGAACCTGCGACCTATACGGAAGCAATGATGGGCCCTGACTCTGTTAAATGGCTAGACACCATGAAATCCGAGATAGAATCCATGTACGAGAACCAAGTTTGGAACTTGGTGGACCCTCCTGAAGACGTGAAGCCTATCGAATGTAAATGGATCTATAAAAAGAAAACAGATGCGGATGGGAATATATACACTATAAGGCTCAACTTGTTGCAAAGGGTTTTCGATAAGTTCAAGGAGTTGACTACGACGAGACATTCTCTCCCGTAGCGATGCTTAAGTCTGTTCGGATTCTTCTAGCGATTGCTGCATATTTCGATTATGAGATATGGCAAATGGACGTCAAAACAGTGTTCCTGAATGGGAAGCTAACCGAGGACGTGTATATGATACAGCCCAAGGGTTTTGTCAATCCAAAGGATGCTGGAAAGGTATGCAAACTTCAGAGATCCATCTATGGACTAAAGCAAGCATCACGGAGTTGGAATCTTCGCTTTGATGAAGTGGTCAAAAGGTTTGGCTTCATCAGGAACTGCGAAGAGGCTTGTGTTTACAAGAAAGTAAGTGGGAGTGCAATAGCATTTCTAATACTTTATGTGAACGACATATTGTTGATTGGGAATGATGTTTCTTTTCTTGACACGATTAAGACTTCGTTGAAAAATAGTTTTTCAATGAAAGACTTGGACGAGGCAGCATACATATTAGGCATTAAGATCTATAGAGATAGATCGAAGCGCCTAATAGGGCTAAGCCAGAGTACATATATAGACAAAGTATTGAAGAGGTTCAGTATGGAAAACGCTAAGAAGGGGTTCTTGCCGATGTCGCATGGGAAAGGTTTGAGCAAGACTCAGTGTCCTTCGACACCTGATGAGCGAGAACGCATGAGTAAGATTCTATTCGCATCCGCGATTGGATCAATCATGTACGCCATGATATGTACACGACCAGATGTGTGCTATGCTCTAAGTGTTACGAGCAGATACCAGAGTGATCCAGGTCATGATCATTGGACAGTAGTGAAAAATATCCTTAAGTACCTGAAGAGGACTAAGGACATGTTTCTCGTATATGGTGGTGATGAAGAGCTCGTTGTAAAGGGTTACACCGATGCTAGCTTTGTCACAGATCCGGACGATTTTCGATCTCAGTCAGGCTTTGTGTATACACTGAACGGTGGCGCAGTGAGCTGGAAGAGTTCCAAGCAGAACACTGTGGCGGATTCTACAACGGAGGCTGAGTATATCGCCGCTTCGGAAGCGGCTAAGGAGGGCGTTTAGATCAAGAAGTTCGTCACCGAGCTTGGTGTGGTTCCGAGGGTGCTGGATCCTATGGAGTTATTGTGACAATAGCGGCGCCATAGCTCAGGTCAAGGAGCCAAGGTCCCACCAAAAGTCCAAACATATACAACGTCGATCCCACATCATTCGTGAATTGGTGGAGCGTGGAGACGTAAAGATATGCAAAATACACACGGACCTGAATGTGTCAGATCCGTTGACGAAGCCTCTACCACAAGCAAAGCATGAGCAACACCGGAATGCCATAGGTGTTAGGAGCTTAAGCATTGGCTAGATTATTGACTCTAGTACAAGTGGGAGACTGTTGGAAATATGCCCTAGAGGCAATAATAAAGTTGTTATTATTCTATTTTCATGTTCATGATTAAGTTTATGTTCTATGCTAGAATTGCATTGGTTCTTGAATATGAGATTCAGAGGAAAATCTAATTGCATGTGTGGAATAATAAACACCATTCAGATCCCTAGTCAGGCCTCTGGACTAGCTCATGTATTGTTGATGGTCTTGTTTTCCTGATCATGGGCATTGTTAATGTAACAAGGATGCCGGCAATAATGGGAACACATTGTTAGGGTAACAATGGTGTTGGATAGACCCCCTTATGAGATACTGCGAGATCACTTCGTTAATATGTTGTCAGTATCTTCTCATTATGTGTTAACGTTTACTTGCGTCCTTAGACCATGAGAATATCGTAGACCCGGATACCGGATGGTTGCTTTGGGGTCATCAAACGTTACTCCGTAACTGAGTAATTATAAAGGTGACTTTCAGGTACACCAGAAAGTATATCGTGGTTCTAGATATGTCAAGATTGGGATTTGCCCATCCGGCGATGGAGAGATACACTCTGGGCCCACTCGGTATTACGGTGTCCAGCATCGCCTGGCCAGATATTGTGACTAAAAGGTTAGTCACGGGGATACCGGAATACGGAAACGAGAAAAGAGTATAAACCGGTAACGAGGATAACTAGGTATAGTGATCAAGGAGTTAATCACAGGGATACCATAAAAATCTCGTCTCGGGTTGTGTAATGTATCGTGAGGCAAAATGATGATATGCGGTAATACGAGATTCGCTCGATAAAGATCTTCGATGATATGTGGGAATCGTTATGGGTGTCCAGATCCCGCTGACGATTATTGACCGGAAGGTGTTCCGGACATGTCCACATATACTCGAACCTATAGGGTCACACGCTTAACGTTTTAGCGACATTTAGGAATGCTACGATTTATGGAGAACGAGAGAGAAGGGTGTCAAAAGTGTTTCGGATGATCTCGAAAGTGTTCCGGGAGGTCCCGGATGGTTCCGATGATGTCCGGAAGTGTTCTGAAAAGTATCGGAAGGTTCTAGAAGGTTCTAGAAGGTTCTAGAATATGGCAGAAGCTTCCGGAAGGTCCGGGAGGTCCTGGAATATTCCGGAAGGTTCTGGAAGACTCCTACTGGGCTACACCCCCTTTTCTTGGGGGGCAAGACAGCCAAAGGGGGACTATTCGAATTGGACTCTAGTTTGGACTCCCTGGTGGAGGTGGATTCGATCTCCTCCTGAGGGCTAGACTCTACCCCTTGGCCACCTATATAAGGAGGAGGAGGCGCACAAGGGAGACACACGAAGCAGCTCTAGCTCCTTGGCCGAAATCCTAGGTAGCCGCCACCTCTAGATTGGCCGTAGCTTCCTCTTCCTCTCTCTTCTAGATTAGATCTAGTACAGCTGCCGTTGCGCTGCTGCTTCTACTTCTCGTAGATCCCCGCTGTTCTTTTGTGCTAGTCCACACATTACCGTGGTGTCGCTGATCCGGTAAGCGTGGATACCTCGGAGACGTCGTACACTTCGACGTTCAATCGGGCGAACTATTCGCGAGGAGATCACTCTCGCGGCTGGGAGGTATAACCTAGCTGCGGGAGTCTGCGGAATTCATCGACATCGTCAACTTCTCCGTTGTATTGACGTGATCGGCGAAGGTATGATATCGTTGCCTGCACCTCGATAGTAGATCTTGGTTTGGTTCGTGTACGGTAAAATTTTTGTTTTGCGTAGCACGTTCCCCAACATTACCCATGAGTGGTACCTAATCTTCAACATACACATAGCACATAGGATTACTTCATATAATACAATACATAATTGCTTACCTTCACTTGATCACATGAAGCCACTACTAGTGTTCTTCTCTTAAACTCTTAGCTTTATGTCTTGATCACCATGGCTCAACACATGAACCTACTCTTGACCATCTTGACCATCTTGAGTTCAACACGTAAACTTCTGAGCTTGAGAACAAGTTAGCCCTCTGATCGTTCATATAAAACACAAGCGTCGTACAATCCAAGAACAACAGATGGCGTGTTTTTTATCATCATATAATAAATGAAATCAAAGCAACAGATACAAGCAGCTGACTGTTTATATGCCACAGCTGATGATTCAGTCGAACATAGATTCTGCAAGAACATTTTACACGTATAGTATTTGTTCTCAATTCTGCTCATCGTATGAGCAAGTGCACTCTTTTTCCTTTTAGAATTTACAAACGTGAGTACATATGTGAGGTCAACCCGTAGCTAATTTAGTAGGTCACTTTGGTAGGAGATACCCAAAAGGAATTTTTCTACTGAATTGTGTCGTTAAATGGAAGGGAAAATGAGGTGCAACGTAAGGTAACGGTTCTGTATTAGATGGACCAAATTAATGTAGCCATTAGCTATCGTAGCCCTATTGTAGCTTCACTAAGTCACGACAAGGTTTATGGTATGGTACTAAGCAAACCTTGCAGATTGTTCCTATTTGAGACAACGGTGTCTAATGAAAATCACGTAAAGGATCTTCTCTACTGAAACCAATAGCTCCTCGAGGTTACATTTCCACATTCATGCTTCTGAACCTGCAAAAGAATATCGGTATTTCACCAAGAAAAGACAAGCACCTCATCAATATGCGCCTTATCAAAATATTTTTTCCTTTTCGTGTGAGGATAAAATATATATGCCTTGTATATTGAAACACAGGCAGTACTTAGTAGAGTTAACTTACCAGAGATTGTCAATTAATCCCATTTTTTATACACATTGAGTCATTCAGTCATTCACTAAAATGATCAAGGTATAATCATAAATTTGTATCTTTGTAGCAGACTGTTATGTCCTGGAAAGGATAACCCTCCAAGTGTGACCCCTACAAGAATGAGAAATTGTGTCAGAATAACCAGCGGAAGGATTTGTGAAAAAAGACAAGGTTTGCAACAAGCACCTAACGTAATATCGATGTTGAAGAGATTTCTCTTTGGTGTTAATGAAATTCGAGGACAATTCAACCCTTGGCGTATGTGATCTAAAACACGATGAACAACACATGCTCAAGAAGTTATCCTGTACTGGGACGGAAACATTTCAGTCTAGCTACCTAGCAGCCTCGTTACACAGTCAACTTGTAGCAGTTGTATTCACCAGTAATCTTCACAAGAGCATTTTCCACTCTCAAACTTGTGCAAACACTTCGGATCCTTGATCAGTATCTGCCGCCCATATTTCTCCGAAACTAACTTCGCGAAGGTGTGGCAATGGTTACACATCCTTGCAGATTTGATTATCCGTATGCTTCTGAAATGAGGCGAATTAGAAATTCCAAAAGCAATTGCTAGTTTCTCACAATGGATTCCTGCAACTTCTTCCTTTTCTTCTTCAATATCTAGAGTTCCATTACTGATGTCGAGCATAGAGCGTCCCATCTGAATCATCATCAACTTTAATTCAGCTACAGTATGATCTAAGGCAGCATTACCACCTGTTGAGAACAAACAGACCCTGTTTCTGATTTCTGTTGAACAATTCTCAACCCCATCCAACTTTCTTTCTTTGTTGTGTGCTGTCACCTTTGGCACATCAAAAGATTTTCCAGCTAGATCTTGCAGACTAGAAACTACCCTTTGGATTCTAGGATCGCTGGGTTCAATCACTGACATCTCTGTAGCCGCCAGGTGTGCCAGCCTTATATTTCCATGCATTATTGCTGAGGTTAGCAATGCCTCCCACACTGTTGAATTGGGTGTAAGTGGCATCTCATCAATAAGCTCATATGCTTCTTGTAGTCGCCCGGACCGTCCAAGAAGATCTACCATTGCTGCATAATGATCTAAATCTGGAGTTAAATAATAATCTTTTTCCATATTGAGAAATAATTCTCTCCCTTCAGATACCATTCCCTCCATACCGTAGGCCTTGATAACAGCTGTCAAAGTTGTATGATCTGGCAGTACACCTTCTTGCTTCATTTGAAAGAAGCGATCCAGCACTTCATTTGGAGAACCATGCAGCAAATGTGCAACTATGATACAATTCCAAGAAATAATGTTCCGTGATGAGTGCCTATCAAAAACAGCACAAGCACCAGCAAGATCACCAGATTTTGAATAGGCATTAATGAGTGCATTTGCAATTTTGCCATCCATTTCTAAGTTGTGGTGAAATATACAGGCATGGACCTCCCGTACTTTCCACGCTGCAACCAGGTTTGCAAATGCTGGGATGATACTTAGGATTGTAATGTAGTCAGGCCTCATCAGAACTGATTGCATCTGCCGAAAAATTCTTAGGGCTCTATCGAAATATCCATTATGCACTGAACCAGCAATGAGTATGTTCCAGGAAGCTGTATCCCTTTTTACTCCATAACTTTCCATCGTCTGGAATAGTTCAAAAGCTCTCTCATCGTCCCCATTTCGAATGTACCCTGATATCATCGTATTCCAGGTTATCACATTGCGCCGGATACCATAATTTTCCATCTTACAGAAGAGCTCGTACGCTTTGCCACAATATCCCGCTTGTGCATACCCTGCAACCATTGAATTCCAGGAGAAGATGTCCTTCTCGGGTATCTCATTAAATATTCTACTAGCTGCAACTATTTCTCCACATTTTGCATACATGTCAACCAAGGAGTTCCCTGAGAGAACGTTGTTAACACTCCCAATCTTAATGGCGTGGCAATGGAGCTCGCTTCCCTGGCTTAGTAACTTCAAACTCGCACAAGCTGAGATGGCACATGCAATTGTCATGCCATTGGGTTCCACTCCAGCGAGACGCATCCGGATGAAACATTCAAGTGCCTCATTCCCTCTATCGCTATGAACAAAACCTGACACAAGGCTAGTCCACGTGACAACATCTGGTTCTACTCCAGACTCTTCCATCTGCTCCAGCAGCTCCACGGCCACATCAAGATCCCCAGACCTAGCATAGCTTGAAATCAATGTATTCCATGTGACAACCCCTGGCTCTGTCCCTTCCTGCCTCATATCATCGAGAAGCCTCCGTGCGTCCTCCCACTTGCAAGACCGGCAACACCCGAAAATCATCGAGTTCCATGTTCCCAAGTCCCGGCGCCTCATCTTCTCAAACACCCTACGTGCACGTCCCAATTCTCCACATTTGACATACATCACCAGCACCGAGTTTCCAACCGGAACATCCTTCACTCTCCCCATAAATCCTCTCCTGATTGCCATGGAGTGCAGCGCCCTCCCAACCTCCAGATCCTCGGCATACGCACACGCCTGCAAAATCCGAGTGATCAAGAACCTGTCTGGGAGCACTCCTTCCTTGATCATGCTCACCGCAAGCGCAAGGACCTCATCGAACATGCCTCTGGTGGCGTACGCGCCGATCATGGCCGACCAGGCAAGCAGGTCCCTGTGGCTCATTCCGTCGAACACCTTGCGGGCGTCGCCCAGACGCCCGGCGGAGGAATGGAAGGCGATGAGCTTGGTCTCCGAGACAAACCGGGGCTCCCTGCGAGAGAAAGAATTGGGGGGGCGGATTCTTGGCTCTTCGACGGGCCGGGCGCGGTGGGGGGCATGGGCGCTTCTCGTTTCTTGATGAAGCGGAAGTGGGAGGGGCGGAGCTTGGGCGAGTGCCATGATGGGTTCTTGGAGGCGGCCATGGCGGGACCGAGAGGGGAGCTGCGGTGGGAGGTGGTGCGATTTGGGGACGAGGGAGGGGAAGGCAGCGAGGAGCTCCATGGGAGGGAGGAGAGGTTCTTGGGAGGCTTGGGTTTTGGCATGTTATCCTCTCGGTTTTCTTGTCTTTTTCCTCTTCTCTGCATTTTTTTTCTACACGGCACTGACGAATATCATTTGCCGTTCACAATCTTACACAGTGGATTCGCATTCTTTTTTCTCTGGGAAATGAAATGATTAGTTTCGGGGAGCGACTAACGCTAGGACGTCCGACAGGAAGCAAATCATCAGATGCTCGAGCACAACATTTTTCAGCAATAATTTGCAATTAATCCAACAAAAACGAGTTGCACCTGATGCAAAAAAATCTCATTTAAGGTGCAACAAACTCATCATACCAATTCAGCAACAATTAATAAAAGAACACTTTCTGCAAGTTTCAAGCAAGTGACTGCAACAAATTAAACTTAGCCGGTATATGCACACGGATAGTGAAATAGCTCATCCTCATCGTTAAAATTTGCTACACCGCCGATGAGTAGCTTGGGACCGCTCACAAAGACGGCTGACGGTGCTGAGGCTCGAGATGCCGCAGGAGCTAGCGGAATGCGTCGACGAATCTCGTCCAGAGTCGAAGGCAGAGCTCACGTAGCCCATGGCTAGGCGTCGTGCCAAGCTTGCGGAGACCATATCCGGCGTACACATCACTGACGCTCTCCTAAATCCCCGTGTGTGAGTTGGAACGTTTCATGGTAGAACAAGCTGGTCATGGTCTTGCACCGTATTGTGGGAATCACGATACTCTGGATTAATAGGGGACAGTTGGTAGGAACATGTGACCTGAAGATTTTTATAAAGCTTAAGGTTAAATTCACCGTTAATTCTACCCTGAAAATAGCTCTCTGTATTTGTATCACAGAATGTCTGACCTGCTGTGTTATAATTAGTCTTCTTTTCTTTCAGAAGATATACCTACTTCGTAACATAAGCAAAACAGTTTTGAACCGTTGAATGAAATCTTCGTCACACTAAATGCTTGCTATGTAGTTTTCCTATGCCCCATAATGCTGCCACTCGGTTGTGGCCTCTTTTGCATCTTCCCCCCAATCATTCGCCCATCCCAGCGGGGCGCCCTGTCAGTTAAGTTTGAAATCCATCATAGAATGATCTTTTCAAATTAATGGTATGGTCCAATTCTTCATTTTTATATTAGATGTATGCTTATGAAGAACGAAGTGGGCATGTGGTGATAGACCATCCCATTTCATTCATCAAATCAAACAAGAGTATCAATTCGAGATCAATTTACCATTCGGTTCCTCCAGCCAAACACCTCGTAATTGTGCAAGCTCATCGGCAAGGGGACTAAGAGCATCCACAGCAGGTTCCTTAAACCGTTCCCTATAGCTATTTTTTGGCTCAACTGAGAAAAAACGTGCTCCAGCAGGTTCCCTACTTGGTTCTACATCACATCCTATTCTGTATTTCTTCCCCGATGCTCCCCATATCTAGCAAACATCTCTCATTCTGCAAAAGCCAACCGCCGCTCACGGATCCCTCCCTCCCGCCACGGCCGCGCCCATCTCCGACCGGATCCAGCCCAGAAATCCGTCTCCTCCGCGCGGATCGACCGTGTGTTCGTCCCGGAAGACCGGATCTGGTCGGCCTCTTCCCCATCCGCAATACTTTGACTTCTCATCACCGAGCCCACCCAATCGCGTTCTCCCTCCTGCATCTCAAGCCAGGCGATGACGCGGTACCTGGTGAGCGCGCGAGGAGGAGGAGGGCGCGGCCGCGACGAGGCCCAGGCCGTCGCCGGCCGCCGCATCCGCGGAGGATCCGCCGCAGAAGCACCCGGCGAGGCCGAGGCGGCGGCAGCGGCGGGGCGAGCTGCTTCCGGCGCCCATCTCGCTCTCGCTTTTGTGCCTCGTCTCCTTTTCTCTCTCTGATTTGGTGAGCGCACGAGGAGGAGGAGGGCGCGGCCGCGACGAGGCCCAGGCCGTCGCCGGCCACCGCGTCCGCGGAGGATCCGCCGCAGAAGCTCTGCCAATCCATTTTCTCCATGCCCTGTTCGATACTTGTTCACTAATCACATGCTGCATCATCAGTCTGCAATACGCTAAATGTCTGAACTTATCAATTGGGAAGTTGAGAACTTGTCAACATGTAACTATGCATTAGTTTATGTAAATATATTGTTTAATATATGAGATTTATTCATATCTTGTTTACTTGGGTGATAAGTGATACTAATATTGATATATATTTGAAATTTATTGTTGAAAATAATGTGGTAGTTATAGAATATTAATAAAATATAGAATGATGGAATATGTGGACTAAGATTTAGAGAAGCTGCTGGAGCGTGAAGAGATATATGGAGAGAATCTTTTGGAGAAGCTCCCTATATAAAGATATAGAGAATGAAATTTGAGGAAACTGCTGTGGATGCTCTAAGCTCTCTTTTTGGCTCAACACCTTAACCTGCTGCAAGGGGTACGTGTACATTACTGACCTCGCCTCAATCAAGTCCACGAGAATGCGTCAGGTAGCACAATCCATCTCCAAATGTTAGCCACGTGACACTGCTGGGCTTCCGCCTTATCTGTACTTGGACGTCTTTAATGATGTGAAGTTAATTTTATTTAGTCGTGTCATATATATGATTTTTTTAATAAAAAAATATAAAAAAAAGTTTATCTTTACTTAGCTAAAAAAGGCTAACAGAAGACATATATCTCTAAAATTAAGGATACTAGATAAACCAACATTAAATATGGAGAAAGATAATCTTCTCTATTATTGTATTATATATTTTTATAAAAAAAAGTTCACATTACTCCCTATCAAAGAGGCTCAAATAACCTTGTAAACTATTTTTTGTTTCACTTAACCCCGTAAACTTATAATACCCGATCACACTCCCCCCTAGACCGGTTTTGTTGAGTGGATTTGATGACATGAACGGTAGTTTTGCCACAAGAGCTGCCAAGTCACCCAATTTTTCTTATGTGGCTGCCACATCACTTTCTTCCTCCTCTCTCCTTTCTCCCCTCCACCGAAGCTCCTTCGCCACAACCCATTGGCAGCTGCAGTACGGGGGTAAATTGGTGGGTGGTCGTCGCGTTTGAATCCGTGCAGCCGTGTGCATTACCAATTCGATGCATCAATGAGAAGTACATATATCGAGGTTGATGGGCTCCTCCTCGTCAAGGCTCCTGTATCTGCGACGATCAGCTACGCAAGGGCACGAACTATGTGAGATTTGCTGCTCGTCTTCTCTCCAGCGCCCACGTCCAGCAGCCGTATGCCCTTGTGGACATGTGCTTGAATACCTGCATGGCAATAGAGAAGCCGCCCTAGCTGGCTGATTCAGCTGTTCCATAGCGTGCACTCGTCGTTCCGAATCTCTCTCCCTCGTTCTCCCTTCTTCCCATCTGCCGATGAGCGTCACCATCGGAGTCCATCGCTACCAACAAAACACCGCCATCGCAAGCATCTCCTTGAGATATTATGCCGCCGTCGCCGCATCGAATGAGTTCCCTGTGGCCGGGACATGAGATGCTCGGGTGGAGGGAAGGGAGGAGGTGGGGGAGGGCTTGGTGGTGGGGAGAATAGAGGGGATGGAGGAAGGAGAGGTGGCAGCCACTCAAGCGAAACCAGGTGATATGGTAGACTATGTGGCAAAAATCATCATCCATATAATTAAAATCATCTTTTAAAACCACTATAGAAGTAAGTTGATTTAGTATTATAAGTTTAGGAGGTTAAGTGAGACAAAAGAACTTTAAAGAGGTATGTGAAACGATGAGGTAGTAAAATAGGTTTATTATTATTATTATTATCTCTAAATGACATAGATGAACAAAAAAGATTGTCTTCTCTGTTATTGATTCAGGTGCATGCGACACCCACGTACGTAATCCTTTTTTGACCAAATTTCCTGGATTTATGCCATCTGTTCACCTTGAAAGATACTAGCTAGTTGGAAAACGCGACGTTGATACCGCAACCATAGTCAATGATACCTTACGTTTTGAAAATTTTGGCAATTCTCACAAATATATACTGATTTTAGGAAATTTGAGTGAAGGTAGTTCAAAGTTTCTCAACAATCTGGGCTGAAATAAGTTATCAACACCGGAAAAACATATATGCAAAAAAGAGCACCACCGCAGCTCCAACACCACTTGGGTCGATCTGAACTAGAAACCTATTGCATCAATAACCTATAAATTCTCATCTAATATACAGTAGCATAAACCAAAGGTGAAGCAAAACAACTTCCATACATTCCATCGGCCATTATACATGCTGAAGCGGAAACAAGCAAATCGAAAACTGCATATAAGCTTATGTTCTGTCCACGACTGACTAATAACAGAAATACGAGAATCAAAACGAAGCCAGGTTGGCATTCCAGGGGGTCTTCTCCATTCCAAGGAACACAAGTGAAGAGACAAGGACTTTGACGTGGCACATGGATGTAGGACTCATTGGTTACCACCATTCCGGCCACCATATCCACCTCTGCCTCGCCGCTGCTGCTGAACACGTCGCTGCTGAAACTGACGGCTAGGAGTAGCATTTGCTTGCTGTGGTGGCATAATCCTCATCCGCTGCTGCTTCATCTGTGCAAAGAGCGCGTCCATTGTCCTCGGTGGCTGGTTCTGCACCTCCTTGCCCTAATTAGACATATTACAATTATAATAATTTATAAACTATAGAGAACTATTAGATGGACAAGAATAATGCAATACACATAACGTATTCATGTATGTTCCCATGTATCATGCAACTTGGCAAGAAAAAAATGAACTTGTGAAAATAATGCTCATCATGCAAGTTTCCATGTTTCTGTGGTTCTGCTTCTTATGCAGTGTCACTGATAATATTACAAAAAAAATTGAAAGTACTTGAGAAAACTAGTCAATATACATAAAAAAATA
This sequence comes from Stipa capillata, assembly GCA_019208055.1. NCBI lineage: Eukaryota > Viridiplantae > Streptophyta > Magnoliopsida > Poales > Poaceae > Stipa > Stipa capillata. The sequence goes on along the minus strand of JAGXJF010004066.1, from coordinate 103,263 downwards.
GGATACTGAAAATGTCAGAAACCAATATAATTGACAATAGAAGCGGTTGCCCAAGAAATACCAGTATACCACTGATTACGAAAAGAATTAGTTGTCTACATCTGAAACCACTCGTGCAACAGATACAGCACAGGGCAAAACATGCTTTTACAAGGTAGTATACTGGATATTACACAGAATAGCATCACCAATTAAAATGCTAGAATGTCATTCTTCAAAGTTGCTAATTTTTTGATAGTGCTAAATGCAATATGTGCAAAAGAAACATACAATCAGAAACGTTACAAGGAAATGGACACCATATCTGTTTTTTAAAGAAAAATAAATCCAGGAATAGTTTCGATGCAAAAGTGATGCTGGTCATAGGTTCATAGCACAAGAATACCTTGAGTCATAACCATTATATATTCAAAATTTCATCATATACCAATCTTGTTTAACTACTCCCATCAACAAAAGATTATGTCTAAATTTATGTCTAGCTAATATGCCAGGGCCACTCAGCTCCTAGCATAGCAGTGTATCTCCCAACTAACCACCAATAATCCCACCAATAACCAGCTCCCACAATCTGCTATCAAATACATACAACCATATAATTTTTCCCTTCAATATCCAACTCCACACCACTCCCCACAATGATACACTGGTACTATCTGCCCCCTGCAACCACATCTCTATCAGTGATCACATTTAGCAGGCATGTATATGACCACTGCACACACAGGGTGAGGACCCTCTTTTTGTGTTTTATATCTGGAAAATACCTTCAGTCTTCAACTATCTCTCAAAACAGTAGAGTACGAAATGCCTCTAATACCAAGTGATACTGATAATACTGGTATAGACACTACTGCAGAAACAGCTATAGAAGCCAACTTATCAGTGACGAGCAACAAAAAAACACGTCACTGGTAAACCAAAAATTTACCAGTGGCGGGCGTGAACTGCCACGTGTCACTGGTAAATAATTACCAGTGACGAGCATCTATTACTGCCCGTCACTGGTAAAGTACCAATTACTAGTGGCGGGCGCAAATGGGAGATCGTCACTGATATATTGTATACCAGTGACGTGCGCACCATGGAACCCGTCACCGCTAATATTTCCCGCCAAAATCGCTCCCTGCCTTCATACCAGTGTCGGGTGTACGTTGTGCTCGTCACTGGTACCTTGGTTACCAGTGGTGGGCTCTTATGTGTGCCCGTCACTGGTAAGATGCCCTATAAAAACCATCAGCGAGCTCGCTGCTGGCCAGTCGTAGCTCACTGGCCAGCAGCGAGCTCGCCGATCGCCTGCACGTCCGCTGCCGCCGTAGACGCCCCTGGTAAATTCCTAACCCTCCAAAAGCTTCCCCCACCTCCCCTAGCTCCCTTGCCATCTCTCTCCCTCCAAATCTATGATCATCCATCCATGATCATCATCCATCCATCCATGATCATCCCCCACCTCCCCTAGCTCTCTCCCATCCATGATCATCAAGGCTAGCTAACTTGCTCTCCCCCAAATTTGCTCCAATTAGCTTTAAAACTGATAAGAGCAGATATCTCCCCCAAATTTGCTTCAATTTTGGTTGAGCCATCTAGAGCTAAAGGATGGTTATAGATGTATATGTTAAAGGATGCTTCAATTGCATCATATGTTTGAGGAACATATGGATATGTTAAAGGATGTTTAAGGATAGATGCTTCCATCATATGTTTGAGGAGCATCTTATATACATCTATAAGAGCACATGTATATGTTAAAGGATGTTAAAGGAACTGTTGTTGTTTTCCCCTAAATTGATCAGTGATCATTTGTTACTCGTATGCCTTGCTATATGAAATTATGTATACATTGGTTCATATATGTGTAATTATGTATACATTGGTTCATATATGTGTAATTATGTTTCTTATGCACTGAGACAGAATCATATATATATATGTAATTATATATGACAAGCAAATGATACTTTGATTCGGTGGATCTATGGTGATGTGAGATGTGCATGAAATGTATTTCATAAATGTGAATGGGAGATATGCTTGTGGTACCGGCCGTCGAGCCGAGGCAACATTCGTTGCTTTATTTATTTTTTCAGGGAAACTGAGTTCAATGTTTTGGTGAAATGTTGCTTCGTCAACATTTTGTCAACGTTCGATACTCAATTTTGCATAATTTTAGCGAAGGTCATGCCGAAATTTTCAATTTTGAACAATTTATTTTAATAACCTGCCAAATTTTGAAACGTTTTATGTAATATTTCAAAATCTCAATCGGAAAGAAAACTTTTATCTCAATTGGAAAGAAAATTTTGTTTTAGCCTCTCATGAAAGGTTGGTACTAATTAATTTTCGTATATCTTAGGGATCGAACGACCGATGGATCGAAGTTGGATGTATGACGGCGATCGGAACACACAGAGTTTCTATACATCTTTGAATGAGTTCTTTGATTTCGCCGAGCAAGATATGGTGCGAAAGGGTGGCACGAAGATATGCTGTCCGTGTCGTGATTGCAAAAACCTGAAGATGTACGAAAGAAAATCTGATTTTCTGCACATGCACCTGGTGCGATGGGGTTTCATGGCAGGTTACACACGGTGGACAAGTCACGGTGAGGAGGATGAGGTTGTTGCCGACGACAAAGGGTTAGATGAAGAAGCAGGACATGGGGAGCCGGAAGCAGAACGGTTGGATTATAAAGATGCCGGAGGACATGAAGAGGCCGAAGTGGATACGCAAAGCACGGGGGACAATTTGGCCGGAATGGTCCAGGACCGTCATGTGCAAGAGCAGGTTGTGAAGGAGACGAATAACGATAGTGCGGCTCGTAGAGAGGCTGCCAAGTTGGAGACACTGGTGAAAGACTCCGAGACTCCCTTGTATCCCGGTTGCAATCCCGAGCACACTCGCCTCTCAGTCACGCTCGAACTTCTAAGACTCAAGGCACTCCACAACAGCACGGACACAAGCCTCGATGAGACATTGGAGTATCTCGCAAAAGTTCTGCCGGAGGGGAATGTGTTGCCTCGCGGCTGCGATGAGGCCAAGAAGGTCGTGTGCCCTCTTGAATTAGAGGTGACGAGATACCACGCGTGTCCGAATGACTGCATCATTTATCGCAACGAGTACGCAGAGCTAACCAAGTGTCCCGAGTGCAAAGCATCCCGGTTCAAGCGGGGAAAGAACTACCAACCAGATGGTGAGAACGGAGTGAATAGCGGTGCTCCTGCGAAGGTTGTATGGTACCTTGCACTCATTCCCCGTTTGAAGCGTCTATTCGCAAACAAGAAGGAGGCAAAGCTCATGCGTTGGCACGACGAGAGGCCAAGGAAAGATGACGCCGTGCTGAGACACCCTGCGGACGGTTGCCAGTGGAAAGCAATCGACGACCAATACCCCGAATTCGGAGGAGAGCCGAGGAATATCAGAATTGGAATGAGTACGGACGGACTCAATCCTTTTGGAAAGATGAGCAGCAGGCACAGCACCTGGCCCGTGGTCGTATGGATGTACAACCTCCCTCCGTGGCTCTGTTTTAAGCGGAAGTACCTACACCTGTCTATGCTAATTCAAGGGCCACAGCAACCAGGGAACGATCTGAACGTGTATCACCAACTACTGAAGGAGGAGCTAGATACACTGTGGGCTGAACCAGGGGTCCGGGTCTGGGACGCTCACGAAGGAGACTACTTCAATATGAGAGCTATGATGATCACAACGGTGCAAGACTATCCCGCTTACGGATATCAATCCGGCCAGGTTTGCCACGGATACCAAGGATGTGTTAAGTGCATGGAAGATACAACAAGTCGTCACCTACCGGGCTCTCACAAAATCGTGTACATGGGCCACCGAAGATGGCTTCAACAGGACGACCCGTGGAGACAAGATAAAGAAAAGTTCGACAATACGGTTGAGACCCGAGGACCACCACGTAAGAGGAATGGGGAAGAAATATACGAGATGTTGAACTCTTGGGGTGAGTGCCCTAGGGCGGGAAAGAAGCAGAAGAAGGTAAAGCCGCTGGGAAGCGTGTGGAAAACGAAATCTGTATTCTAGGACCTGCCTTACTGGCCTTTTCTCGAGACGCGCCACTGCATAGATGTCATGCATATTGAGAAAAATGTCTGTGAGAGTGTGCTCGGTCTCTTGCTCCACATGGCAGACAAGACAAAGGATGGACCGAAGGCACGAGCTGACTACGAGGAACTGGGGATAAGACGAGAGCTGTGGGCCAAGGAGGAGAAGACCAAATTGGGCAGGAATGTTACGAAAATCAAGACGGACTGTCCCGCCGCTTGCTACACTCTAAGTACAGACGAGCTGGATAAAATCTTCAAATGCCTCAGATGTGTCAAAGTAACTTCCGGCTACTCGGCAAACATACAGAGATTTCTAGACACGCATAACCACAAACTAATTGGTATGAAGTCTCATGACTGTCACGTGATGATCACGCAGATACTTCCGGTTGCAATTAGAGGGCTAATGGAGCCATGGATCCGCGGGACACTGCTTGACCTCTGTAACTTTTTCGACACTATCTCTCAGAAGTCCATCACTAAGAAGCGTTGCCGGCGACTGCAGGCGGAGATCATTGTCATACTCTGCGAGCTCGAGATGTACTTTCCGCCCGCATTCTTCGACGTCATGGTTCATCTCATGATCCATATCGTCCCGGAGATCATCGACCTAGGTCCAGTATTCCTACACAACATGTACCCGTTGGAGAGGTTCAACGGGGTCGTGAAGCGATACGTTCGCAACAGGTCTCATCCGGACGGGAGCATCGTCCAGGGCTTTCTCACGGAGGAGAGCGTCGAGTTCTGCACGGATTACATGAAAGTCGACAAATCTATAGGCGTGCCTGTTAATCGGCACATTGGCAGGCTCGATGGCGTAGGTCACCGACGCGGAAAGAAGGATTTACATGTGCACAGTGACTCTCCGAACCGATCAGATGATTACGTCAGAGCGCACACAGTAGTGCTACAGCACCTGTCAGTGGTCCGGCCTTACGTTATTCAGCACATGGCAATGTTAAAAACAAAGCAGGGCTCAAGAAAGACCGAGGCGGCTCTCATGAAAGAGCACAACGCAACGTTCGCCAGGTGGCTAAAAAACTACTTCGACGAACATAGCTTCTCAAAAGATGATGACGTAGCACGGACGGTGTTCCACGTGGCACAGGGACCCCTGATGAATGTCGGGACGTACCAAGCATACGACATCAACGGATACACATTCTATACAGAGGCACAAGACCAGAAGAGCGTGTACCAGAACTCTGGGGTGACGATGGAGGCCCTGACCGGTAAGAAAAAGGACAGATACTACGGTAGGCTGGAAGAGATTTGGGAACTGGACTACACCGTAACCAAGATCCCCATGTTCCGGGTAAGATGGGCGAAGAATGTCGAAACGGAAGACTATTTCACTACCATGGTCATACTGAAAGCAGTTCCTATTGAGACAGTAAATGTGAAAGTGATCAGTGCCAAAAATGAGCCGTGGGTATTAGCTAAACAAGTGGCCCAATGCTTCTACATAGCCGACCCGACGAGGCCAAGCCGTCATATCATGAGGAGGGGCAAAAGGAGTATCGTTGGAATCGATGGTGTCGTTGACGAAGACGACTATGACCAATTTGACGACCCGGATACGGAGGAAGACAATCAGCCACGGCCCAGCAGAAGGAGAAATACTACATGTCCCGCCGTGCGTCCCTTCAAAAGACGAACTCACTCCGAGGGGCTAACCTATACCAGGAAGAAGACCAAGACTACCGTTGAGAAGACTGTCGAAGAGTGAGAAGATTGTCAAAGAATGTCGTAATTTAATTAAGTTAATTAATGATGTATAGCTCACTTTTGTGAAATTTATGTATATAACAATAATGGTATTTATGTTAATTCTATTTATACGCATGAAGTAATCATTGCGCGCGCAAATAATAAACAAACCCTAACTAACCCTAAGTACTAACCCTAAATAACCCTAATTACTAACCCTAACTAACCCTAATTACTAACCCTAACTAACCCTAATTACTAACCCTAATTACTAACCCTAAGTACTAACCCTAACTAACCCTAATTACTAACCCTAAGTACTAACCCTAACTAACCCTAATTACTAACCCTAACTAACCCTAATTACTAACCCTAAGTACTAACCCTAAATAACCCTAAGTAACCAGTAAAAGTGCAAACCCTACATAAGTTATCTGTGACGAGCGCCGAGGGGAGAGCGTCACTGGTAAATTACTTATCAGTGACGAGCGCTGAAGGGAGAGCGTCACTGGTAAGTATTATACCAGTGACGGTCGATGGAGACCGCACGTCACTGATATGTATTACCAGTGACGAGTACAGTTTGCTGCCCGTCACTGATAAAGGGTTCTTATATACCGCCCGGGACTTAGAAAAATTTCGCAACTCCATATCCTGCGCGCTCGCCCGTTTCTGCCCTAGCTCCAAAACTCCCCGCCGTCGGCCTCCCGCGCCCGCCCTAATTCCCCAAACCGCTCCTCCCGCGACCGAGGCCGCCCTCGCCGGACGCTGCCCTCGCCGCCTCCCTCACCCGACGCCACCTCCCTCGCCGGACGCCGCTCCTCTCCAGGCCGCCGCCGCTCCTCGCCGGACGTCGCGACCGAGGCCTCCCTCGCCGGACGCCGCCCTCGCCGCCTCCCTCGCCGGACGCTGCCCTCGCCGCTCATCTCCCTCCCAGCCGTGCCGTCACCATCTGCAGCAGGCCGCCCCCGTAGTTTCCTAATCGACGCCGCCGCCTTCTTTACTCGAGTACGTGCAGATCAATCAATAAAACTACTAAAATACATCTGTAGCTCATGTCTGCTGGTTCAGCTCGCAATAAGTAATATCATTCGACTCTACATTCTTGTCTTTTGGTTTAATGTTGTAAGAAGTTCTCTAACATCTTGGTACTGTTTTTCTTCTTTTGACAAAAAATACACCCTTCATTACTGCCTTCTAGTTTAATCAAGTACTAGTTATCACATGTAAAATGAATGAGTTATTCATGTTTATGAAGAATGGTTGCATCAACAATAGAGCATGTGCAGATACCTCTATTCCCTTTGATGGAGCCATGGATCCTTCTATGTCGGTTGTTTGAGCCATAGGATTGTAATTCATATGAATTTTTCCTAAGGATTCATTTGCACTATATTGAATTTGAAAATTTTCAGTGACTCAAACCTCTTGAAATTCCTATAGTGTAATCAAGCAATAGTTTGTTCTGCTTCTATCTGTGATTTAAATTGAACGACAGGGAATTGTATCTTCCGTTTCCATGATTTCATGGTGTAACAAAAGCAACAAATGTGTAGTCTATACAAAGTTTGAGTATTGTGGTACCGGCCATCGAGCCGAGGCAACATTAGTTGCTGAATGTTTATTTTTTCAGGGAAACTGAGTTCAACGTTTAGACGAAATGTTGCTTCGTCAACATTTTGTCAACGTTCGATACTCAATTTTGCATAATTTTAGCAAAGGTCATGCCGAAATTTTCAATTTTCGTTGTATGTACGGTATATTCGTGTCATTGTTGTTCATTGTCATGCAGAGTTATATGCTTTTGTTTAACAAGATTTCATAATCTCAATTGCAAATAAAATTTTAATTCCTACCCTTGTTTGCTATAATGAATGGATATTAGAAAATGGCTGGAAGTAGCCCCTCTCCATCGCGGACACCAACGGATGTTCCCGCATCGTCCCGAGATATCGAGGGGCGTGCGGAAGCTCCCCGGGACCTGGCCCTCCAACAAACATCTCAGGGGGCCGCCATCGTCGATGACCCTGCTTCCGGGGATAACAACGAGTACGAGTCGTCCCACGAAGAGTCCGGCGGTGCTGAAGACGCGACCGATCGTGACGAAGGGACCGGCCGTGAATACAAGACCGGTATGGAAGAAGAAAAGGCGGACGGGGCTCCACCAGCCAAACTGAAAAGGCGGCTCGCGCCTAGGAGACCTAACAAGTTGAGTACCGAGACGTTCGTAATCACTCGAGTGGAAGATCTCGGTAAACCTGCCAGTCCTGTAAGAGCCGCACAGGGGTACTCAAACGCCGTAGGCTGCATCCTGCGTGAAACGGTGAAGATCACAACTCCCGACATAAGGATGAGAGAAACTGAGCATCTTTGAACTCTCCTCCTGGACAGGCTATTCAGCAGGTATTCCGTCCCGGAGGCCGACAGAAATAGAGTCGCAACGAAAGCCCTCAGCATGATGTCGAAATCGTTGAATACCTGGCGATACCATGCCAATAAGATGAAGGATCAAGATTTCGAGACCGTGATAAAGCCGAAATGGCCCACGATAGATGAGGCGGACTAGACCGAGTTCATTCAAACTCGCTCCGACGAGGAATTCAGGAGGAAGAGTGATTGGGGGAAGGACATGCGGGGGAAGATCGTGGGTGACCACAGACTTGGCAGCCGTGGTTACCAAGGGAAGAGGCCTAAATGGGACAAGGAGGATGCGAGGTTGATTGCGGCTGGGAAAGAACCCCCTTTCTCGGACATCCAGCCAGGACGCGGAAAAGACTTTGTGAGGGCCCCCGCAAAATTTGACCCAGCGACGGGGGAACCGATCTTCACGCACGAGAAAATGAAGGACGTGCACGAAGAACTGGTAACCTCTGAACCCATTTTACTTTATTTGTCCTACGTAGATTAATTTCCTAAAGATTACGTTTCTGAACGGTTCATGTTGCTTGCAGAGAAAGCTTAGCCAGCAACCTGAGAGCTCTCAGGACTCTGTCGGTACCGAGAGGTGGCAAGACCCTATCAACAAGGCTCTCAGGAAGCCGGAGACTCGTGGCCGCGTCATGGGCGTCGGGTATGGGGCTCGGTGGGCTGATTACGGTCCCCAAACCCGCGAGGCTGCCCGCGAGAGGAGGAAAGCCAAGCAGGATGAAGAATTCGATGCGCGAGTGGAGGCGGCTGTGAAACGGCTGTTAGGGCCTCTATACGATCAACTACGACGCCCACCCACGCATCCTGATACGCAGCCGCCGCCCTATAATCTGGATACGCAGCCGCCGGCCTTCACTGCTGCAAGGAGTAGCAGCCCCTCCGTATCGGGCGTTGGCCCCGGGTCGCCAAATACAATCGACGGCCTAACGGTAAGCGTCGTCGGCTCAACAAATCGTAAGGGTCTCGTACAGATTTCGTTGTTTGGACTCTAACCTCAGTGACCCGTACGTATGTTCCGCAGGTGATAACTCCGTGCCATCTCCAGACCCAAGTGCTCGGCTCGATGGTGACGGTCGCGTACGGTCGCGTTCACCCAATAACGCCGGAGAACAGGATGCACTGCGTGGATTTACCACCAAACATGGCGAGGGTGGAGTTGACTAAGGTGGTCGGCACCTTTGAGGACCTGGTTCTGAATGACCCCCCTGAAGAGGGATACGAGAAACTAGGAGCCTGCAAGGGGTTTTTCCTTAGGTGGCCGAAGGACGCGATTAAGTTGACTGAGACCTCCAATCGTCCAGCACCTTCGCCGAGCCACACCGACAGTCCATCAGCAAGACCATCTCCTCTGGGTATTTTCGCACCTCTATCCTACAAGGATCTGGAGATGGAGCATGCCGAGGAGGGCGCGGAGCATGGCATGCCTCGTGACGAGGAGGCACGAGAAGTTGTAGATACGCCGCCACCCAAGCATGACAAGCAAGACCACACGAAGTTGACTCCTAAAACACTCGTGGGCGCAGCCAAAGAAGCGATGGCCGGTCAGAGGGCCGTATCCCTGGATACGGAGCGCACAAGCAAAAAAGGGGCGGCGAAGAAGGCACATGCTAGCACCGGAACTTACGATAGACAGGGTGAGGCGAGGTTGAAGAAATCCTTAACGTACGCAGCATCTTCCCAGTCAGCACAGACAGCAAAGGGTCGTCAGTGGCGGGCCTATCACATCCCGGGTCACCCGATGGTACCAAAGGATGAGTTCGACGTCCTCCCGAACGAGATGAAGATTCTGCACGAGAACATTCGAGACATTGAATTAGGACCCGATGAAACGAATGTATCGTATTACACGGCGAAGGTGCCAGAGGGTTTCCATTTCGTCGAGCAGTATCCCGCGGACAAGTTCTATCTGGACTTTGCGGAGATCTTCGGCATGTTCAACCTTTATCGGCTCGAAGCATCCTTCGTCAGGCTATGGGCGCTTCACCTAACCAGAGAGACCAGACGCCTGAAGATTCTCGATGTTGCAATAGCAGATCCGTTTCACATGCACGAGAACAACGTTCGCTCCCAAGAAGGTAGGGAGATTATGAAAGAATACCTCGTGAGTGCGATGATAGCGCATAAGGGCAAGGACTACCTACTCGTGCCCTACAATCCCTTGTAAGTCATTCTCTACTTTGTGCTTTCGTAAATTTCTCTTTCGCTTGTGCACCTAGCCAACTTCGTGGGTTAATATTGGTTTGTTCACATGTCTGCGCAGCGACCACTGGATCCTCTTAGTGCTAACGCCGAAGGAAAGAAAGGTTGTTTACTTTGATTCCATGAAGAGGGTGAAGAAAGACTACACCCTGCTCAAGAAAGTTCTGGATGATGCTCTCTTCGACTTTGCACAGAAGGGAGGAGGAGCAACTATGGTAAAAAGAAGTGGCGCTCCACGCTTTAAACACGTGACCGATTGGTGGTGCAGACAGCAGCCGGAGGGTAGTGTGACGTGTGGCTACTACGTCTGCTGCCACATGGACGACTTTGTACGGGCACGGAACACGTTTCGCAAACATGACGACCTACGCAAGTGGAGTAATAACCTCGAGCACAAGCCATATGACTGGAAGCAAGAGTTTGCACGCCTCCAGAATGCGTTCGCAAACATCATCAACAAGGACGTCGTCTCCGATACGGGGCTTTTCTACGCCGGCATTGACCTAAGGGAGGAACACGCCGCTCGCACAGAGCAGCGAGTTCGCCAAATCCCGACCGAAGACCCATTCGCGCGCCCACATGTAGCTTGGCCCTAGAGGACGGAAAAACATTGCATATGTATTGTGTTTGTGGTCGTGTATTCCCGAACTGGTCTACTTTGTACGTTTCTGCACATATTTACGTATTGGCACTTGTTACTTTCGTACTCGGTTTGACATATGTACTTATCGTGTGCGACATCCGAGAGCGCGAGTGAGATGGCCTTCGAAGCATACCGGGCACGTAGGATGCCGACGCAACGAGGCATCGTCGCAAGCGCTATTAGGCCACAGCGGCACGTCCTAGGAGAACGGCGACCGAAGGGGTACACCCCCTCCAGGACCCCTGTAGTACACAGGGGCTGGAGAGCGCCCTAGGAGAACGGCGACCGACGCCCTAGGAGCGCCAGCGAAAATGGCTGCCGCGGCAGCGAAAATGGCTGTTTTTGCTGCCGCGCCAGCGAAAATGGCTGCCGCGGCAGCCAAAATGGCTGCTGCGGCAGCAAAAACAGCCCTTTTGGCTGTCGCAGCAGACAAAATGGCTGCCGCGGCAGCCAAAACGGCTGTTTTTGCTGCCGCGGCAGCCAAAATGGCTGCTGCGGCACCCAAGCACGTTGCTGCCGCGGCAGCAAAATCAGCCCTTTTGGCTGCCGCGACAGACATAATGGCTGCCGCGGCAGTCAAAATGGCTGTTTTTGCTGCCGCGGCAGCAACGTGCTTGGGCCCCCTATAACAGCAGTGACGTGCGGACTGGAGAGCTCGTCACTGCTGTATATCTTACCAGTGACGGGCCGAAAATATGGCTCGTCACTGCTGTATGCCTTAGCAGTGACGGGCTCTCATGTGTGCCCGTCACTGGTAACTAAGTTAGCAGTGACGAGCGGGTAGCCCGCCACTGATAACCAGTTACCAGTGGCTGGTCACCAGTGACGGGCCGGCCCGCTCGTCACTACTGGGCTTTTTAGGCCCGTCACTGGTGTCCCTATCTGCAGTAGTGAGACCAGCATGGCCTATTTTCAACAGGAAACAGAATCCTTGTATCAGAACTATCCTTTTTTGAAAGTAAACATTTTCTCTTAGCGCAGAGAATTGTGGAGAAGCACCAAAACAAGATAAAAGGTTTATACATTAAATACCTAGACAATCAGATTGCAGATAAGAAAACTAGCTACTAGCTATGCTATAAATATTGCTCCCACACAAGAAGCAATATTCAAGTAAGATAGGCAATTAAATCCAATGGACAAATAGATCAACAAGGTTTACATCCTAGATAGCAACAAAACTAAAGGGTTTATCCTCAAATACTATAAAGACTGATCAAAATTTATATTGCTAACTCTACTTCAAATTTTAAATTAATTCATACCTTGCTGTTCTGAAAAGCCTGACCTACAGGCCTCCTCTGCACTGAGGTAGATGGGGCACTGCATCCAGAATAAAACATTAGTGGCTCACAAGCAGGAGTTACTTCAAGTACCGAGAATCATATACACCTCAAGTACTGAGAATCATATGCAACAGAGGACCAAAAGCCAGATTGTTTCCATAGTCTGTGGTGCTTCATGGTAAGGTAAAACAGACTTACCATAACCCTCCAAAATAAGAATTCTCTTTTAAGTTTTAGTTCAGGTGAACATACCATGTTGTCGAACAAAGCCAAACAGAAACAACAAAGTGATGATTACATCAATGACTGCATATATAGTACATCTTCTTGATCCATAAGGCCCTCAACAGCCTATACTGTTACATCCACCAAATTTGTATGCAGATGGTCCATCGATGTTCCAATTGACACTATTTACTGCTTGGTTGAACCCATAAGCTCGTAGTTAACAAGTTAGACCACTGACCCAGAATCAACCCAAAGGCATGACAGGAATCATGATAAGTGATTCCATCAGTTGGCCCTGGAAAGGTAGCCTCCATACTAGGATGATTCTTAACAAGAAAATCATGAGATACCATGATATACTTACCCAGTTGAACAGCAGACACACGTTGCTAATATAGTCGCCAAGAACCAGTCAACAATGGAAAACATACAGCACTTGATGATTGAAATCCACAATGAGGACGCTCGAAATAATGTACGCCACCATGGATACAACCAACTAGGCATATGAGAACAGCAGCAGAATGTACTCCTGAGATGCAGCATACCACAATTTTGCCTGTGTGTGAACACACTAACCTAGATTCACATTGTTTTCATGAAAACAAATAAAAACTGAGTATCTGCACCATGGAGCTAGTGGTTTTTGGTCAAGACCACTCTTGACTCTGGCATACACAATTCATACAGAGCATCTGCGGTGTCCAGTGGGTAGTGGTATGAGATGCTACAGAGTATCATATCCAATTCCTACCAAGAAATCAGCAAATGAGATTATGGTACCCGTCCCAAACAGCTAATGCTGACCTCCCAAAATAGCACATGCCCAACTGCTATACATACATCATAAATTGCCTTATTGTATGTCAGGCAACATCAGATTAACATCCAATGTGCTCCAGTATCTTCACAAATTCGATCATCACAACCAGAATAAAAGCAACTCATAGCTTGGTGAGGTTTAAGGCCCATATGAAACTGTGCAATGCAATATGATCCACTCAGTTTACTGCAACTCTTATGCATCATATATTTCTAGCAGTTCAACCAAAATGTACGCCTTGTGCCACAACAATATGGAGTTGGTTGATCTTTAGACTTCCATGTGAACCGATGGAATACTGATAGCAGCAAAATTAAGATGGGTTTTCCATGAAAACACCAGCACGACAATCATCCTCAGCCCATCTACCCAAAGGTGCATGAGTCAAAGTATTTAACGAGTCCTTGGATGCAGTAAACCTTCTCATAAGCAATAAAAGAACCGTTGTTTACCTGCTCATAATTTTTTGGTCAGATAACATCATTAGAGTGACTACACAAAGACAAAGATAACACCATACTGGCTAGTTGATACCTTGGCTTGTTCCATCTGACAGCCCTACCACGCACTGGCATAGTAGCAGCCTTCTTCGTAGCCTGCTTTGTGACTGGGAACTGATCTCCACCAGGATTTGACCTCCTTTGTGCAAGAACACCCTAAGACAACCAAAGCAGCATTAGAAAACCCAACATAAGGCAATCTGTGAAACAGTAACTTATAGTGGCACGACATACTTGTCTTATAGATGATCTAAACTCCATAAACCGCTGAACCTTGGCATTCCCTTGATTACTGTTACCATTCTGGAAAGGACGCTTTTTTATCTGTGATTGTAAAAGGTAAAGTGATTAACAAACACTCGCAGTGGCTTAACCAATGTAAGGAAACAGGGGTACTTCAACAAATTTAAAAGCTTACTGGCTGTCTAGGGGCTTTCTGGCCTGCAGTGATCTTTTTCTTTGACATCTTAATAATATCTTCTGCATAAAAATAGAAGAAAAACCCATGAGCTTGATTAATTCCGAGATGTCAATTAGCATCACCGAACAAACAATAAATAAATAGCCTACCCAGAGTCATGTCCATCTTTTTCTCAGTAAAAGCAATAGCTTCAGCAGTGAGTGGCACTGATTCCATCTCTGTAAGCGCCAACAACAAAATTAGGGTAAGAACTAACCATGATTCCAGGAGGAAACTAAACAATGCAGTGCAACATAGAACTTTTCATGTAGCTAAATAGGTAGCATTCAACATCACAAAAGTTAAACTTGCATGAAGTGCACACACAACACAAAACAAACCCCGGCAAAAAAAGTAAAATAAAATACATTCATCATCTAATTGAACAGTTGCAACAATAGATTCCCCATTAACAAAACAACCTAGAGTAGTATGGAACACCTCGCTTACCGATTGTTATTAAACATAATGTATGGTACAATTTTAATCTGAATTGTCCCACGTTCATATCCGATAACAGCAACAGACAAAGTTTGCACAACAAAATATGCTTGTGAGACATGAAATTAACTAGTAGAAGAACACCACAAATCAATTCAACCCAAACCTCTGCAATTAAGCTCAGCCAAGATCAAGTACACCTCTTACCAGACACCAACTGCGTATGGTACAACTTTAGCCTAAATAGCCCCACTTTCATACCTGAGAACTGGTGATACCTAAACAGGGGCGGATCTAGATGGTGCGCCGGATGTGCACCCAAAACAAAATTTGTGGAGGTTAGTTTGGGTTTAAGTAATCACTGGATGACTAAAAGCTCATCATACCTCAAAAACCGATGCCCAAGACTGTGGACAGGGTGGAGACAGCACGAACCGATGCTGCGATGAGGTAGAACACGTGTGAGAGGCGAAGGGGTTGGGGGTGTGAGGCGTCATGGTGGCGCTAAACTACGGCATGGCGGCAGCTCTAGGGCATAGTAGTGGTGGGTTGGATTGGAGCTTGGGTAGGTCAGAGAATGAGATAGGTCAGGAGAGGAAGAGAAAAAGGTAAAAGAGCATCTCCAGCAAGCCCCCCATATTTCACCCCCCATATCTTTAGATGGGGGCTCCTCCTAAAAGATTCCTCCCCCATATTTCTTTCCACTCCAGCAAAACCCCTAAATCTCATCCCCTATATTCTCCTCTCCTATATTTTATTAATTTCCTGTAACTACCAATATATTTATAACGGTTATTTTCGTAACGGCTTTAATTGTAACGGCTATATTTCCAACGGCCATATTTCTAATGGCTATATTTCGAACGGCCATATTTCCAACAGCTATATTTCGAACGGCCATATTTCCAACGGCTATATTTCCAACGGCCATATTTTCAACGGCTATATTTCCAACGGCCATATTTCCAACGGCTATAATTGCAGGGTCTATATATGCAAGCCCGTATCTCACATCTCTCTCCCACAATCCTAGTTGTTTCTCCTCTCCCACATCTCTCTCTCCAGCTCTCTGTCTCCTCTCCCATAGCGCAATGACTCGCCGCAGCCTCGCCTTGCAAATGTGCTTGGATTCGTCGTCGTCTTCCGACGACGAGGAACTCGATATGGGTACAGCATACCTAGCACACGGAGAACATGAGCGGCTCAATGCTCCACGCCATGGCGGTTCTGTGCTGGGACGTCAGGTTATTCATCGCGATAGAGAAGTCGGTCATTGCAGACTATACAATGATTACTTTTCAGAGAATCCTGTCTACACCCCAAGGATGTTTCGGCGCAGGTTTGCAATTAGTCCATATGTTATTGTTGATTCGTCATTCTTGTTGATCCTCCTTTCTCATAATTTTTTCCCACGCAGGTTTAGAATGCATCGTGATTTGTTTATTCGCATAGTGGATGCTGTAAAAGAGCATGATAGCTATTTTGTGCAGAAAAGAAGTGGGGGTGGCATTCTTGGGTTATCTCCTTTGCAAAAGATCACCGCAGCATTCCGAATGCTAGCTTATGGAGTACCAGCGGATGCTACGGATGATTATTGTCGCATTGCTCAGAGCACCGCCATAAAGAGCCTTAGAAGGTTTGTGAAAGCTGTTATTGAGGTTTTTGAAGATGAGTACCTGAGATCTCCAAGTGATGATGATACTGCTAGATTACTTGCCACTGGAGAGCAAAGGGGTTTTCCAGGAATGCTAGGGAGCATAGATTGCATGCATTGGAAGTGGAAAAATTATCCTTCAGCATACCAAGGCATGTATTCTGGCCATGTCCGCGAGCCAACAATCATTCTGGAAGCTGTTGCTTCACAAGATCTTTGGATTTGGCATTCGTTCTTTGGTTTACCAGGATCTCATAATGATATAAATGTTCTTCACCGTTCTCCTGTCTTAGCAAAGCTAGCCGAAGGTCAAGCTGCTGAAGTGAATTATAACATTAATGGTCACAACTATACAATGGGGTATTACCTTGCAGATGGCATATATCCGCAATGGGCCACATTTGTGAAGACAATATCAAATCCAATAGGGAATAAGAAGAAAAATTTCTCCCAAGCTCAAGAAGCAGCTTGGAAGGATGTCGAACGAGCCTTTGGAGTTCTCCAATCTCGTTTTGCCATTATTCGTGGACCAGCAAGGTTTTGGGATCAAGAGACACTTGGAGAAATCATGACTGCTTGTATCATCATGCATAACATGATAATTGAAGATGAGCGTGGAAGCCCGGAAGACTTCAACTATGATCATGTGGGAGAAAGAGTGACAGTTTCTCATGAGCACACAACTTCTTTCTCCCAGTTTATGCAAACTCACAGTGATATTCGAAACAAACAAGTTCACTCTCAGCTTCAAGATGACCTAATTGAGCACCTATGGCAAATTCGAGGAACAATGTAGTTTATTTATGATGATGTACGCAATGTAGTTTATTTATGATGACGTATGCAATGTTGTTTATTTATGATGATGTACGCAATGTAGTTTATTTATGATGATGTATGCAATGTTGTTTATTTATGATGATGTATGCAATTATTTTCTCCATATAATCGAGCACCTCTTTCATACAACATATACTTCATAATCCAAATGGTTCATACAACTAGTAGGTCATAATCCAAATGGTTCATACAACATATACTTCATAAGCTAAATGGTTCACACAACAAAATAGCTCAAACCGAGAACAACTAATTGAAGAGTACAACAAAATAACAAATACTTCATAAGCCAAATGGTTCATACAACTAATAGCTCAACCCGAGCTGTTAGACTGTTGAGCAAGGATCTGACTCCGCAACATCTTGTAGTACTGCTGTTGTTGCTCATCCATACCACTAATGTCAATGGTCATTATTTTCTGTTCTTCCATGATTCTCTTGATGCGTACCTTTTCTTGTTCTATTGCAACCCTCTGTTGTTCTAATGCAATTGCTTGATCAAAGTGCTCCTGTTTCTTGGCCTCCCTTGTTGCCGTGTCATCCCTCTTTGCAGACCACATACCACTCATGAAATCAATGACACTATTATCACCTGTAGAGGTAGAACCTTTACCTCGTCGTAGTAGTTCTTTCGCCGCCTTCTTACCAATTGGTCTTGTTCTAGAGGGAACATCTTCGGAGGGAGATACAGCTTCATCCTCAAACACACTTGCGTTGGTACCAGCGGTAGACGAACCAGGACTAGCATCGGAGGTCCTTTTCTGTTTTTTGTGAGGCAACCGGGATGCCCACTTTTCAGTGTGATGCAATTTTTCATAGCAATGCATTAATACAAACGGTTTCTTGGCCTTGTCGTCTGCCTGGTACTTAATACATGCTTGAGTTAGCTGCATTAAGTAGACATGCATTATTAAAATCGCACAGAACATATGAAGTTACACCAAAATTAAAAACATAGGTTTTTACCTTATCTTGTTGTGTCATCCCACTTTGGTTTCTACTTAAAATCTGCGCGTAAGCTCCACAAAACCTATTAACTTGTTCTTGAATAGTAGCCTAACGGTGTTGGAGGGAATTTTGAGAACGATCCGACTCTTCTTTCTTACTGGCATGGAAGTAATCATAGATCCTTTTCCAATAAGAAGAACGAGATTGTTCGTTCCCTGTGGCTGCATCCTGACTGATCTCGAGCCATCCATCCACCAACACATTGTCTTCATTCACGGTAAAAATTTTGGACCTCTTCAAGTTTGGTCTCAGGGGAGGGGTAGGTTGTTCATCTTCACGTACGTGCGAATCCTGTGATTCTCCCCAATTTATACCATCCAATCCGACATTGCCAGCCAAGAGGTCGGAATAAAATCCATCAGCCATTAGAGCATCCTACATCAACATACGTACAATTTAATCATCACAAATTGTAACAACTTCTCCAACAATACGAAAAACATCAACAAGCAGCGGCAATCCCAGTCCTCTCCTCTCTCTGTTTCTTCTCAAACCCTCTCCTTTTCATCAACAATCAGCATCATCTCCCCTTCAATTTCTCCCCCAACCTCCTCTATATCCAGTTTTGATCCTTGTTGGATTATTAAACTGAACCTATTAACTTATATCTTTTCTATTCTACCTTAAACGATTTGAGTTTAAGCTTCAAATTTTATATTGCTGCAGACTCAATTGAAAACCAGCGAGTCTTTTTTTTACCCCGAGCTCCTCGCCTGACTGCCCTGGCTCCCCTGCCTCTCCCACCTGCCCCGGCTCCCCCGCCTCTCCCCTCCCCCACCTCCTCCGGCCGCTCGCCGCGCCCCCTGCCCGGCCGCTCGCCGCGCTCCCCGCCCGCATCCCCCGCCGCGCTCCCCGCCTGGCTCCCCCGCCCGGCCGCCACGCCCCGCGCCTGGCCGCCACGCCCCGCGCCCGGCCGCCACGCCCCCCCCCCGCCTGGCTCCCCCGCCCCGCTCCTCCGCCCGGCTCCCCTCGCCCGGCCGCTACGCCCCGCGCCCGGCTGCTCGCCGCGGCCCTGCTCCACGGCAACAGCAGCAGCCGACGGGGATCTCCCGACTCCAGCTCCTCCACGCGGCGGCCCCCTCTCCCAGGTACGCCTCTCTCTCTCTCTCTCTCTCCCCAGATCTGGGCGGCGGCGGGACCTCCCCAACTTGAGCTCGCGGCGCCAGCAAAACGGGTCGGAGGGGAGGGTAGTACACGCACCTTTGCGGCGTCGTCGTTGGTGCGAGTTGGCGCGAGTGGAGCCTTCCGCCGCCCGGAGGTTGGCGCCGTTGTAGCGATGGGGGCGTCGACCGAGCCCCTAGGGATGGGGGGAGTCGGGGGAGGGATGGGGGGCGCGGAGAAATGGGGGCAGGGATGGGGGCTTTGCTGGAGACGTTTTTTTTCCACTTTCCCTACTTTATTCGGATGGGGGCTTGTATGGGGGGCTTGCTGGAGATGCTCTAAGGGATGGTGGAGAGGAGAAGTCGTTGTGCGGAGGAGATGGATTTTGACTGGGGATGGGAGCAGAGATTTGATTATATCAAAAGTAAACAAACTAGAATGAACTTAAGTTAGGTACAACAACAGCACAGATATAATCGCAACTCAACTCAGTTAACAAACTGCAAGATTATCAGCGAAACACGCTGATCCACAAGGACCGAAAACCAATCTGGGATAGGTACCCCGGTGCCATGGAAACCATGGAGCCTCAACACCTTCGTAAAATTCCCAAGCTTAGCGTGCATCGCAGCTAAACTTGACACACGTAACCTCCGGACATAACGAAATCCCAATCTGACCGTGCAAAGAAGGGGCGGACCTAACGTTGAACTCCTCCATAAATTTTGGGGAAATAAACTGCTATTAGTGCTCCAACACGCAGCAAACGAATCCGTGACCAACTGGATGGACTGAAATATCCATCTCAGAAAGGATGATTTGCATTAGATTGCTCGCCGTAAAGAAAAGAGAAGAACAAAAATCTCACCGAGCGAGTTAGGGTTCGTCACCAACAGAAGAAATCGATCGATAGATTTCCAGGCCACGCCAGTGTAGCAGAGCGGATGAGGAGGATGACGACTTATGTGAGAAACTTCCTTCGAGGTGGCGCGTTCGGCGGAGAGGTTTGTTGATACTAGCGTCAGAATCTGAGATAAACGTCGAAGCCAAATTGCCGCCGCCGTCGTAGGGGGCACGGGGCAAGGAAGGAAGCGGAGAAGGGCTGGAGCGGTGGGGGTGCGGAACCGGGTCGGATACGACTCGTCCGTAAATTCCTTTTTTTTCTTTTTTCCTTCTAGAAAAGTTGAATTCTAATATTGATATTTCCCGTCGCAGAAAAATGTTGATGTAGCGGGTCGATCGGTCTCCTCGACAGCCGTTTCAATATCGATGTTTCCTAAGTTATTTCCTGAGTTGTCTGTCGGCGAAAAAATAGAAAAAAAATTCACTTTTGCTCTATTGACAGGTATTAGCGGATTTAGCCCTCTCTAATACACAATTATAAATTTATTCTTATAACAAGCTAGACACACCACATATGGTACGTATCGCACCTGGAGAGCACAACAAGTACCTATCACGGGTTAGGGGCACGATAGGCGTCAGAGCAGCAAAAACAGCCACGATAGGCCACGTATCGCATTGAGCTCGAATGAATTCAACCGCATGAGCATGCTTGAGGACATTAAGATTATATGAAACACGCTCATGGAGATTCACGAGCGAATTTCTTCCATCCAGGATCCAAACTCGATGTTCTAATAAGTAAGCTCAACCGCTTTATCATAATGGAGAATTAGAATGTGAATGAAACATTCACTCGCCTTAGTCACATTATGGACGGGGTCAAGGTCTTTAGGTGTCCGGAGATTAACAACCAGTTCGTCGTCAAGAAGATGCTACGAGCCCTCTTATGCCATAACAAATACTTGGTGATGTTCATCCGTGAGAGGGAATGTCGGCGTTATAATCCGGCAATAATAAATGCGGGGCGGCATATGCACATCAGATCTAGATGGATGCACACGGGAGACAAAGTTTAGACAGGTTCAGGCCCTCAAGGAGAGTTAATACCCTACGTCCTGTGTTTGGTGGATGGTATTACTTGTATCCCGAGTGCTGTAGGACCTCGAGAACAGATCTCTAGGTTGCTTAGGCTATATGTGTAAAGAGTATGGGAACTGATGAAAGCGTATCAGAACTTACCGATCAGGGAATCCCTACCTAGCCTTATATAGATGACCGGGGTAGGGTTACAAGAGTCCTGATCGGCTTACAGATTGGTTAACTAATTAGTTACAATAGAATCCGGGATTGCCGGGTAAGTGTTTATCTCTATCTTGTACTCCAAGTCGATGAGGCGCCCCCATGTAGAAGTCGGACTCCGAGTTGTCGGCCTGGCCCACCCTATGTCCAAAGGGCCGGCTTTGTCCTCCTTGACGATACCCGAGTGCCATGCCATCGTCAGTAGCCCCCGAGTCCTTCACGATCTGGCTGCAACTTATCATTGTAACATCCAAGCCGAGCACTTTTGCCTTCTTCCCGAGTAGCATCCGCCTGGGCGCGTCCTATTATGATCTGCAGGAAGATTGTGAGGGACTCATAGAACTCCTGTAGAGTTGAGATAATAAGCCGAGTAATATTCACCCGTAGGACAGGAATATCATGGCGGTTGAATTAATAATGGGTAAGTCCTGGTGGTATCCGGTCATTTTCAGCAGATGGAGACCGGCTGATGGCCCAGCGGGGGCATACCATGAATTCCGACTGAATTCTCAAGTGACATCTGGTTTCCCGAGTGGCTCAGGTCCAGCTAGTGTCCCTCTGGGAGCGTGCTCTTGAAATTCACGTCAGAACCAGAACACAAGCTGTAGCGCTTCGGTCCCGAGTGGCAGAGCCTTATACCCGGACGTTCCACTGAATCCGAAAGTTCCGGATCCCAGAGATTTCAGGGTAAAGTTCCCGGAATATCCGGGTGGAGAAACCGGTAGCTCTGAGTTGCTCGGTATCCGACTAGCGGCCCACTGGAAGGGCACTACTGCCGCCCTTCACTCGGGTGTATTCAGGTGGCTGTAGATCCCTGGAGATCAACCACCGAAACCCTTCAAACTGTAACGCTTCGGTCCCGAGTTGTTCGGTGACCGACTAGCGGTCCGTTGGAGGCACGTTACCGTCGCTCTTCTTTTTTTTCGTTGTTGTCGTGAGTGCACAGATGGTGCATCCACTGGGAAGTAGCTCCCGAGCCTCCGGCCTATTGGAGCAGTTGGACGGAGGTTCTTTGTTAGCCTGTAGATTCCGTACTGGGGGCACGATCAGTGCACCCAGTGGGTGTAGCCCCTGAGCCTCCGGCCGACTGGAACAGTCGGGCGGAGGTTCTTTTTGGCTTGTAGGTTTCACATTGGGGGCACGATCAGTGCACCCAATGGGTGTAGCCCCCGAGCCTTCATTCGGTTCATGGAACCGAGCGGAGGGTCTTGATGCTTTTTCTCGAGTAGCTGATTTTGTATCATCTATGCAGAGCCTAGCCAGGAGATACCGGGACAAACCGAGTTCCTCCAGGCCAAGCTCCCGGCCTTCGATCGACTCGGCCAGCGCTAGGCCGAGTGGGGAAACTTGAAAGGCACCCTCCGCACAGTGCAGGAGCGGGTGACCGTGAAGGAAGCGCAGATCAAGTCCTTGAAGGTGGCTGGTCGGGTGGCCTGCAACGCTTTGTGGGAGGATGCCCCGTCCCTGATCAGGCGAAGGGCCGCTGACGTCCCTAACGAAGAGGTCCTGGCACTGATGGAGGAAATCCATGTTGCCACGAATTCCCTAGCCGACCGTGCCAACCTGTAAAAGTAGGGATATGTATATAAACTGTTCGAAATACATGTCAAGTACTCGGGAAGCCCGAGTGTCACTCTTTTATGCATATCTTTGGCGAACATGTTCTGTGTTTGTTAATCTCTTTCGTAAAGATTCGTTCGTGTGTAAGTTAGCTCTTTGTGTGTGCTCTTGCCCATCCGTCATAGCCCCCATTGCGTAGAGATTAGCTGTGGGCTGTTTCCCGTGTAGCGCAGGGTTGTGGCGTAGACCGGCGATCGAAGACAAAGAGTTAACGCTGAGCTTTTTACATAGTACTAAAATAATTGTTCGAAGGAGAAGAGCCCGAGTGCGGTTGGGCGCACCCGGTATGGTGTAGCCCCCGAGTGTCCACTATGCGGAGCCGTGAGCGTGCATAGCGGGCCAGTCGGGAACCCCAAGAGTTACTCGGATAGAGCAAAGAAATATTGTATTCATGTATTCATACTTAAAATATGGAAGTACAAAGCTTAAGCATAGAAGCGACTTAGCTGTTCAATGTTCCAGGCGTTGGTGATGATGCTGCCATCCTTATCCTTCAGTCAGTAAGCCCCTGGGCGTAGCACTTCAGCGACAAGATACGGGCCCTCCCACGGTGGTGAGAGCTTGTGCTTGTCCTTGTTGGACTGGACTCGGCGCAGGACCAAGTCGCCAACGTTGAACGCGCGCCCTCGTATGTGCCGGCTGAGACCCGCGATGGGGATTGACTGGTCACCGTTGTTCGTCAGCGTGCCCGAGTCAGCAATGAAGGCCTCCCGAGAGGGATGGTGGCTTCCCAATCTCTCGAGGCCATCCGAGTCGTAGTCGAGGACGGGTAAGAGGGACTCGATCATGCCAGCCAGTCGGGATCCCTGCTCGACAGGTGAGAACCCGTGTTCAAACAGCAGATCGGACTTCGGCTCAAACTCGTCCTTGGGGAGGAGAGCCGAAGGCGTGGACTCTGAAGTGAGTCCGAGTGAAGATGGTGATGAAGCCTCCGTTGATTGGCGGGAAGCCGAGTCGCAAAGGTGAAGCTTGCCAAGCTTGTTGGCGATGAAGTACAGCTTTCCGAATTGGAAAAACTATCCTAGATCGGGGACAACGTCCAGGGAGCCAAATTTCATGATTCGCCTGGGATGAAGTCGCCGTTGTCGTTGGGGAAAAATCCATCTGGATCCATTTAGATGGATCTATGCGCGCGGCCCCCTACCTGGCGTGCCAACTGTCGGCATTATAATCCGGCAATAATGAATGCGGGGCGACGTACACACAGCAGATCTAGATGGGTGCACACAGGAGACAAAGTTTAGACAGGTTCAGACCCTCAAGGAGAGGTAATACCCAACGTCCTGTGTTTGGTGGATGGTATTGCTTGTATCCCGAGTGCCGCAGGACCTTGAGAATAGATCTCTAGGTTGCTTAGGCTATATGTGTAAAGAGTATGAGAACTGATGAAAGCGTATCAGAACTTACCGAGCAGGGGATCCCTACTTGGCCTTATATAGACGACCGGGATAGGGTTACAAGAGTCCTGATCGGCTTACAGATTGGTTAACTAATTAGTTACAACAGAATTCGGGATTGCCGGGTAAGTGTTTATCCCTATCTTGTACTCCAAGTTGATGAGGCGCCCCCGTGTAGAAGTCGGACTCTGAGTTGTCGGCCCAGCCCACCTTATGTCCAGAGGGCCGGCTTTGTCCTCCTTGAAGATACCCGGGTGTCATGCCATCGTCAGGGAAAACTTCAAAATGTGAACTCCAACCGAGGTACTTGAAAAATCATCACTCATGAGATGGTAATCCAAGACAAGAAAGAGCTCCTGGCCTCCAACTTATGCCTCAAGAAGAACGTCACTTTGAAGGCCAAGCACGTTGTCAAGGATGACTCAACTGACGATGAAGAAGAAGAGGAACTTGATGAAGAGATATCGTCATATTTGTGAGAAGATTTTCAAGATGTTCAAGAAAGCGGTGCTAACAAGATCTTCGCCAAAGGAAGAAGCCACAAGTACTCGAAAGACACGAAGAAGAAACTCACCAAGAGGGAATGCTTCGTGTGTAGTAAGATGGGACACTTTATTGCCAATTGTCCCAACAAGAAGAACCAGAAGAATGATAAGGCAAAAGGGTACAAGAAGAAGAAGTGATATAGAAAGAGCAAGTTTGTCAAAAGGAACCACTACAAGACTCAAGCTCAAATTGGTCAAGAGAGGGATGTCGATCCAACTGCAACTCCAATTGAGTTGCTAGCATTTGCCATGGCAAGACCCACCAAGTCCCATTTCAAATCACTCATCATTATGTCATGGAAAATGGGTCAAAGGTATTACAAATCACCAAGTCTCCTATTATGATGATAGTGATGATGATTTGCTTGATGATGATCTTAATGATTTGAGAATACATAACTATGATGCTTGTTGCCACTCTTGAGAGGCAAGAGAAGTTGTTTGTGTGGGAGATGTAGAAATATAAGGCTCTAACCCTTAAACATAAGTAGCTTAAGGTTTCATATCGTAGATTTGAAGTCTCATGAGGAGCTTAGGAGTTTTCATGAAAATCTTGGGCTTGAGAACATCAAGAACAAAAAATATTGTGAAACTCTTAAGATATCTTATGATACCCTCAAGTGCAAACATATATCTCTCCTTAACAAGCAATCTACTTTATCTCAAGAGAGTGTTGAAATTCTATGTCCTAAATGTGCTTCATTGCCTAAGGACTTATTATTGTTCTAGATGACATTGCTAGTTTTCTAACATCATATCTTGTGAAGCAACATTATTGAGTAAGAATGCTAGGTTGAAGGCTCAACTCAATCAAGAGTTTCTCAAATGCTATAAGGGTAGTAACACCCTTAAGGCGATTTTGAGCTATCAAGTTGAGAACTTCAACCATGAGGGTTTGGACTTTACCCTAAAATTCAATGACAATGGTAAGACATAAACGTATCGGCAATACCCCAAGACCAATTTTATGCAAGTAAAGGAAAAGCAAGTGCAAGCTTCCATCTTTGAGGGTCATTCGGCTAAAAGGGGTCATCCTAACTTTGTTGGTCATTCTGAACCTCTTATATGCTTAAAAAGGGCAAGAATGGTAAGGTCCAAGCCAAGCTATTGGTATTAACATTGGTGATCATGTTAGGAATATTTCTATTTGGATCCTAAAATCTCCTATCACTTGCTCTCAAAGATCCAAGAAGGTATGTGTACCTAAACAAGTTTGAATTTGTTTTGTAGCACTACCTATCCAGCGAGAAGTATGGGTGCTTGATATTGGATGCACTAACCACATGACCGGAGGAAAAAAATGTTCACATCATTTGATAGTAGAGGATCACCACATGAGAACATCACATTTGGAGATAATGCAAAAAAGAAGGTAATGAGATTAGGTACAAGTGCCATATCAAATGACTATCCATTACTAATGTATTGCTTCTGAAATCTTTAAACTATAAGTTGTTTTCCATCTCACAACTTCATGGTCTTGATCTTTAGTGGAACTTCACCAAAATATGGAGTATTTGTGACTAAGAGTGATGATCATACCTTGGTATTCAAAGACTTTAGAAAATGTAACTTATATTTGGTAGACTTTTGTTCTAAGAATTTATGCGTATAAACATGCTTTTGGAAAATTCTTCTTTAAGGTGGCTATGTTGTAGGAGATTGGCTCATGTGGGAATGAGGAATCTTGACAAAATTCTCAAGAGTGATCACAAATTGGCATCAAGAACTTGACATTCGATAAATATCGCATTTGTAGCACTTGTTAAGCAGGGAAACAAGTGGGAGGGCCATATCCCATCAATATCGTAATGACAACTACCAAACCACTCAAGCTGCTTCACATGGACTTGTTTGGTCCAGTCACCTATGTGAGCATAGGAGGTAAATTTTATGGGTTCGTTATTGTTGATAATTTTTCTATCTATACTTGTGTGTTTTTCTTGCATGAAATAGGAGAGACACACAAGATCTTGAAGAAATTTGCGAGAAAAGCTCAAAATGAATTCAAGATGAAGATCAAGAAAGTGAGGAGTGAAAATGAGACCGAATTCAAGAACACCAATATTGAATAGTTCCTCGATGAAGAAGGTGTCAAGTATGAGTTATCTTCCAGTTACATACTGCAACAAAATGATGTTGTGGAGAGGAAGAACCGCAAACTTATTTTGATGGCTAGGACAATGCTTGATGAATACAAGATTCCCAACCGTTTTTGGATGGAGGCCATCAACACTGCTTACCATGCTACCAACCGCTTGTAGTTCATCGACTCTTGAAGAAGATGCCGTATGAACTTATCTCCTGGAACAAGCCAAATTTCTCCTACTTCCGCATCTTCGGAAGCAAGTGCTATATCCATGAACAAAAGGAAAGGCTTTCTACTTTGCTCCCAAATGTGATGAGGAATTATTTCTTGGTTATGCATTAAATACGCACGCCTATCGAGTCTTCAATAATACTTTATGTATAATTGAATAAATGTACGACGTGCATTTCGATGAGACTAATGATTCCCAGGTGGAAAGTGTTCCCATTCATGTAGGTGATGATGAGTTCATGAATGCAATCAAGAACATGCCACTAGGAGAAGTGATGCCAATGGAAGTCTAGAAAAGCACATCATCAATTGAGGTGGAACCTCCCATATCAACACATGACGAGATCCAAGGTGTGGATGTGAAGTCGAAAATGATGATGTTCAACCTCAAGTCCAAATGCAAGCCCCAGCTCAAGTCCAATCCGAAGTATAACTGCATTATCCGAGGATACATAGGAACTTGCAACAGGATCATCCTGTCGACCAAATTCTCAATGACATGCCTAAAGGCACTCAAACTTGCTCCCGCGTTGCAACCTTTTGTTAACATTAATTGTTTGTTTCCTCTTTGGAGCCAACCAAGGTAGATGAGGCTCTTGAGGATCTAGATTGGGTGAAAGTCATGGATAAAGAACTCAACAACTTTGAGGGCAAGCAAGTTTTGACGCTTGTGGAGACCAAGCCAAAGCGTCATCGGCACTAAGTGGGTTTTCCGCAACAAGCAAGATAAAGACAGACAAGTTAAGCAAGATGAATAGGGACAAGTTTTATGGAACAAGGCGAGACTTGTGGGCCAAGGGTACATAAAAGTTGATTTGGATTTTGGGGAAACTTATGACTTGGTTGCTAGAATAGAAACCAGTATAATCTTATTTGCATTTGCTAATTATCATAATATCATGCTTTATCAATGGTTGTCAAGAGCGCTTTTCTAAATGCTAAAATCAATGACCTAGTTTATATAGAGCAACCTCTCGATTTTGAAAATCCTAAGTTTCCTAATCATGTCTATAAACTCCATAAGGCACTAGATGGCATCAAACAAGCTCTTGGAGCATGGTATGAGTAAGTTAGGGAGTTTTTAGTCAAGAAGCACTTCAAAATTGAAAAAATAGTTTTCATATTGTTCACTAAGTTCATTGATGAGCTTTTTTCTGCCAAATACATGTGGATGATATCATATTTGGGTATGCTAAATAATGCATTTAGTCAGGAATTCAGAAAGATGATGGCCGACAAATTTGAGATGTCCATGATGGGCGAATTGAAGTTCTTCCTTGGATGCCAAGTCGAACAACTACAAGAAGAAATCTTCATTAGCCAAGGCAAGTATATCAAGGACATGCTCAAGAAGTTCTACATGGAGAAAGCCAAGCCAATCCATACTTTAATGCAAACCAAGGAGCACCTCAACATCAACAAAGAAGGTAAGCCTGTGGATCAAAAGGTATATCAATCCATGATCAGCCCTCTACTTTATCTTTGAGCATCTAGGACCAACGTCATACTTAGCGTATGCATGTTTGTAAGATTTCAAGCCACTCCTAAGGAGGCCATCTTGTGGTCGCTAAGAGAATCTTGAGATATCTAGTTTATATACCAAACTAGGTTTGTGGTATCCCAAGGGTGCTAGTTTTGATCTTGTTGGATATTCGGATTTAGATTGATAGGAAGAGTACATCCGACACATGTGAATTACTTTAGATACTTAGTGTTGCTTTGGTTGTTTGGTAGTTTCCCACTTGGATGTAAAAAGAAGCCATACCATAGATAATATTTATATCTATCTTATCAAAGTCTTCATCTAAATCTACACATTTGAGCATATTGTCCATTGCTCAGAACTTTCGGACCAGTCTCTGTTAGAACTTCTAGATGGACAACAATTTGAAACAGAACATCTGCTTTCACTAGGAACTTCTAGACAACACCTACTCGGGACTTCTCGGTGAAATTGTGATTGCAGCGCAGAAACATTTTTCTCTCTGAAGTATCCGAATGAACATTATCTGAATGTTCCGAATGAACACTCTGAAGATTTTGCTAAGTGTTCGCTTGAAACCTCCAGATGATTTTCACCCAAACATTCTCCCTCGCCGCCGAGGGTCGCAGCTTGGGGACTTCCCGAGGGCTCACACGTGGCCTACGCGTGACACTCGTCCGAATTACGCGGCTCCACGAAAAAATAAAACATGCAACACGAGGACTTCTCAAGAGGTCACACATCCTAGTACTATTCACGACCAAGCACACTTAACTTCGGAGTTCTGATGGGATCTGGTGCTTTAGTCCTGGTATAATCGTATCCGACATGTTGCCCGCACAATTTCCCCTTATTCCTCCCCACCACCCGCCCCGCGAAAACGAGGGTCCTAGCTCGGGGACTTCCTGGGGGATCACACGTGGCCTACGCATGACACTTGTCCGAATTACGTGGCTTCACACAAAAAAATAAGGGATGCAGCACGAGGACTTACCAGGAAGTCACCCATCCTAGGACTACTCTCGCCCAAGCAGAGTTCTGATGGGATCCAGTGCTTTAGTGCTGGTATGATCGCATCTCACATGTTGCACGCACCAATTCCCCTTATTCCTCCCCTACCCCCACACCCACGCACGCGTTCTCCCTCGCCGCCGAGGGTGTAGCTCGGGGACTTCCAGGGGGCTCACACATGGCCTACGCGCGACACTCGTCCGAATTACGCGGCTCCATGGAAAAAAATAAGAGAGGCAACACAAGGACTTCTCAGGAGGTCACCCATCCTAGTACTACTCACGCCCAAGCACAGTTAACTTCGGAGTTCTGATAGGATCCGGTGCTTTAGTCCTGGTATAATCGTATCCGACATGTTGCCCGCACAATTTCACCTTATTCCTCCCCCACCACCTGCCGCACAAAAACGAGGGTCGCAGCTCGGGGACTTCCCGGGGGATCACACGTGGCCTACGCACGACACTTGTCCGAATTACACGGCTTCGCGCAAAAAAATTAGGGATGCAGCACGAGGACTTACCAGGAAGTCACCCATCCTAGGACTACTCTCGCCCAAGCGGAGTTCTGATGGGATCCAGTGCTTTAGTGCTGGTATGATCGCATCTCACATGTTGCACGCACCAATCCCCCTTATTCCTCCCCTACCCCCACCCACGCACGCGTTCTCCCTCGCCGCCGAGGGTGTAGCTTGGGGACTTCCGGGGGGCTCACACATGGCCTACGCGCGATACTCGTCTGAATTACGCGGCTCCATGCAAAAAAATAAGAGAGGCAACACGAGGACTTCTCAGGAGGTCACCCATCCTAGTACTACTCATGCACAAGCACACTTAACTTCGGAGTTCTGATGGGATCCGGTGCTTTAGTCCTGGTATAATCACATCCGACATGTTGCCCGCATAATTTCCCCTTATTCCTCCCCAGCACCTGCCCCGCGAAAATGAGGGTCACAACTCGGGGACTTCCTAGGGGATCACACGTGGCCTACGCACGACACTTGTCCGAATTACGTGGCTTCGTGCAAAAAAAATAAGGGATGCAGCACGAGGACTTACCAGGAAGTCACCCATCCTAGGACTACTCTCGCCCAAGCGGAGTTCTGATGGGATCCAGTGCTTTAGTGCTGGTACAATCGCATCTCACATGTTGCACGCACCAATTCCCCTTATTCCTCCCCTACCCCCACCCACGCACGTGTTCTCCCTCGCCGCTGAGGGTGTAGCTCGGGGACTTCCGGGGGGCTCACACATGGCCTACGCGTGACACTCGTCCGAATTACGCGGCTCCACGCAAAAAAAAGAGAGGCAACACGAGGACTTCTCAGGAGGTCACCCATCCTAGTACTACTCATGCCCAAGCACCCTTAACTTTGGAGTTCTGATGGGATCCGGTGCTTTAGTCCTGGTATAATCACATCCGACATGTTGCCCGCTCAATTTCCCCTTATTCCTCCCCACCACCTGCCCCGTGAAAACGAGGGTCACAGCTCGGGGACTTCCTAGGGGATCACACGTGGCCTACGCACGACACTTGTCCGAATTACGGGGCTTCGCAGAAAAAAATAAGGGATGCAGCATGAGGACTTACCAGGAAGTCACCCATCCTAGGACTACTCTCGCCCAAGCGGAGTTCTGATGGGATCCAGTGTTTTAGTGCTAGTATGATCGCATCTCACATGTTGCACGCACCAATTCCCCTTATTCCTCCCCTACCCTCACCCACGCACGCGTTCTCCCTCGCCGCAGAGGGTGTAGCTCGGGGACTTCCGGGGGGCTCACACATGGCCTACGCGCGACACTCGTCCGAATTACGCGGCTCCACACAAGAAAATAAGAGAGACAACATGAGGACTTCTCAGGAGGTCACCCATCCTAGTACTACTCATGCCCAAGCACACTTAACTTTGGAGTTCTGATGGGATCCGGTGCTTTAGTCCTAGTATAATCGCATCCGACATGTTGCCCGCACAATTTCCCCTTATTCCTCCCCACCACCCACCCCGCGAAAACGAGGGTCACAGCTCGGGGACTTCCTGGGGGATCACACGTGGCCTACGCACGACACTTGTCTGAATTACGCGGCTTCGCGCAAAAAAATAAGGGATATAGCACGAGGACTTACCAGGAAGTCATCCATCCTAGGACTACTCTTGCCCAAGCACGTACCATTTCCCCTTATTCCTCCCCTACCCCCACCCACGCACGTGTTCTCCCTCGCCGCTGAGGGTCGTAGCTCGAGGATTTCCCGGGGGCTCACACATGGCCTACGCGCGACACTCGTCAGAATTACGAGGCTCGACGCAAAAAAATAAGAGAGGCAACACGAAGAATTCCCAGGAGGTCACCCATCCTAGTACTACTCTCACCCAAGCACGGTTAGCTTCGAAGTTATGATGGGATCCGATTCTTTAGTGCTAGTATGATCGCATCTGACACGTTGCCCGCAACATTTCCCCTTCTTCGTCCCCCACCCCCACCCCCCGGCCCCGCGCGCGCGTTCTTCCTCGCCATCCGGTGCTTTAGTGCTGGTGTGATCGCATCTGACATGGTGCCCGCACAATTTCCCCTTATTCCTCCGCCACCCCACCTGCGCGCGCGTTCCCCCTCGCCACCCGCGTGCCTTGACGCCACGCCCCGCGCGACACTCATCTGAATTACGGGGCTCCACGCAAAAAAAAATTATAAGGGATGCAACACGAGGACTTCCTAGGAGGTCACCCATCCTAGTACTACTCTCGCCCAAGCATGCTTAACTTCGGAGTTAAAAAGATAAGGGATGCAACACGAGGACTTCCCAGGAGGTCACCCATCCAAGTACTACTCTCGCCCAAACACCCTTTCCTTCGGAGTCCTCCTCGACCCTACCCGCGTGCGTGTTACCCCTCGCCGCTCGCGTGCCTTGACGCCACGCCCCACGTGACACTCGTCCGAATTACACGGCCCCACACCAGGAGGTCACCCATCCTACTACTACTCTCGCCCAAGCATGCTTAACTTCGGAGTTCAGATGGGATCCGGTGCTTTAGTGCTGGTATGATCGCATCCAGCATGTTGCCCACACCATTTCCCCTTATTCCTCCCACGCCCCCACCCGCGCGCGCGTTCCCCCTCGCCGCCCGCGTGCCTTCACGCCACGCCCCGCGCGACAGTCGTCCAAAATACGCGGCTCCACGCAAAAAAAAATGTAATAAGGGATGCAACACGGGGACTTCGTAGGAGTTCACCCAGCCTAGTACTACTCTCGCCCAAGCACGCTTAACTTCAGAGTTCCGATGGAATCTGGTGCTTTAGTGCTAGTATGATCGCATCCGACATGTTGCCCGCACCATTTCCTCTTATTCCTCCCCCGCCCCCACCTGCGCGCGCGTTCCCTGTCACGGACCCGAGAATTACATATGATTAGGGGAACGAATGGTCGCCAAGGGCCGAGGGACCAGTCGACCTGGTGGCACGGTACCTGCACCGTACTCACCGAGGCGGAGTGATCCGACACCTGACCAACGCAAGCCGGCCGGAAGCGACTAAACTTCCCAGAACCACATACAATTCCCTGATCCGGTGAAGGTTTAGAGTCGTTCTCGAATTCTACCACGCAAGCAAGATCGGGGGAGCCCGGCGATTCTACCCACACCCTAACCTAGCTCGAAAGCTAGTGGGTCGCTCGAAAGCCCGGTAGAATACGCCCACACCCTGCCTGGCCGGCACAGCATCTCAGCCAGCGGGTCACTCAACCGATTCCTGCTCGACTTAGTAAAAAGAGGAACGGCTTTAACTCTTCACGGCATACCCATACACTTCATATCATTCACGCACGGTGTATGAGCAGCCCCAATAACAACTTGTATATCACAACAAAGCATTACAGAGAAGGATTACCAGATAATGTTAACACATCCCATACTCGGGGCAGTACATATCTTACATACAACGCGACCCGAAAGTCAATAAACCTCAAAATAGCCACAAGGGCAGCAGCGGAAACGCAAAATAAAAACTCCCGAGATGGTGGGGAAACCACCTCAAAAACAGCCCACATCATTCCCAAGGGAGTCGAAGCCGAAAGTGGTAAACCGAAGCAATGAACATCAACTCCAAAATGCTCCATGAACCTGCCTAGGATAAACCTAGGTGAGTACAACCACCGTACTCACAAGACATTGCTTATCAACTAATTAAAACATGGTATTAACCCTACTTGACAAGTGGTGAAGGTTCACTATTCTTATCAAGTTCCAGTTGCACACAAGAGATAAGATGAAACTCAGCTACATCATTTTAATTTCAGATTCAACAGACATTAGCAACAACTTAATAACAGCAGGAAACCATCTTAACCAAGGTATAACAAGGGGGTAACATCTACGCATAGATTAGAACAACCACAGAGAGATAATAGCAACTTACAAGCACACACACCAACATAATAATATGAATGTCATCGTTTCCAATTCATTCGGGGGCAGCCCACACCCCAATTAGATCACATGTCCATCACAATGACAATTTCAATCAATCTCTCGGACCGTTACCGGCAATCGATCACCTTGAGTGTAAAGAGTGCATTATCCCTAGAGGTTGCAAGGCTCCATGGGCCTGAGACTTACCTCAACTACACCCCAGCCTCGATTCCGCTAACGTCCATGCGGTGATAAGGGAAGTAACACGATGAAGTCACCTCAGGTTGGTGTGGCGACAAAAACACTTCAAAACACCGGGGGTCGCCCTATAGCTTCAATTAACACCAACTTTATTCATCGTGTACCCACCCTCGGCTCTCACATCTCACTTTAGCAAGTTCAAGTTAATAGGGCAACAAGGTAAGTTTTCAGCCGTAGCTACCGTATAACAACAAGACCTACACATACTAGTGCGGTATCTAGCACCGATTCGAGCAAGCATTCACACAAGCACCAAGTCAATTTAATTAATTAATTCAAACAGAGATTAACACCCAACGTATTGATTAATCAACAAGCAATGGAGCTTGCCTGGAAGCAGAGTTCATTGGAGTGCCGGAACAATCGGTAGAACGTCAAAACACCCGAACTGGAAAAAGCGAAGGGAAGAACAATGAATAACAACAAGAGGAGTATGATGCATTGATGATATATTTTCACACTGATTTTAGGTGAATTATGATACTAAACATTTTCGTTTTAGCTGGTAAGCTAGATTCTCTAGGATATACCCTTTTGAATTTATGCATAAAGCGCAATGTAGTCATGTTAAACAATTTGAATTACACTGTTATGACTAACAATGGTATTATAAAATTCTACAGGTAAGAGATGAATTATGAAAAGAATTATTTTATTAGGGGTTGTATTAATTCCCTATGAACTCGTCTTAGCCGGTATACGCAATAATATTCATCCTTACATTAACTCAGTTGCTAAATCCTGTTAACAACCGGTTACTAATATAGCAGCGAGTTAAAATCTTCCCTAGATACTGGTATGGCCAAGTCATTAGCTAGGTATTTCATGAGGAATAAACATGCGAGAACCACTCAAATTGGAATTCGGATGATCTACTTATGAATTGTTAAAGTTTAAACCATGTTTGAAGTCCCTTTTTGTATTTTTCTCAGTAAAGAAAAGAATTTAACTAATCTCACAATCAGCAAGGTGGTGAGGGCTAGAGGATGATAAAGCGGGTCTATGCCAAACATTTACTCCTTTTCTCAATCCTTGGTTTCTCAACTAAGAGTGAGTTCATTTGTTACATATATACACCAATTAGTCAGTAAGCAATCAGTGTTAACTTCGTTCTGAATCATCAGCATTTTAATTAGAATAGTGGATACGGCAAGGATCAATTGCTGAATTTAACTAATCCCTCAATAGTGTGTTTAATCCAAGGTCGAAGATAAAGGAGAAAATGTTTAGGGAATAGTTAAGTTCAATATTTACACTGTGATTAGATCAGGCTAATTATACATTTGGATTCAATTATCGCTGTTAGGGAGGTATCCAGGTAATTAGCATTTGCTATTAAATTTTTAAGCATCGGAACACATGGAATCATCAGTTGTTAGTATATTGATTGAAATTTCAGTGTTGCCCTAACCGAGTCCATCGGTTCTCAGTTAAGAATACTCATGATTAGCTGTTAGTTAACAATCTTTTGAGCATTGTAAAGAGCTTTGTTCAATTAATCCTTAGCATTATTAGCCTGGGTGCCTAGGTATACTAGTTAGGGTTGCAACTGCATACAATAATTTTGAAGTGATCTCTTGTTTAGTTGAGCTTACTTGCCAGCTAACAAGTATGACTATTGGGATCAGAGGTTCAGGAACTCAACTCTCAGCCCCCAAAAATCAGAATACCGGTAGCAGTATTTTGCCCATAACTTTTGATCAACAAATCCAATGTGAGCAAACTCAGCGGCGTTGGAAAGCTATCGATGATACCTATCTTCCGTATTTTGGGGGTGACACCAGATTGCCAACAGTTTAATCCCAGAATTAAAACGAAACTCGACAGATCTCAACCCTGGGAGAACACTCATAGCTGTAGCAGTATTTTGGTCATAACTTTTAGAGTATAATTCCAATTGGAGCAATTCCGGTGGGATTGGAAAGCTTAGGATGAAACCCACAACTTCTTCCATTGGACCAACTTAGAATTCTGCACGGTTCGGTAGCAGTTTTCAGATTAAACTCGCTGACCTAGTTTCAAACATGCAGCTAATCCCCAATCTGAAAATGTCGAAATTTCTTCAATTCACACTCATCTAGGAACTAATTGGGGCATACCTTAACAGCGTGAACTTCAAATTTGAGATGAGCCTGACGAAAATCGTTGAATCCTCTCTTTTCTTCTCTTCCCTAACCTCTTCTTCATCCTTTCTTTCTCCTAGCTGCTCATGGTTGCTTGGCCCTGGTTCTCCTCTTGCTCCTGCCGAGCTCCTCCTCTTGGTTGGCTGCCACGGCAGCAGCAGGAGCAGCACGGCAGCAACGGCAGCTGGCTGGCCGTTGCGGCAGCAGCAGCGGGGCGGCGCAGGAGCAACAGCAGCAGCATGGGGAGCAGAGCAAGAGAAATGAGAGGAGAAGATGGCAGGTTGCCCAAATGTTCATGCATGTTGATGTTCCTTGGTTAGATTGGGAGCACAAGAGGTGGTGAATTCAGTGGCATGACATGCATGGCTTGATTCTTCACTTTTGGATAGGATTTGAAGGAGAGAAGGTGGCTGGTTTTGCTCTTAGTGTTGAGAGAAATAGAAATGGCCGGAGGAGGAAGAAGATGGCCTGCTGATGTGCTGCGTGGAGAAGAAAAGAGGGGGGGGGGCATTTGCAGGTGGGTCCCATGGCTAGAAAGGAAAAAGGTAAGGTCCCTTTGTTTGTATTTTGTTTCTTTGCTATTTTCACTTCCTTTTAGTACAAGATGAAGTAAAAGAAACTCAATTTCTTGCTCTTAGGAATCCATACAATTCACGGAGAATATTAGAATTTAATTGTTGTTCACGAGTTTTCCTGAAGTTGAGATAACCTTTATTAGGCTGATATGCAACTGCGATTGCAATGTTGTACGAAACAAAGATTAAATTGTAAGTACCTTAATCCATTTTAAGATAATTCCTCCAATTAACTATGGATGGAAATAACCCATAGATTTGCATCTGTATGAATTTTGAAAAGAGGGAAGATTACTCAATTGGCTTTTCCCAAAATTTGTGTGAGGAGAAAAACTTTGGATAGTAGTTTGGTTTAGATATACAATTGAGTTCTAATTGACTGGTAACAATTTTTAGATAGCGAAGACCTTATTACATTTATAATATATATATATATATATTTTTTTTGTTTTGAGCCATGACATTGATTTTACGACTCAGTTTCAATTTGATCCTTGCGCGTGTGTTAAGGTTTTCAATCGAGGTTATGCTTTTGAACTACCTATATGCATGCATGTAAAAGAAGAACTCCAATTAATTCACGATGATCTTCACTGATCTCGTGTCTTAAGATTTAGGTCATTACAAGACCTACCCCCCTTAAAAGAATCTCGTCCCGAGATTCCTACGGTAAAGAAGAGAAGACGAGGTATCCAACTTGCAGCAAGACTTTGACGAGATACCAAGCTGTTGATAGTGAGAAAGCAGAATCACTTATCGACTTTTACACTAGTTCTGGAAAGAGAAGACCAGATCAGATTATTATCTTAGTAATAACACGAGTGGTTAAGGAGGGTGCAAGGACTATTGCAAGCCCTGCAAATTCAGAATTCAAGATTGTTGGTTTGAGTGAGAGGAGTTGTTATGAACAAATGATCTTAGCTCAGGTGTAGAATTGAGGAGAGGGTGGAAATATGATTCTGAAGTAAAAAAATGCATGATCATGATTACTCCATATTGGAAAGAAGGAATAACGAATGTGAGAATTGGTCTCAGATCATGGTAATTGTCTTCATTATCTTAGGATGAGTTTAAAATGTCCTTCACTTGAGGGCAGATTAGATGCTATTCTTGGATAACTACGCTTCCATTAGAATAAGAAGAAACAAGGTGGTATGAATCAAATAGTTGAAGATACTGCCTAGAGAGGGATTAATCCAGGAACTGTCAAGACCGAAGAATAGTCTCGTACTACACATAGTGCCATCAACGAGGAGTTGGCCAGACTCTCTATTGACATTCTAGGTGAGCACGAAAGCATTCTGGGGTACCAAGTGCACACTCATATATGTACCGAATTATTCGTAGAATCGGCATATAAAGCATGTACGAAAGCAATTCCAGATCTTCCAACATTTGAGAAAACTTAAATGATTAAGGTGGAAAGGGAACATCTTTAAGATTGATCTGAGGTTTTGTTTAATCCTGCGAGTAAGATTTATTAGATGAGAATGGTTTAGATGTATTGTTTGTACAAATGATGGTTCAAAATTGTCGGGACCAAGGAATAATCCCGTACCACATGTAGCACCACCAACGAGGAGGTGATTAAGCTCCCTATTGATGTTCTGCCATGGGCACGACAGCATTCCAGGAGGTCACCCATCCTAGTACTACTCTCACGCAAGCACGCTTAACTTCGAAGTTCTGATGGGATCCGGTACTTTAGTGCTAGTATGATCGCATCCAGCATGTGGCTCGCACTATTTCCCCTTATTCCTCCCCCGCCCCCACCCGCGCGCGCGTTCCCCCTCGCCGCTCACGTGCCTTCACGCCACGCCCCACGCAACAGTCGTCCGAATTACGTGGCTCCACGCAAAAAAAATATGTATAAGGGATGCAACACGAGGACTTCGCAGGAGGTCACCCATCCTAGTACTAATCTCGGCCAAGCACGCTTAACTTCAGCGTTCTGATTGTATCCGGTGCTTTAGTGCTGGTATGATCGCATCCGACATGTTACCCGCACCATTTCCCCTTATTCCTTCCCCGCCCCCACCCGCGCGCTTGTTTCACCTCGCCGCCCGCTTCCGGATTACGCCGCTCTACCCAAAGAAAAAAATTGTAGGAGGGATGCAACACGGGGAATTCCCAGGAGGTCACCCATCCTAGTACTACTCTCGCCCAAGCACACTTAACTTTGGAGTTCTGATGGGATCCGGTGCTGATGATGACGTGGCACCCGGGTATGATCAAGGAGGACAAATCCAGCCCTCTGGCCATAGGGCTGGCCGGGCCGACTACTCGGAGTCCGACTTCTACAGGGGGGCGCCTCATTGACTTGGAGTATAAGACAGAGATAAACACACATCCGGCAATTCCGGATTCTGTTGTAACCAATTAGGAAACTCCTCTGTAAACCGATCCGGACTCTTGTAACCCTACTCCGGTCGCCTATATAAGGCCTGGTAGGGATCCTCCGATCGGTAAGGTGTTTTTCCTATTCTCACGCATACACACTTATTCATAGCCCAAGCAACCTTGAGATCTATTCTTGAAGATTTGCGGCACTCGGGATTCAAGCAATACCAGCCACCAAACACAGGACGTAGGGTATTACCTCTCCTCGAGGGCCTGAATCTGTCTAAACATTGTCTCCTGTGTGCACCCATTTGGATCTGCTGTGCTCACGTCGCCCCATATTCAGTATTACCGGAATAATACTCTAACAGTTGGCGCGCCAGGTAGGGGCTGTGCGCATAGATCCATCTACACGGGTCCAGATGGGTTCCGTCAATAATAATGGCATTTTCGTCCCAGGAAGCGTCATGAGATTTGCCTCCCTGGATGTTATTCCGGATCCTGGACAGCTTTTCCAATTCGGAAAACTGGTTTTCATCACTGACAAGATCGGCAAGCTTCACCTCTGCTACTCGGCAACCCGTCGATCAGCAGAGGCTTCATCAACTTCTTTGCTCGGACTCACCCCTGAGTCCACGCCTTTGGCTCCTCTCCCAAGGGACGAGGTTACACCGAAATCGGATCTGCTGTTCGCACATGGGTTCACACCTGTCGAACCGAGGTCCCGACTGGTTGGGGCTATCGATTCTCTCCTCCCCGTCCTCGAGTATGACTCAGACGATTACGAGAGCTCGGGTAGTCACCACCCATCCCGGGAGGTCTGGCCAACCCTGACTCGCTGGACAACGGCGGCGACCGATCAGTCCCCATCGTGGAGCAAACGCCTACTGAGCTTGAGGCCACTCGGCTCCGCCTCCTCGCCAAGGAGGAGGAGCTGGTTGAGCAGCAGACCAGGCTTGCTCGTCAACGTGATGAGCAAATACGCAACGACGACATGCGAGCTCGAGGACACCAAGTCCATAACAAATTTCGCATGCGAGAAAGGGACGGGGTTCCAATATTCCCGCTTCCTAGTCACAACATCGTCGCTGCCACGATGGCGGCGCGCACCATTAATGTTCCTGAAGGCACCCCGGGACATGACAAACTCCGGTGACTCCGCATCCTGTTGGAAGAAACAGCTCTTCAACAGGCTGAAGTCTCTAGGGACCGCGCGGGCTCTTCAGCAAATGCTAGGAGTCGGCACTCTCCACCTCCAAGAAGCCCACCATCGATTATGACTTTGATGGTTTTGCCGTCGATTGCGGCCTTGGTTTGGAAGAGGTTGCACCGTTGTTCAGGCTCATCTTGAAGTTGGACGGTGAGGATCTTCTTGGTGAAGACGAGGGATGGACCCGACTCAGTCTCGCAATAGATTCGCTCCTGTCCATCTTCATATTCTCCTTCTTGTTCAATTCGGGCTACTTCATGGATGGCATCAATCTCGCCCTCGCTAGCAGACTCATACTCGCCTTCTTCAGTGATCAACATTACTCGTGCATTGGGGCACTCTCTTTGCATATGACCACGCCCTTGGCACTTGAAGCATACGATGTTGCGAGTCTTGCCCGTGGAAGCCATTGAAGAAACAGTACTTGGACTCGGTGTTCCCTTTGAAGAAGAGGTGGTAGGACGGTTTGTGTTTGTCCATTGGCGCACACTTGTACTTCCACCCCCCATATGACTCTCTGTCTTAGTGGAGGTAGCTCTTGGGGCAAACTTTGCACTCGAACTGGGGCGAGGAGCAACTGCCATGGCCCGTGAGGTGTAAGGAGTGGAACGTGCTGCATATATTGAATATTTGGAGTAGTGAGCGTCCTCTTGCACTTGGCGCTCGGCCTTGATAGCTTGATGCACTAACTCCACAACTGTGTTGGAGGATTGATAGTCGGCGATGCGCTTGACTGGATGGTTCAACCCGGCCAAGAAACGGGCCATAGTCTGCTCTTCCGTCTCTTGGACATTAGCTCGGATCAAGGCGGTTTCCATTTCCTTGAAGTATTCTTCAACCGACCGACTGCCTTGTCTGAGGTCTTGGAGTTTCTTGAAGAGATCTCGCTTATAGTACTTGGGCACAAAGCGAGCCCGCATTTCCCTCTTCATCTCTGTCCAAGACAGGACGGGCAGCTCTCCATGTTCGCCTCGCTGATTTTGCACTTGCTCCCACCAAATAAGTGCATATCCATCGAACTCAAGTGAGGCCATAGCAACTTTCTTCTCTTCGGAGTAATTGTGCATCCGGAAGACCTTGTTCACCTTGAGCTCCCATGTGAGGTACTCTTCGGGATCCATTGCATCACCGGAGAACTTGGGCATTGTGAACTTAAGCTTGCCAAACTTTTCCTCCCCATCTCCTGGTGGACCTCTCTGCCGATGTTCTGTACCCTCATCCTGATAATTCCGCCTTCTGAACTCTGGGTCTCTGATGCGCACGGGGGTGCCCGATCTTCCGTCAGGAAGGGATAATCACGATTGTGGAGAACTCGACGTTGACGACCCGGCTTCCAATCAGAACTGATCCGAACCCTGCGTTCGCTACACCACGGCTCCGTTGGTTATCAACCACGCGCACACGCGGTTGACCTCGCCAAGAAGGCTTATCCCTGCATGCGAATCGAGAACACAAGCAAGAACACAGTAGAAGCAATCTCACAAACGAGATGATTGTTGATTACTCGAAGTGGGGTTCTACAAACTGATGAAATCAGCGAGACTGCGATGGCAGAATAATTCTAAGCAAAACCCACCCTAAACAATGACGGCTACCAAGTATTTATACCTAGGGTTTCTGAGAGTTTCACCCTAAACCTGGGCTTAAAACCCGAAACGAAAACAAGGCCCGAAGTGGCCCAAAACGGTGTCGCAGCACCTGA
The DNA here is from genome assembly GCA_019208055.1 of Stipa capillata. NCBI lineage: Eukaryota > Viridiplantae > Streptophyta > Magnoliopsida > Poales > Poaceae > Stipa > Stipa capillata. The sequence continues at coordinate 60,742 of JAGXJF010004066.1, read as the reverse complement.
CGACTTGTTCTGACAATTTCAATGTCTCTGTAATTATTCATAACGTGGCATCAGATCCATTGGAAAGGTGTCGTTGTTAGCTTTCCAACGCATACAAGAACTCTTCAATCGGACTCCGTATGAGAAAGTTATGCCCCATTTATGTAGGTGCTGTCTGCTGAAAACCGAACCGAATTCGAAGTTGAAGTGGAGTCCGACTTGACTTGGGGTGGCGCCTCATCCTCTTGTGGCTGGTCCAGTGGTGCTTCTCCCATGTTCCTAAGAATCAAAATATCACCATTAAGTAGCATCCCATCCTTAGCCACATAATTATGGATAGTAAGAAACGAACGCACCTCATGATTAAGTCGTCGGGCACGGGAACGGGTGATTGGTCCTTGGATGATAGTGTGGGAGATGTCCTCATCATCCTCCCCTTCTTGAATTGGAGTCGTCCTCGACTCAAGGTCATCTTCTTCTCCCAAGTAAGGCTTCAAATCTGAAATGTTAAAAGTGGGACTAACCCCAAAACCTGCAGGCAACTCAAGCTTGTATGCATTATCGTTAATCTTCCTAACTATCTTAAAAGGACCATCAGCTCGAGGCATCAATTTGGATTTTCTTAGTTCTGGAAATCTATCCTTCCTCAAGTGTAACCAAACAAGATCGCCTGGTTCAAAGGATAAATGGCGCCTACCCTGACTACCAGCAAGTTTATACTTTTCGGTCATCTTTTCAATGTTCTCTTTAGTTGTTGCATGGATTTTCAGAATAAAATCAGCACGTGTTTTAGCATCCAAATGCACATGTTTAGAAGTAGGCAATGGCAAAAGATCAATGGGTGCACGTGGATTAAATCCATACACTACCTGAAAAGGGCTCACCTTGGTGGTAGAATGTACCGATCGATTATATGCAAACTCCACATGAGGTAAACAGTCTTCCCACATCTTTAAATTTGTCTTCAAAACAGCCCGCAACATTGTGGATAAGGTACGATTAACAACCTCCGTTTGTCCATCGGTTTGTGGGTGGCATGTAGTAGAAAATAACAACTTAGTCCCCAACTTGCTCCATAAGCTTCTCCAAAAGTGGCTCAAGAACTTCACATCCCGATCGGAAACAATGGTGTTGGGAATTCCATGGAGGCGAATGATTTCCCTGAAAAATAAATCAGCAATATTTGTAGCATCATCGCTCTTATGACAGGGTATAAAATGTGCCATTTTAGAAAATCGATCCACCACCACAAATATACTATCCCTCCCCCGCTTTGTCCTAGGTAATCCTAAGACAAAATCCATCGATATATCCTCCCAAGGAACACTAGGAATAGGAAGGGGCATATAAAGACCATAGGGGTTTAAGCGTGACTTAGCTTTGTTGCATGTAGTGCAGCGTGAAACGTAGCGCTCGACGTCCCTCCGCATCTTTGGCCAAAAGAAGTGTGTGGACAGCACGTCTTCTGTTTTCTTCACTCCAAAGTGTCCCATCAAACCACCTCCATGAGCTTCCTGTAAGAACAAAAGGCGAATGGAGCTAGCTGGGATGCATAGCTTGTTAGCACGATATAATAATCCTTCATTCAGCACATACTTATTCCATGTTCGACCCTCTCTACAGTTTTCAAAAGCATCTCTAAAGTCTGAATCAGTGGCGTATAACTCTTTTATTGTCTCTAGGCCAAAAATTTTATGATCAAGTTGAGATAACATAGTAAATCGCCTAGATAAAGCATCAGCAATGACATTGTCTTTACCCCGTTTGTGCTTAATAATATATGGAAATGACTCTATAAACGTTTCAAGGATTCATGATCAGAATGAATGACAAACTCCTTAGGCCAAAGATAATGTTGCCAAGTTTCTAACACCCGAACTAAAGCATATAACTCTTTATCATAAGTAGAGTAGTTCAAAGTTGGCCCATTCAATTTCTCACTAAAATAAGCAACGGGTTTACCTTCTTGTAGCAGCACTCCTCCTATCCCAATACCACTGGCATCACATTCAAGCTCAAAAGTCTTACCAAAGTCGGGGATTTGGAGTAGAGGGGCACGTGTAAGCTTCTCCTTAAGCATGTTAAAAGCTTGTTCTTGTGCTGGACCCCATTGGAAGGAAACTCCCTTCTTTGTTAACTCGTTCAATGGGGCAGCGATGGTGCTGAAATTCTTCACAAACCGCCGGTAGAATCCTGCAAGTCCATGAAAGCTTCTCACCTGTGTGACAGTTTGAGGGGTCGGCCAGCTCTTGATGGCTTCAATTTTCGCTTCATCCACCTCAATACTCTGTGGAGTGACAACATAGCCAAGAAAAGAGACACGGTCCGTGCAAAAGGCACACTTCTCAAGATTACCAAACAAGCGTGCATCTCTCAATGCATTAAAAACAGCACGCAAATGGTTCAAGTGTTCATCATTAGACTTGCTATATATCAAGATATCATCAAAGTAGACAACCACAAATTTTCCAATAAATACTCTTAAAACTTCATTCATGAGACGCATGAAAGTGCTAGGTGCATTAGTTAATCCAGCTGTGACTCGGTCGCCGAGGACGTCATCCAAGGAGCCATCGGGTCGGCGGTGGAGGTCTTCTCGCTTAAAAGCTTCCACACTAAGGCATCCTCCTCAGCGTCGATCGAATCTGCCACCCACTCAGGGTTTTGCATTCGGTGCCGGCGAAGTGGAGTTAGGGTTCTTTGGTGTGCGGCGACGTTCCCCGAATCGACAGTGCTCGAGGGAGACGAAGGGATTTGGGTGCAAAGGAAATGAGGCGTGCACTGGAAGGCGTAGGTGGACCCCGTCGTTCGCCCGGTCTTATAAAGGGGAACACTTGGAGCGGCGCGACTCTTCCGCTTCCACGTGCGCGTGATCTTCTCGCACCCACAAAGAGCCTTTTTGGTTTCCATTGCGTACAGTAACGGCCCACGTCGCGGCCCGTCAGCGCCCACGGCACTGTTTTCGCCATGGTCTGCGCCATCTAACGGGAGAGATCCAACGGTTGGCCTTCCGGGGTTAAATAGCCATTCGGAATGCACCCCCGCAAATAGCAACTGTAGCGTGCTTCCCGCAAGCCACTAGCCGATTACCGACAAATTCGGGATCGGGCGTTACAGTTTTGAAGGGTTTCAAGGATTGGCCTCAAGCAGGAACGCAATTACTTGAATACACCCGAGTGAAGGGCAGCTATGGTGCGCCTTCTGCAGGACACAAGTCGGATGCCGAGCAACTCGGAGCTACCAGATTCTCCACCTGGACCTTCCGAGGACGTCGTTCCGAAGGCTTCAGGATCCGGAATTTCCGGATTCAGTGGAATGACCCGGTGTAAGGCTTCGCCACTCGGGAACCTGTGCCCTGTGCGCCATGGTTTGTTTTCTCTGATTCTGATGCAAATTTCAGAGGCATTCCCTCAGAGGGACACTAGCTGGACTCGAGCCGCTCGGGAAATCAGGTGCTACTCGGAAATTCAGTCGGGATTCATGGTATGCCCCCCGCTGGGCTTTCAGCCGGTCTCTGTCCACCAGGATACACTGGATACCACCAGAATTTACCCGCTACTCACTCATCCGCCATGATTTTCCCGCCTTACGGGTGAATATTACTTGGCTTGTTATTGTCTTTTCCACAGGATTTCTATTAGTCCCTCACAATCTCCCTGTAAGCAATCAGAAGGCATGCTCAAACGGAGGCCACTCGGGAAGCTTGTCCAGGGGAAAAGGCCGACAGCAGTCAGATCGTCAAGGAGGACAAATCCGGCCCTCTGGCCATAGGGTGGGCTAGGCCGACTACCCGGAGTCCGACTTCTACACGGGGGCCTCATCAACTTGGAGTACAAGACAGAGATAAACACACATTCGGCAATCCCGGATTCTGTTGTAACCAATTAGGAAACTCTCGCCCAAGCACTGATGGGATCCGGTGCTTTAGTGGTGCTATGATCGTATCCGACATGTTGCCCGCACCATTTCCCCTTATTCCTCCCCCGCCCCCACCCGCGCGCCCGCTTCCGGTAAAGAAAAAAAATTGTATGAGGAATGCAACACGAGGACTTCCCAGGAGGTCACCCATCCTAGTACTACTCTCGCCCAAGCACGCTTAACTTCGGAGTTCTAATGGGATCCGGTGCTTTAGTGCTGGTATGATCGCATCCGACATGTTGCCCGCACCATTTCCCCTTGTTCCTCCCCCGCCCCCACCCGCTTCTCGCCGCTCGCTTCCGGTAAAAAAAAATTGTAGGACGAATGCAACACGAGGACTTCCTAGGAGGTCACCCAACCTAGTACTACTCTTGCCCAAGCACGCTTAACTTCGAAGTTCTGAAGGGATCCGGTGCTTTAGAGCGGGTATGATCGCATCTGACATGTTGCCCGCACCATTTCCCCTTATTCCATCCCCCGCCCCCACCCGCTTCTCGCCGCCCGCTTCCGATGAAGAAAAAAACTTGTACGAGGAATGCAACACGAGGATTTCCCAGGAGGTCACCCATCCTAGTACTACTCTCGCCCAAGCACGCTTAACTTCGGAGTTCTGATGGGATCCGGTGCTTTAGTGCTGGTATGATCGCATACGACATGTTACCCGCACCATTTCCCCTTATTCCTCCCCCGCCCCCACCCGCTTCTCGCCGCCCGCTTCCGGTACAGAAAAAAAACTTATTCCTCCCCCGCCCCCGTCTCGCCGCCCGCTTCCGGTAAAGGAAAAAAAAATTGTACAAGGAATGCAACACGAGGACTTCCCAGGAGGTCACCCATCCTAGTACTACTCTCGCCGAAGCACGCGTAACTTCGGAGTTCTGATGGGATCCGGTGCTTTAGTGCTGGTATGATCGCATCCGACATGTTGCCCGCAACATTTCCCCTTATTCCTCCCCCGCCCCCACCCGCTTCTTGCCGCCCGCTTCCGATAAAGAAAAAAAACTTATTCCTCCACCGCCCCTGCCCGCTTCCGGTAAAGGAAAAAAAATTGTACGAGGAATGCAACACGAGGACTTCCCAGGAGGTCACCCATCCTAGTACTACTCTCGCCGAAGCACGCTTAACTTCGGAGTTCTGATGGGATGCGGTGCTTTAGTGCTGGTATGATCGCATCAGACATGTTGCCCGCACCATTTCCCCTTATTCCTCCCCCGCCCCCACCCGCTTCTTGCCGCCCGCTTCCGATGAAGAAAAAAAACTTATTCCTCCCCCGCCCCCGCCCGCTTCCGGTAAACGAAAAAATATTGTGCGAGGAATGCAACACGAGGACTTCCCAGGAGGTCACCCATCCTAGTACTACTCTCGCCCAAGCACCCTTAACTTCGGAGTTCTGATGGGATCCGGTGCTTTAGTGCTGGTATGATCGCATCCGACATGTTGCCCGCACCATTTCCCCTTATTCCTCCCGCTTCTCGCCGCCCGCTTCCGGTAAAGGAAAAAAAATTGTACGAGGAATGCAACACGAGGACTTCCCAGGAGGTCACCCATCCTAGTACTACTCTCGCCCAAGCACGCTTAACTTCGGAGTTCTGATGGGATCCGGTGCTTTAGTGCTGGTATGATCGCATCCGACATGTTGCCCGCACCATTTCCCCTTATTCCTCCCGCTTCTCGCCGCCCGCTTCCGGTAAAGGAAAAAAAATTGTACGAGGAATGCAACACGAGGACTTCCCAGGAGGTCACCCATCCTAGTACTACTCTCACCCAAGCACGCTTAACTTCGGAGTTCTGATGGGATCCGGTGCTTTAGTGCTGGTATGATCACATCCGACATGTCGCCCGCACCATTTCCCCTTATTCCTCCCCCGCCCCCGTCCGCTTCCGGTACAGAAAAAAAACTTATTCCTCCTCCGCCCCCGTCTCGCCGCCCGCTTCCGGTAAAGGAAAAAAAATTGTACAAGGAATGCAACACGAGGACTTCCCAGGAGGTCACCCATCCTAGTACTACTCTCGCCCAAGCACGCTTAACTTCGGAGTTCTGATGGGATCCGGTGCTTTAGTGCTGCTATGATCGCTTCCAACATGTTGCCCGCACCATTTCCCTTATTCCTCCCCCGCCCCCACCCGCTTCTCGCCGCCCGCTTCCGGTAAAGAAAAAAATTGTACGAGGAATGCAACACGAGGACTTCCCAGGAGGTCACCCATCCTAGTACTACTCTCGACTTCGGAGTTCTGATGGGATCCGATGCTTTAGTGCTGGTATGATTTCATCCGACATGTTGCCCGCACCATTTCCCCTTATTCTTCCCCCGCCCCCACCCGCTTCTCTCTGCCCGCTTCCGGTAAAGAAAAAAAAACTTATTCCTCCCCCGCCCCGCCCGCTCTCGGTAAAGGAAAAAAATTGTACGAGGAATGCAACACGAGGACTTCCCAGGAGGTCACCCATCCTAGTACTACTCTCGCCCAAGCATGCTTAACTTCGGAGTTCTGATGGGATCCGGTGTTTTAGTGCTGGTATGATCGCATCCGACATGTTGCCCGCACCATTTCCCTTATTCCTCCCCCGCCCCCACCCGCTTCTCGCCGCCTGCTTCCGGTAAAGAAAAAAAACTTATTCCTCCCCCGCCCCCGCCTGCTTCTCGCCGCCCGCTTCCGGTAAACGAAAAAAAATTGTACGAGGAATGCAACACGAGGACTTCCCAGGAGGTCACCCATCCTAGTACTACTCTCGCCCAAGCACGCTTAACTTCGGAGTTCTGATGGGATCCGGTGCTTTAGTGCTGGTATGATCGCATCCGACATGTCGCCCGCACCATTTCCCCTTATTCCTCCCCCGCCCCCGCCCGCTTCTCGCCGCCCGCTTCCGGTAAGAAAAAAAACTTATTCCTCCCCGCCCCCGCCCGCTTCCGGTAAAGGAAAAAAAATTGTACGAGGGAATGCAACACGAGGATTTCCCAGGAGGTCACCCATCCTAGTACTACTCTCGCCCAAGCACGCTTAACTTCGCAGTTCTGATGGGATCCGGTGCTTTAGTGCTTGTATGCTCGCATCCGACATGTTGCCCGCACCATTTCCCCTTATTCCTCCCCCGCCTCCACCCGCTTCTCGCCGCCCGCTTCCGGTAAAGAAAAAAAACTTATTCCTCCACCGCCCCGTTCTCGCCGCCCGCTTCCGGTAAAGGAAAAAAAATTGTACGAGGAATGCAACACGAGGACTTCCCAGGAGGTCACCCATCCTAGTACTACTCTCGCCCAAGCACGCTTAACTTCGGAGTTCTGATGGGATCCGGTGCTTTAGTGCTGGTATGATCGCATCCGACATGTTGCCCGCACCATTTTCCCCTTATTCCTCCCCCGCCCCCGCCCGCTTCTCGCCGCTCGCTTCCGGTAAAGAAAAAAAACTTATTCCTCCCCCGCCCCCCGCCCGCTTCCGGTAAAGGAAAAAAAATTGTACGAGGAATGCAACACGAGGACTTCCCAGGAGGTCACCCATGCTAGTACTACTCTCGCCCATGCACGCTTAACTTCGCAGTTCTGATGGGATCCGGTGCTTTAGTGCTTGTATGATCACATCCGACATGTTGCCCGCACCATTTCCGCTTATTCCTCCCCCGCCTCCACCCGCTTCTCGCCGCCCGCTTCCGGTAAAGAAAAAAACTTATTCCTCCCCCGCCCCGTTCTCGCCGCCCGCTTCCGGTAAAGGAAAAAAATTGTACGAGGAATGCAACACGAGGACTTCCCAGGAGGTCACCCATCCTAGTACTACTCTCGCCCAAGCACGCTTAACTTCGGAGTTGTGATGGGATTCGGTGCTTTAGTGCTGGTATGATCGCATCCGACGTGTTGCCCGCACCATTTCCCCTTTGTAATGATCCTATTTATTAAAACACGAGGTCAGTAAAGATCATCGTGTATAATCGAAGTTCTCTTCATCATGTGCATGCATCTAACCAATTCAAATTGACTTAACTCAAAAACACTAGAAGACACGACATAAAATCGGCTTAGATAAGCTTTACGAAAACAATTTCACTCAGAAAATACCTCTAGTGATTTCTATCAGGCTCTAAACACCCCGAAAAAGCTTTACGAAATGATCCAAGGAAGTTGGAGTGGATTGCATATATGCATGTCTTAACGAATGATTCTCTAAATTTCTTTCCTCGGACCAAATTGCAACCAACTAAAAAGATGCATTTTTATTTCTCAAAATTCTTACACAATACTCTGATAGCAAATTGAAACGTTAGTAAGTTAAATTTTACCCCAAGATCTTCTCAGTTAATTGCTTTAAGGTTTTCGTTTGAACCCCAAATTAAGCTATGGATAACCTAAGCAAATTTCAATGACTTAACGATGTTTTAGCGAAATTAGGTTCAAATCCATGGACCTTAACTCCCAATTGAGTCTCATTGCTATCAATATGTATTTCAAATGAAGTGAATAACCATAGAAGGAATGAAGTAAATAGAAAATAGACAAAACCAAAGAAAATTTCCTCACCCCTCTTACCTGCCCATGGGCCCGCTGGCAGTTCCCCTTCCCCACGCTGCAGATCCTTTTCTTCTCCTTTCTTTTATTTTTCTACCCACTGCAGCTTCCTTTCTCCACCTGGCAGCCCCTGTTCTCCACGTATCACAGCAGCAGACCTCCATTAACCCCATCCCCTGTTCCCCCCACTGCCGCACGCCTCCTTCTCCCCTGTCATCTTCCTTTTCCCCCAAACTCTCTCCTGCCGACTTCTCCAAGGGAAGCCACCGCCCTCCTCTGCTCAGCGCCCTCCACGCACCGCCCTCGGGTTTCCCCACCGTGGCTCCTCTGCCCCACCGCGAGGCCTTCCCCAACCAAGCCGGCCTCCCTTTGGAGCTCCCCGCCGCTCCAAGTCGCCGCCGGCCGACCTCCTCCATGCGCCGCCCTCGGCCAGGTCGCCGCTGGCCACCACTCCCCTGCCGCCGCCCTCTGCATCCCCCGCTCCACCGCCTCCCTAGATCCCGCCGCCGTCCTCTCTTGCCTCACCGGCGCGGCAAGCCGCGCCCCGCCGCCCGAGCTCTGCACCGCGCCGCCGCCCTTCTCCCCTCTGCCGCGCCGCCTCGCTCTCTGTCGCGACCGCCGCCCTGTTCACCCTCCGCTCCCCGGCTCTGGCCGAGCGCCGCCTGCGGTGCTCCTCCCCGGTGAAGACGCCGCTGGATCTGCCACCTTCATGCCGCCTTATCCCCGCCGAGCTCCGCCCCGGTTGGCCATTCCTAGCCCCGCCGACCAGCCCCTCCCCGGCGGCTGTCGCCGTTGCGCCACCGCATGCCGCACGTACCTCCGCCACCTGGAAGCCGCCACGACCGGTCTTCGTCGTCGTACCCGGTCGCCGGCGTTCTCAGCACCCGCGCGTCGGAAGTCGCCCCAAGCTCTCCGTCTTCAAGCTCAAGCCACCGGCCGCTACTCCATCACCGTCACCGTCCGAGTCTTGACCATCCCAAGCCAAGCCACGGCAACCCTCTCGCCGCTGTCGAAGTAGCACCACAGTCCCTCTCGTGGTGAGGTCCTTAGCTCAATTTCTCGATTAAGATAAGAGTTAGTTATCGGAGCTCCTTAGTTGCTATATTTCCGAATGGCCGGCCACCTCTGTAAGCGCTCATCTAATTTTTGTAATAATCTTAAGGATGTATAGCTAATAATCCGTGAACGACCTTGAATCAACTGGTACTTAGGTTAACCTGCCACTAACAAATTACTCATCACCCTCATACTCCGATAATCCTACTGAAGTGTTAATGGAGTTGCTAGGTTGATACTAAGCTTTGTCATTAACTGAGTAATTAGACATTGACCCATTTTAGTAATCGGTTAACTAATTGATAATTAGTGCCTTAGCGGCAAGTAGTTCAAGTCAATGTATGAATGAGCAAAGCTATGACATGTTTAAACGAGTAATGACTATACTGTCCGGATCAAAACATGTTTAATACACGTATTTAAAGTATCTAAAGATCGATGTTTATACGATAACTGTGGTTATACTTCAATGAACACTCGCTGCTATCATAATATTTTCGTGTCGTGTTAGTTCAGAGTTTATCAAGGCTACCCGATGGTTAGGAGTTAACCTATTCCTGTTGGAGTATGGGGAGTTCACTTAATGACAGTTAAGCTTGACCAATATGAGAACAGCGCTAAACTGTAGCCGGCCACCTATGTAAGACTGCTTTAAGTTGATAAGTTATTGAACCATTGGATCTGTTGGTTAGTTATCTGATTGTGTCGGCAATAATTAGTTACTATTCGTACACTAAACTCAACCCCTTAAGTAGGATTGCTTTACGGAATAAGCCACTGAACTATGAAGCTCACTCACCATAATCCCAACCTAAACTTAAAAATCATGGTTAGTTGTTAGTTATATGACCATGAATAGTTTTGATCGAGTAGTCTTCAAGTCACATACCAGGACTTAAGTGATCGCCATTCGGTTCTTTATAACCAACCCATGGTTACGGTAAATGCCTTTCGATAATTTTGGCTACCCTTTTTAGAATTTAGCTAGGCCCTAATGCTTATCACACTAATCTCCACATACCCTTGTCATCTTCCCTAGGTCAATTCCAACTAGGAATGGGGATAATTGACCTACTGTTCTCTTTACTAGGAAGAAGACAGGAAATGCTAAGTTTTATTAAACTGGTAGAACTCGTAGAAGATGTCAACGAACCCCTAATACATATATGCTAGAGAATCTAGCTTAACAGCCAAACCAACATGCTCAATATCATAACTCACCTAGAATCCGCGCGAAAACCTAGCATTTCATGCATGCATCCATGTAGTTGTTCATCCACCATTAAAGCTATATCACAACTAAAACTAAACCCAGAATCTGGAATGAACGCCAACCTATTCATGTACTTGTATACCTTATTTTAAATCCACCGTAGTTGCATCCATATCGCTGGCATTCATGCATCTTCGTCCTTTTCGAATTAGTTCTTAGGGTTGCTTTTTCCCTTTTAGAGGTCGCTTGCTTCTTATTGGTGTTTCAAGTATTCTGGAGTTCTCCCGCATGCTCCCCGCAAGATCAGGAACAACCCAAATCAGGCAAGCAGAGCTTGTTGCATTTTACTTTCCGTACTCTTGTGTATGCCCTCTCTTATGTGTGCTTGTATGTGTCTGTCTCCGTTGTATGTCGTATGGGTATGATCAGTTTAGATGTCATTAGGAGATGTTAAGCACACTAATACAAGCAGGATGGGTCTCACGTTGAGAACATCTGTGGCTCTTCAACCAAACCTTTAAGTGAGTTGTGAGAGCCGAGGGCGTGCACAATGGGTACGGTTGTTGCTAATAGCGGCGGGAAGGTGACCCAGGTGTAAGTAGAGTTTTGTCACCGCAGCAACCTTATCTTCAGCGTGTCACAATCCCTTATAACGCGGGATCGTTAGCGAGGACCAACACTGAGGTATAATGGGATAAGCCTCCACGCCCCTTGGAGGATCATTACCTCCTTGCGGTTATGCACTCATTTATATCGTCAGGGGTTGAGTTTGTCGGTAGCGGTCCGAGAGATTAGATCATAATGTGTCTGTGATGGATTAAGTCGGATTTTGATAATGTGTCCTTGAATGATCAATTCGGATTTAATTATGTATCTGTGATGGTTCAATTTGGATTGGTATAGGGGCTCCCCTTTTTGGATTTGGAATTCATTAACTAAGTCGATTGGATTGGATATATGGGCTGCCCCATTGGATTTGGACTCGATGAATCGGATTTGTGGTGATGTGTTTATGATATGATTGTTTTTATGAATTAATTTGTTATTTACCTTGTCCTTATTTGCCCTGTTGATGCCATGTTATTAATTTTGTATATTGTTACTCTGAGAAGCATCATGTTTACCTTCTGCTAAACTAGTATGTGTAGGACATTTAATCAAGCACGATTAAGCCTTGCGAGTACTTTTGTACTCACCTAGGTTATTCCTAGTGCTTGCAGGTGAGCCGATGGTCCGGGATTACTTCGAATACCGTCTGAAGTAGTGTTTCCTCGGTAGTGTTCGACTCATGGGATAGACGTGGATTTGGTCAGCGGTCACTATGCCGCTGTGGGTCTCATTTATTTTGCTTCCGCTGTCGTTTAACTTCTCCGTACTCGGATACGTGTTTGGACATAATCAACTATTGTAATATGTCGTCCCAGCGTGGACAGTTATTATTAATGTTGTAATGTAGAGTTTGTACTGTGGTATCCGAGTTGTTACTTGCGGTTGTCCATGTACAATGCGTGTATGAGATGAAGTATATGGGCAACTGTGCAGCGGTATTACTGCGTGCTAGGATTGCGTTTCGTGATGGCAGAGGTGAGCGAACCACTAGTCCTGTGTATCTTTGGTGAAGTCCATCCAGGGGATTCGTCCCGTACTCGCTAAGCCTCCCATGACTGTCACGCCTCGCGCTGACAGCAGAGCAGAGCTGGATCCTCCCAGAGTTGCACCTCGAGGCTAGGTTAGGTTGAGGGGATACATGTCCCGAGCTCTAGTCCTCCCATGACTATCGCGGAGCGCAGGCTTATCCCGCGGTATTACCCCTTCACCGGCATCTGGAATCTGTTTGTGGTTTTGGGAAGATTGGTCGTTTCTGGCCGGCTCGCACCTGGCGGGTGTCGGATCGTTCCGCTTCGGTGCGTACGGCGCAGGTACCGTGCCACCGGGCTGACGAGTCCTTCGGTCCTTGGCGACTTCGCATTCCCCTAATCACAGGTGGGATTCTGGGTCCGTGACACCCTTATTCCTCCCACGCCCCCACCCGCTTCTCGCCGCATCCGACATGTTGCCCGCACCATTTCCCCTTATTCCTCCCGCTTCTCGCCGCCCGCTTCCGGTAAAGGAAAAAAAATTGTACGAGGAATGCAACACGAGGACTTCCCAGGAGGTCACCCATCCTAGTACTACTCTCGCCCAAGCACGCTTAACTTCGGAGTTCTGATGGGATCCGGTGCTTTAGTGCTGGTATGATCGCATCCGACATGTTGCCCGCACCATTTCCCCTTATTCCTCCCGCTTCTCGCCGCCCGCTTCCGGTAAAGGAAAAAAAATTGTACGAGGAATGCAACACGAGGACTTCCCAGGAGGTCACCCATCCTAGTACTACTCTCGCCCAAGCACGCTTAACTTCGGAGTTCTGATGGGATCCGGTGCTTTAGTGCTGGTATGATCGCATCCGACATGTTGCCCGCACCATTTCCCCTTATTCCTCCCGCTTCTCGCCGCCCGCTTCCGGTAAAGGAAAAAAAATTGTACGAGGAATGCAACACGAGGACTTCCCAGGAGGTCACCCATCCTAGTACTACTCTCGCCCAAGCACGCTTAACTTCGGAGTTCTGATGGGATCCGGTGCTTTAGTGCTGGTATGATCGCATCCGACATGTTGCCCGCACCATTTCCCCTTATTCCTCCCGCTTCTCGCCGCCCGCTTCCGGTAAAGGAAAAAAAATTGTACGAGGAATGCAACACGAGGACTTCCCAGGAGGTCACCCATCCTAGTACTACTCTCGCCCAAGCACGCTTAACTTCGGAGTTCTGATGGGATCCGGTGCTTTAGTGCTGGTATGATCGCATCCGACATGTTGCCCGCACCATTTCCCCTTATTCCTCCCGCTTCTCGCCGCCCGCTTCCGGTAAAGGAAAAAAAATTGTACGAGGAATGCAACACGAGGACTTCCCAGGAGGTCACCCATCCTAGTACTACTCTCGCCCAAGCACGCTTAACTTCGGAGTTCTGATGGGATCCGGTGCTTTAGTGCTGGTATGATCGCATCCGACATGTTGCCCGCACCATTTCCCCTTATTCCTCCCGCTTCTCGCCGCCCGCTTCCGGTAAAGGAAAAAAAATTGTACGAGGAATGCAACACGAGGACTTCCCAGGAGGTCACCCATCCTAGTACTACTCTCGCCCAAGCACGCTTAACTTCGGAGTTCTGATGGGATCCGGTGCTTTAGTGCTGGTATGATCGCATCCGACATGTTGCCCGCACCATTTCCCCTTATTCCTCCCGCTTCTCGCCGCCCGCTTCCGGTAAAGGAAAAAAAATTGTACGAGGAATGCAACACGAGGACTTCCCAGGAGGTCACCCATCCTAGTACTACTCTCGCCCAAGCACGCTTAACTTCGGAGTTCTGATGGGATCCGGTGCTTTAGTGCTGGTATGATCGCATCCGACATGTTGCCCGCACCATTTCCCCTTATTCCTCCCGCTTCTCGCCGCCCGCTTCCGGTAAAGGAAAAAAAATTGTACGAGGAATGCAACACGAGGACTTCCCAGGAGGTCACCCATCCTAGTACTACTCTCGCCCAAGCACGCTTAACTTCGGAGTTCTGATGGGATCCGGTGCTTTAGTGCTGGTATGATCGCATCCGACATGTTGCCCGCACCATTTCCCCTTATTCCTCCCGCTTCTCGCCGCCCGCTTCCGGTAAAGGAAAAAAAATTGTACGAGGAATGCAACACGAGGACTTCCCAGGAGGTCACCCATCCTAGTACTACTCTCGCCCAAGCACGCTTAACTTCGGAGTTCTGATGGGATCCGGTGCTTTAGTGCTGGTATGATCGCATCCGACATGTTGCCCGCACCATTTCCCCTTATTCCTCCCGCTTCTCGCCGCCCGCTTCCGGTAAAGGAAAAAAAATTGTACGAGGAATGCAACACGAGGACTTCCCAGGAGGTCACCCATCCTAGTACTACTCTCGCCCAAGCACGCTTAACTTCGGAGTTCTGATGGGATCCGGTGCTTTAGTGCTGGTATGATCGCATCCGACATGTTGCCCGCACCATTTCCCCTTATTCCTCCCGCTTCTCGCCGCCCGCTTCCGGTAAAGGAAAAAAAATTGTACGAGGAATGCAACACGAGGACTTCCCAGGAGGTCACCCATCCTAGTACTACTCTCGCCCAAGCACGCTTAACTTCGGAGTTCTGATGGGATCCGGTGCTTTAGTGCTGGTATGATCGCATCCGACATGTTGCCCGCACCATTTCCCCTTATTCCTCCCGCTTCTCGCCGCCCGCTTCCGGTAAAGGAAAAAAAATTGTACGAGGAATGCAACACGAGGACTTCCCAGGAGGTCACCCATCCTAGTACTACTCTCGCCCAAGCACGCTTAACTTCGGAGTTCTGATGGGATCCGGTGCTTTAGTGCTGGTATGATCGCATCCGACATGTTGCCCGCACCATTTCCCCTTATTCCTCCCGCTTCTCGCCGCCCGCTTCCGGTAAAGGAAAAAAAATTGTACGAGGAATGCAACACGAGGACTTCCCAGGAGGTCACCCATCCTAGTACTACTCTCGCCCAAGCACGCTTAACTTCGGAGTTCTGATGGGATCCGGTGCTTTAGTGCTGGTATGATCGCATCCGACATGTTGCCCGCACCATTTCCCCTTATTCCTCCCGCTTCTCGCCGCCCGCTTCCGGTAAAGGAAAAAAAATTGTACGAGGAATGCAACACGAGGACTTCCCAGGAGGTCACCCATCCTAGTACTACTCTCGCCCAAGCACGCTTAACTTCGGAGTTCTGATGGGATCCGGTGCTTTAGTGCTGGTATGATCGCATCCGACATGTTGCCCGCACCATTTCCCCTTATTCCTCCCGCTTCTCGCCGCCCGCTTCCGGTAAAGGAAAAAAAATTGTACGAGGAATGCAACACGAGGACTTCCCAGGAGGTCACCCATCCTAGTACTACTCTCGCCCAAGCACGCTTAACTTCGGAGTTCTGATGGGATCCGGTGCTTTAGTGCTGGTATGATCGCATCCGACATGTTGCCCGCACCATTTCCCCTTATTCCTCCCGCTTCTCGCCGCCCGCTTCCGGTAAAGGAAAAAAAATTGTACGAGGAATGCAACACGAGGACTTCCCAGGAGGTCACCCATCCTAGTACTACTCTCGCCCAAGCACGCTTAACTTCGGAGTTCTGATGGGATCCGGTGCTTTAGTGCTGGTATGATCGCATCCGACATGTTGCCCGCACCATTTCCCCTTATTCCTCCCGCTTCTCGCCGCCCGCTTCCGGTAAAGGAAAAAAAATTGTACGAGGAATGCAACACGAGGACTTCCCAGGAGGTCACCCATCCTAGTACTACTCTCGCCCAAGCACGCTTAACTTCGGAGTTCTGATGGGATCCGGTGCTTTAGTGCTGGTATGATCGCATCCGACATGTTGCCCGCACCATTTCCCCTTATTCCTCCCGCTTCTCGCCGCCCGCTTCCGGTAAAGGAAAAAAAATTGTACGAGGAATGCAACACGAGGACTTCCCAGGAGGTCACCCATCCTAGTACTACTCTCGCCCAAGCACGCTTAACTTCGGAGTTCTGATGGGATCCGGTGCTTTAGTGCTGGTATGATCGCATCCGACATGTTGCCCGCACCATTTCCCCTTATTCCTCCCGCTTCTCGCCGCCCGCTTCCGGTAAAGGAAAAAAAATTGTACGAGGAATGCAACACGAGGACTTCCCAGGAGGTCACCCATCCTAGTACTACTCTCGCCCAAGCACGCTTAACTTCGGAGTTCTGATGGGATCCGGTGCTTTAGTGCTGGTATGATCGCATCCGACATGTTGCCCGCACCATTTCCCCTTATTCCTCCCGCTTCTCGCCGCCCGCTTCCGGTAAAGGAAAAAAAATTGTACGAGGAATGCAACACGAGGACTTCCCAGGAGGTCACCCATCCTAGTACTACTCTCGCCCAAGCACGCTTAACTTCGGAGTTCTGATGGGATCCGGTGCTTTAGTGCTGGTATGATCGCATCCGACATGTTGCCCGCACCATTTCCCCTTATTCCTCCCGCTTCTCGCCGCCCGCTTCCGGTAAAGGAAAAAAAATTGTACGAGGAATGCAACACGAGGACTTCCCAGGAGGTCACCCATCCTAGTACTACTCTCGCCCAAGCACGCTTAACTTCGGAGTTCTGATGGGATCCGGTGCTTTAGTGCTGGTATGATCGCATCCGACATGTTGCCCGCACCATTTCCCCTTATTCCTCCCGCTTCTCGCCGCCCGCTTCCGGTAAAGGAAAAAAAATTGTACGAGGAATGCAACACGAGGACTTCCCAGGAGGTCACCCATCCTAGTACTACTCTCGCCCAAGCACGCTTAACTTCGGAGTTCTGATGGGATCCGGTGCTTTAGTGCTGGTATGATCGCATCCGACATGTTGCCCGCACCATTTCCCCTTATTCCTCCCGCTTCTCGCCGCCCGCTTCCGGTAAAGGAAAAAAAATTGTACGAGGAATGCAACACGAGGACTTCCCAGGAGGTCACCCATCCTAGTACTACTCTCGCCCAAGCACGCTTAACTTCGGAGTTCTGATGGGATCCGGTGCTTTAGTGCTGGTATGATCGCATCCGACATGTTGCCCGCACCATTTCCCCTTATTCCTCCCCGCTTCTCGCCGCCCGCTTCCGGTAAAGGAAAAAAAATTGTACGAGGAATGCAACACGAGGACTTCCCAGGAGGTCACCCATCCTAGTACTACTCTCGCCCAAGCACGCTTAACTTCGGAGTTCTGATGGGATCCGGTGCTTTAGTGCTGGTATGATCGCATCCGACATGTTGCCCGCACCATTTCCCCTTATTCCTCCCGCTTCTCGCCGCCCGCTTCCGGTAAAGGAAAAAAAATTGTACGAGGAATGCAACACGAGGACTTCCCAGGAGGTCACCCATCCTAGTACTACTCTCGCCCAAGCACGCTTAACTTCGGAGTTCTGATGGGATCCGGTGCTTTAGTGCTGGTATGATCGCATCCGACATGTTGCCCGCACCATTTCCCCTTATTCCTCCCGCTTCTCGCCGCCCGCTTCCGGTAAAGGAAAAAAAATTGTACGAGGAATGCAACACGAGGACTTCCCAGGAGGTCACCCATCCTAGTACTACTCTCGCCCAAGCACGCTTAACTTCGGAGTTCTGATGGGATCCGGTGCTTTAGTGCTGGTATGATCGCATCCGACATGTTGCCCGCACCATTTCCCCTTATTCCTCCCGCTTCTCGCCGCCCGCTTCCGGTAAAGGAAAAAAAATTGTACGAGGAATGCAACACGAGGACTTCCCAGGAGGTCACCCATCCTAGTACTACTCTCGCCCAAGCACGCTTAACTTCGGAGTTCTGATGGGATCCGGTGCTTTAGTGCTGGTATGATCGCATCCGACATGTTGCCCGCACCATTTCCCCTTATTCCTCCCGCTTCTCGCCGCCCGCTTCCGGTAAAGGAAAAAAAATTGTACGAGGAATGCAACACGAGGACTTCCCAGGAGGTCACCCATCCTAGTACTACTCTCGCCCAAGCACGCTTAACTTCGGAGTTCTGATGGGATCCGGTGCTTTAGTGCTGGTATGATCGCATCCGACATGTTGCCCGCACCATTTCCCCTTATTCCTCCCGCTTCTCGCCGCCCGCTTCCGGTAAAGGAAAAAAAATTGTACGAGGAATGCAACACGAGGACTTCCCAGGAGGTCACCCATCCTAGTACTACTCTCGCCCAAGCACGCTTAACTTCGGAGTTCTGATGGGATCCGGTGCTTTAGTGCTGGTATGATCGCATCCGACATGTTGCCCGCACCATTTCCCCTTATTCCTCCCGCTTCTCGCCGCCCGCTTCCGGTAAAGGAAAAAAAATTGTACGAGGAATGCAACACGAGGACTTCCCAGGAGGTCACCCATCCTAGTACTACTCTCGCCCAAGCACGCTTAACTTCGGAGTTCTGATGGGATCCGGTGCTTTAGTGCTGGTATGATCGCATCCGACATGTTGCCCGCACCATTTCCCCTTATTCCTCCCGCTTCTCGCCGCCCGCTTCCGGTAAAGGAAAAAAAATTGTACGAGGAATGCAACACGAGGACTTCCCAGGAGGTCACCCATCCTAGTACTACTCTCGCCCAAGCACGCTTAACTTCGGAGTTCTGATGGGATCCGGTGCTTTAGTGCTGGTATGATCGCATCCGACATGTTGCCCGCACCATTTCCCCTTATTCCTCCCGCTTCTCGCCGCCCGCTTCCGGTAAAGGAAAAAAAATTGTACGAGGAATGCAACACGAGGACTTCCCAGGAGGTCACCCATCCTAGTACTACTCTCGCCCAAGCACGCTTAACTTCGGAGTTCTGATGGGATCCGGTGCTTTAGTGCTGGTATGATCGCATCCGACATGTTGCCCGCACCATTTCCCCTTATTCCTCCCGCTTCTCGCCGCCCGCTTCCGGTAAAGGAAAAAAAATTGTACGAGGAATGCAACACGAGGACTTCCCAGGAGGTCACCCATCCTAGTACTACTCTCGCCCAAGCACGCTTAACTTCGGAGTTCTGATGGGATCCGGTGCTTTAGTGCTGGTATGATCGCATCCGACATGTTGCCCGCACCATTTCCCCTTATTCCTCCCGCTTCTCGCCGCCCGCTTCCGGTAAAGGAAAAAAAATTGTACGAGGAATGCAACACGAGGACTTCCCAGGAGGTCACCCATCCTAGTACTACTCTCGCCCAAGCACGCTTAACTTCGGAGTTCTGATGGGATCCGGTGCTTTAGTGCTGGTATGATCGCATCCGACATGTTGCCCGCACCATTTCCCCTTATTCCTCCCGCTTCTCGCCGCCCGCTTCCGGTAAAGGAAAAAAAATTGTACGAGGAATGCAACACGAGGACTTCCCAGGAGGTCACCCATCCTAGTACTACTCTCGCCCAAGCACGCTTAACTTCGGAGTTCTGATGGGATCCGGTGCTTTAGTGCTGGTATGATCGCATCCGACATGTTGCCCGCACCATTTCCCCTTATTCCTCCCCGCTTCTCGCCGCCCGCTTCCGGTAAAGGAAAAAAAATTGTACGAGGAATGCAACACGAGGACTTCCCAGGAGGTCACCCATCCTAGTACTACTCTCGCCCAAGCACGCTTAACTTCGGAGTTCTGATGGGATCCGGTGCTTTAGTGCTGGTATGATCGCATCCGACATGTTGCCCGCACCATTTCCCCTTATTCCTCCCGCTTCTCGCCGCCCGCTTCCGGTAAAGGAAAAAAAATTGTACGAGGAATGCAACACGAGGACTTCCCAGGAGGTCACCCATCCTAGTACTACTCTCGCCCAAGCACGCTTAACTTCGGAGTTCTGATGGGATCCGGTGCTTTAGTGCTGGTATGATCGCATCCGACATGTTGCCCGCACCATTTCCCCTTATTCCTCCCGCTTCTCGCCGCCCGCTTCCGGTAAAGGAAAAAAAATTGTACGAGGAATGCAACACGAGGACTTCCCAGGAGGTCACCCATCCTAGTACTACTCTCGCCCAAGCACGCTTAACTTCGGAGTTCTGATGGGATCCGGTGCTTTAGTGCTGGTATGATCGCATCCGACATGTTGCCCGCACCATTTCCCCTTATTCCTCCCGCTTCTCGCCGCCCGCTTCCGGTAAAGGAAAAAAAATTGTACGAGGAATGCAACACGAGGACTTCCCAGGAGGTCACCCATCCTAGTACTACTCTCGCCCAAGCACGCTTAACTTCGGAGTTCTGATGGGATCCGGTGCTTTAGTGCTGGTATGATCGCATCCGACATGTTGCCCGCACCATTTCCCCTTATTCCTCCCGCTTCTCGCCGCCCGCTTCCGGTAAAGGAAAAAAAATTGTACGAGGAATGCAACACGAGGACTTCCCAGGAGGTCACCCATCCTAGTACTACTCTCGCCCAAGCACGCTTAACTTCGGAGTTCTGATGGGATCCGGTGCTTTAGTGCTGGTATGATCGCATCCGACATGTTGCCCGCACCATTTCCCCTTATTCCTCCCGCTTCTCGCCGCCCGCTTCCGGTAAAGGAAAAAAAATTGTACGAGGAATGCAACACGAGGACTTCCCAGGAGGTCACCCATCCTAGTACTACTCTCGCCCAAGCACGCTTAACTTCGGAGTTCTGATGGGATCCGGTGCTTTAGTGCTGGTATGATCGCATCCGACATGTTGCCCGCACCATTTCCCCTTATTCCTCCCGCTTCTCGCCGCCCGCTTCCGGTAAAGGAAAAAAAATTGTACGAGGAATGCAACACGAGGACTTCCCAGGAGGTCACCCATCCTAGTACTACTCTCGCCCAAGCACGCTTAACTTCGGAGTTCTGATGGGATCCGGTGCTTTAGTGCTGGTATGATCGCATCCGACATGTTGCCCGCACCATTTCCCCTTATTCCTCCCGCTTCTCGCCGCCCGCTTCCGGTAAAGGAAAAAAAATTGTACGAGGAATGCAACACGAGGACTTCCCAGGAGGTCACCCATCCTAGTACTACTCTCGCCCAAGCACGCTTAACTTCGGAGTTCTGATGGGATCCGGTGCTTTAGTGCTGGTATGATCGCATCCGACATGTTGCCCGCACCATTTCCCCTTATTCCTCCCGCTTCTCGCCGCCCGCTTCCGGTAAAGGAAAAAAAATTGTACGAGGAATGCAACACGAGGACTTCCCAGGAGGTCACCCATCCTAGTACTACTCTCGCCCAAGCACGCTTAACTTCGGAGTTCTGATGGGATCCGGTGCTTTAGTGCTGGTATGATCGCATCCGACATGTTGCCCGCACCATTTCCCCTTATTCCTCCCGCTTCTCGCCGCCCGCTTCCGGTAAAGGAAAAAAAATTGTACGAGGAATGCAACACGAGGACTTCCCAGGAGGTCACCCATCCTAGTACTACTCTCGCCCAAGCACGCTTAACTTCGGAGTTCTGATGGGATCCGGTGCTTTAGTGCTGGTATGATCGCATCCGACATGTTGCCCGCACCATTTCCCCTTATTCCTCCCGCTTCTCGCCGCCCGCTTCCGGTAAAGGAAAAAAAATTGTACGAGGAATGCAACACGAGGACTTCCCAGGAGGTCACCCATCCTAGTACTACTCTCGCCCAAGCACGCTTAACTTCGGAGTTCTGATGGGATCCGGTGCTTTAGTGCTGGTATGATCGCATCCGACATGTTGCCCGCACCATTTCCCCTTATTCCTCCCGCTTCTCGCCGCCCGCTTCCGGTAAAGGAAAAAAAATTGTACGAGGAATGCAACACGAGGACTTCCCAGGAGGTCACCCATCCTAGTACTACTCTCGCCCAAGCACGCTTAACTTCGGAGTTCTGATGGGATCCGGTGCTTTAGTGCTGGTATGATCGCATCCGACATGTTGCCCGCACCATTTCCCCTTATTCCTCCCGCTTCTCGCCGCCCGCTTCCGGTAAAGGAAAAAAAATTGTACGAGGAATGCAACACGAGGACTTCCCAGGAGGTCACCCATCCTAGTACTACTCTCGCCCAAGCACGCTTAACTTCGGAGTTCTGATGGGATCCGGTGCTTTAGTGCTGGTATGATCGCATCCGACATGTTGCCCGCACCATTTCCCCTTATTCCTCCCGCTTCTCGCCGCCCGCTTCCGGTAAAGGAAAAAAAATTGTACGAGGAATGCAACACGAGGACTTCCCAGGAGGTCACCCATCCTAGTACTACTCTCGCCCAAGCACGCTTAACTTCGGAGTTCTGATGGGATCCGGTGCTTTAGTGCTGGTATGATCGCATCCGACATGTTGCCCGCACCATTTCCCCTTATTCCTCCCGCTTCTCGCCGCCCGCTTCCGGTAAAGGAAAAAAAATTGTACGAGGAATGCAACACGAGGACTTCCCAGGAGGTCACCCATCCTAGTACTACTCTCGCCCAAGCACGCTTAACTTCGGAGTTCTGATGGGATCCGGTGCTTTAGTGCTGGTATGATCGCATCCGACATGTTGCCCGCACCATTTCCCCTTATTCCTCCCGCTTCTCGCCGCCCGCTTCCGGTAAAGGAAAAAAAATTGTACGAGGAATGCAACACGAGGACTTCCCAGGAGGTCACCCATCCTAGTACTACTCTCGCCCAAGCACGCTTAACTTCGGAGTTCTGATGGGATCCGGTGCTTTAGTGCTGGTATGATCGCATCCGACATGTTGCCCGCACCATTTCCCCTTATTCCTCCCGCTTCTCGCCGCCCGCTTCCGGTAAAGGAAAAAAAATTGTACGAGGAATGCAACACGAGGACTTCCCAGGAGGTCACCCATCCTAGTACTACTCTCGCCCAAGCACGCTTAACTTCGGAGTTCTGATGGGATCCGGTGCTTTAGTGCTGGTATGATCGCATCCGACATGTTGCCCGCACCATTTCCCCTTATTCCTCCCGCTTCTCGCCGCCCGCTTCCGGTAAAGGAAAAAAAATTGTACGAGGAATGCAACACGAGGACTTCCCAGGAGGTCACCCATCCTAGTACTACTCTCGCCCAAGCACGCTTAACTTCGGAGTTCTGATGGGATCCGGTGCTTTAGTGCTGGTATGATCGCATCCGACATGTTGCCCGCACCATTTCCCCTTATTCCTCCCGCTTCTCGCCGCCCGCTTCCGGTAAAGGAAAAAAAATTGTACGAGGAATGCAACACGAGGACTTCCCAGGAGGTCACCCATCCTAGTACTACTCTCGCCCAAGCACGCTTAACTTCGGAGTTCTGATGGGATCCGGTGCTTTAGTGCTGGTATGATCGCATCCGACATGTTGCCCGCACCATTTCCCCTTATTCCTCCCGCTTCTCGCCGCCCGCTTCCGGTAAAGGAAAAAAAATTGTACGAGGAATGCAACACGAGGACTTCCCAGGAGGTCACCCATCCTAGTACTACTCTCGCCCAAGCACGCTTAACTTCGGAGTTCTGATGGGATCCGGTGCTTTAGTGCTGGTATGATCGCATCCGACATGTTGCCCGCACCATTTCCCCTTATTCCTCCCGCTTCTCGCCGCCCGCTTCCGGTAAAGGAAAAAAAATTGTACGAGGAATGCAACACGAGGACTTCCCAGGAGGTCACCCATCCTAGTACTACTCTCGCCCAAGCACGCTTAACTTCGGAGTTCTGATGGGATCCGGTGCTTTAGTGCTGGTATGATCGCATCCGACATGTTGCCCGCACCATTTCCCCTTATTCCTCCCGCTTCTCGCCGCCCGCTTCCGGTAAAGGAAAAAAAATTGTACGAGGAATGCAACACGAGGACTTCCCAGGAGGTCACCCATCCTAGTACTACTCTCGCCCAAGCACGCTTAACTTCGGAGTTCTGATGGGATCCGGTGCTTTAGTGCTGGTATGATCGCATCCGACATGTTGCCCGCACCATTTCCCCTTATTCCTCCCGCTTCTCGCCGCCCGCTTCCGGTAAAGGAAAAAAAATTGTACGAGGAATGCAACACGAGGACTTCCCAGGAGGTCACCCATCCTAGTACTACTCTCGCCCAAGCACGCTTAACTTCGGAGTTCTGATGGGATCCGGTGCTTTAGTGCTGGTATGATCGCATCCGACATGTTGCCCGCACCATTTCCCCTTATTCCTCCCGCTTCTCGCCGCCCGCTTCCGGTAAAGGAAAAAAAATTGTACGAGGAATGCAACACGAGGACTTCCCAGGAGGTCACCCATCCTAGTACTACTCTCGCCCAAGCACGCTTAACTTCGGAGTTCTGATGGGATCCGGTGCTTTAGTGCTGGTATGATCGCATCCGACATGTTGCCCGCACCATTTCCCCTTATTCCTCCCGCTTCTCGCCGCCCGCTTCCGGTAAAGGAAAAAAAATTGTACGAGGAATGCAACACGAGGACTTCCCAGGAGGTCACCCATCCTAGTACTACTCTCGCCCAAGCACGCTTAACTTCGGAGTTCTGATGGGATCCGGTGCTTTAGTGCTGGTATGATCGCATCCGACATGTTGCCCGCACCATTTCCCCTTATTCCTCCCCGCTTCTCGCCGCCCGCTTCCGGTAAAGGAAAAAAAATTGTACGAGGAATGCAACACGAGGACTTCCCAGGAGGTCACCCATCCTAGTACTACTCTCGCCCAAGCACGCTTAACTTCGGAGTTCTGATGGGATCCGGTGCTTTAGTGCTGGTATGATCGCATCCGACATGTTGCCCGCACCATTTCCCCTTATTCCTCCCGCTTCTCGCCGCCCGCTTCCGGTAAAGGAAAAAAAATTGTACGAGGAATGCAACACGAGGACTTCCCAGGAGGTCACCCATCCTAGTACTACTCTCGCCCAAGCACGCTTAACTTCGGAGTTCTGATGGGATCCGGTGCTTTAGTGCTGGTATGATCGCATCCGACATGTTGCCCGCACCATTTCCCCTTATTCCTCCCGCTTCTCGCCGCCCGCTTCCGGTAAAGGAAAAAAAATTGTACGAGGAATGCAACACGAGGACTTCCCAGGAGGTCACCCATCCTAGTACTACTCTCGCCCAAGCACGCTTAACTTCGGAGTTCTGATGGGATCCGGTGCTTTAGTGCTGGTATGATCGCATCCGACATGTTGCCCGCACCATTTCCCCTTATTCCTCCCGCTTCTCGCCGCCCGCTTCCGGTAAAGGAAAAAAAATTGTACGAGGAATGCAACACGAGGACTTCCCAGGAGGTCACCCATCCTAGTACTACTCTCGCCCAAGCACGCTTAACTTCGGAGTTCTGATGGGATCCGGTGCTTTAGTGCTGGTATGATCGCATCCGACATGTTGCCCGCACCATTTCCCCTTATTCCTCCCGCTTCTCGCCGCCCGCTTCCGGTAAAGGAAAAAAAATTGTACGAGGAATGCAACACGAGGACTTCCCAGGAGGTCACCCATCCTAGTACTACTCTCGCCCAAGCACGCTTAACTTCGGAGTTCTGATGGGATCCGGTGCTTTAGTGCTGGTATGATCGCATCCGACATGTTGCCCGCACCATTTCCCCTTATTCCTCCCGCTTCTCGCCGCCCGCTTCCGGTAAAGGAAAAAAAATTGTACGAGGAATGCAACACGAGGACTTCCCAGGAGGTCACCCATCCTAGTACTACTCTCGCCCAAGCACGCTTAACTTCGGAGTTCTGATGGGATCCGGTGCTTTAGTGCTGGTATGATCGCATCCGACATGTTGCCCGCACCATTTCCCCTTATTCCTCCCGCTTCTCGCCGCCCGCTTCCGGTAAAGGAAAAAAAATTGTACGAGGAATGCAACACGAGGACTTCCCAGGAGGTCACCCATCCTAGTACTACTCTCGCCCAAGCACGCTTAACTTCGGAGTTCTGATGGGATCCGGTGCTTTAGTGCTGGTATGATCGCATCCGACATGTTGCCCGCACCATTTCCCCTTATTCCTCCCGCTTCTCGCCGCCCGCTTCCGGTAAAGGAAAAAAAATTGTACGAGGAATGCAACACGAGGACTTCCCAGGAGGTCACCCATCCTAGTACTACTCTCGCCCAAGCACGCTTAACTTCGGAGTTCTGATGGGATCCGGTGCTTTAGTGCTGGTATGATCGCATCCGACATGTTGCCCGCACCATTTCCCCTTATTCCTCCCGCTTCTCGCCGCCCGCTTCCGGTAAAGGAAAAAAAATTGTACGAGGAATGCAACACGAGGACTTCCCAGGAGGTCACCCATCCTAGTACTACTCTCGCCCAAGCACGCTTAACTTCGGAGTTCTGATGGGATCCGGTGCTTTAGTGCTGGTATGATCGCATCCGACATGTTGCCCGCACCATTTCCCCTTATTCCTCCCGCTTCTCGCCGCCCGCTTCCGGTAAAGGAAAAAAAATTGTACGAGGAATGCAACACGAGGACTTCCCAGGAGGTCACCCATCCTAGTACTACTCTCGCCCAAGCACGCTTAACTTCGGAGTTCTGATGGGATCCGGTGCTTTAGTGCTGGTATGATCGCATCCGACATGTTGCCCGCACCATTTCCCCTTATTCCTCCCGCTTCTCGCCGCCCGCTTCCGGTAAAGGAAAAAAAATTGTACGAGGAATGCAACACGAGGACTTCCCAGGAGGTCACCCATCCTAGTACTACTCTCGCCCAAGCACGCTTAACTTCGGAGTTCTGATGGGATCCGGTGCTTTAGTGCTGGTATGATCGCATCCGACATGTTGCCCGCACCATTTCCCCTTATTCCTCCCGCTTCTCGCCGCCCGCTTCCGGTAAAGGAAAAAAAATTGTACGAGGAATGCAACACGAGGACTTCCCAGGAGGTCACCCATCCTAGTACTACTCTCGCCCAAGCACGCTTAACTTCGGAGTTCTGATGGGATCCGGTGCTTTAGTGCTGGTATGATCGCATCCGACATGTTGCCCGCACCATTTCCCCTTATTCCTCCCGCTTCTCGCCGCCCGCTTCCGGTAAAGGAAAAAAAATTGTACGAGGAATGCAACACGAGGACTTCCCAGGAGGTCACCCATCCTAGTACTACTCTCGCCCAAGCACGCTTAACTTCGGAGTTCTGATGGGATCCGGTGCTTTAGTGCTGGTATGATCGCATCCGACATGTTGCCCGCACCATTTCCCCTTATTCCTCCCGCTTCTCGCCGCCCGCTTCCGGTAAAGGAAAAAAAATTGTACGAGGAATGCAACACGAGGACTTCCCAGGAGGTCACCCATCCTAGTACTACTCTCGCCCAAGCACGCTTAACTTCGGAGTTCTGATGGGATCCGGTGCTTTAGTGCTGGTATGATCGCATCCGACATGTTGCCCGCACCATTTCCCCTTATTCCTCCCGCTTCTCGCCGCCCGCTTCCGGTAAAGGAAAAAAAATTGTACGAGGAATGCAACACGAGGACTTCCCAGGAGGTCACCCATCCTAGTACTACTCTCGCCCAAGCACGCTTAACTTCGGAGTTCTGATGGGATCCGGTGCTTTAGTGCTGGTATGATCGCATCCGACATGTTGCCCGCACCATTTCCCCTTATTCCTCCCGCTTCTCGCCGCCCGCTTCCGGTAAAGGAAAAAAAATTGTACGAGGAATGCAACACGAGGACTTCCCAGGAGGTCACCCATCCTAGTACTACTCTCGCCCAAGCACGCTTAACTTCGGAGTTCTGATGGGATCCGGTGCTTTAGTGCTGGTATGATCGCATCCGACATGTTGCCCGCACCATTTCCCCTTATTCCTCCCGCTTCTCGCCGCCCGCTTCCGGTAAAGGAAAAAAAATTGTACGAGGAATGCAACACGAGGACTTCCCAGGAGGTCACCCATCCTAGTACTACTCTCGCCCAAGCACGCTTAACTTCGGAGTTCTGATGGGATCCGGTGCTTTAGTGCTGGTATGATCGCATCCGACATGTTGCCCGCACCATTTCCCCTTATTCCTCCCGCTTCTCGCCGCCCGCTTCCGGTAAAGGAAAAAAAATTGTACGAGGAATGCAACACGAGGACTTCCCAGGAGGTCACCCATCCTAGTACTACTCTCGCCCAAGCACGCTTAACTTCGGAGTTCTGATGGGATCCGGTGCTTTAGTGCTGGTATGATCGCATCCGACATGTTGCCCGCACCATTTCCCCTTATTCCTCCCGCTTCTCGCCGCCCGCTTCCGGTAAAGGAAAAAAAATTGTACGAGGAATGCAACACGAGGACTTCCCAGGAGGTCACCCATCCTAGTACTACTCTCGCCCAAGCACGCTTAACTTCGGAGTTCTGATGGGATCCGGTGCTTTAGTGCTGGTATGATCGCATCCGACATGTTGCCCGCACCATTTCCCCTTATTCCTCCCGCTTCTCGCCGCCCGCTTCCGGTAAAGGAAAAAAAATTGTACGAGGAATGCAACACGAGGACTTCCCAGGAGGTCACCCATCCTAGTACTACTCTCGCCCAAGCACGCTTAACTTCGGAGTTCTGATGGGATCCGGTGCTTTAGTGCTGGTATGATCGCATCCGACATGTTGCCCGCACCATTTCCCCTTATTCCTCCCGCTTCTCGCCGCCCGCTTCCGGTAAAGGAAAAAAAATTGTACGAGGAATGCAACACGAGGACTTCCCAGGAGGTCACCCATCCTAGTACTACTCTCGCCCAAGCACGCTTAACTTCGGAGTTCTGATGGGATCCGGTGCTTTAGTGCTGGTATGATCGCATCCGACATGTTGCCCGCACCATTTCCCCTTATTCCTCCCGCTTCTCGCCGCCCGCTTCCGGTAAAGGAAAAAAAATTGTACGAGGAATGCAACACGAGGACTTCCCAGGAGGTCACCCATCCTAGTACTACTCTCGCCCAAGCACGCTTAACTTCGGAGTTCTGATGGGATCCGGTGCTTTAGTGCTGGTATGATCGCATCCGACATGTTGCCCGCACCATTTCCCCTTATTCCTCCCGCTTCTCGCCGCCCGCTTCCGGTAAAGGAAAAAAAATTGTACGAGGAATGCAACACGAGGACTTCCCAGGAGGTCACCCATCCTAGTACTACTCTCGCCCAAGCACGCTTAACTTCGGAGTTCTGATGGGATCCGGTGCTTTAGTGCTGGTATGATCGCATCCGACATGTTGCCCGCACCATTTCCCCTTATTCCTCCCGCTTCTCGCCGCCCGCTTCCGGTAAAGGAAAAAAAATTGTACGAGGAATGCAACACGAGGACTTCCCAGGAGGTCACCCATCCTAGTACTACTCTCGCCCAAGCACGCTTAACTTCGGAGTTCTGATGGGATCCGGTGCTTTAGTGCTGGTATGATCGCATCCGACATGTTGCCCGCACCATTTCCCCTTATTCCTCCCCGCTTCTCGCCGCCCGCTTCCGGTAAAGGAAAAAAAATTGTACGAGGAATGCAACACGAGGACTTCCCAGGAGGTCACCCATCCTAGTACTACTCTCGCCCAAGCACGCTTAACTTCGGAGTTCTGATGGGATCCGGTGCTTTAGTGCTGGTATGATCGCATCCGACATGTTGCCCGCACCATTTCCCCTTATTCCTCCCGCTTCTCGCCGCCCGCTTCCGGTAAAGGAAAAAAAATTGTACGAGGAATGCAACACGAGGACTTCCCAGGAGGTCACCCATCCTAGTACTACTCTCGCCCAAGCACGCTTAACTTCGGAGTTCTGATGGGATCCGGTGCTTTAGTGCTGGTATGATCGCATCCGACATGTTGCCCGCACCATTTCCCCTTATTCCTCCCGCTTCTCGCCGCCCGCTTCCGGTAAAGGAAAAAAAATTGTACGAGGAATGCAACACGAGGACTTCCCAGGAGGTCACCCATCCTAGTACTACTCTCGCCCAAGCACGCTTAACTTCGGAGTTCTGATGGGATCCGGTGCTTTAGTGCTGGTATGATCGCATCCGACATGTTGCCCGCACCATTTCCCCTTATTCCTCCCGCTTCTCGCCGCCCGCTTCCGGTAAAGGAAAAAAAATTGTACGAGGAATGCAACACGAGGACTTCCCAGGAGGTCACCCATCCTAGTACTACTCTCGCCCAAGCACGCTTAACTTCGGAGTTCTGATGGGATCCGGTGCTTTAGTGCTGGTATGATCGCATCCGACATGTTGCCCGCACCATTTCCCCTTATTCCTCCCGCTTCTCGCCGCCCGCTTCCGGTAAAGGAAAAAAAATTGTACGAGGAATGCAACACGAGGACTTCCCAGGAGGTCACCCATCCTAGTACTACTCTCGCCCAAGCACGCTTAACTTCGGAGTTCTGATGGGATCCGGTGCTTTAGTGCTGGTATGATCGCATCCGACATGTTGCCCGCACCATTTCCCCTTATTCCTCCCGCTTCTCGCCGCCCGCTTCCGGTAAAGGAAAAAAAATTGTACGAGGAATGCAACACGAGGACTTCCCAGGAGGTCACCCATCCTAGTACTACTCTCGCCCAAGCACGCTTAACTTCGGAGTTCTGATGGGATCCGGTGCTTTAGTGCTGGTATGATCGCATCCGACATGTTGCCCGCACCATTTCCCCTTATTCCTCCCGCTTCTCGCCGCCCGCTTCCGGTAAAGGAAAAAAAATTGTACGAGGAATGCAACACGAGGACTTCCCAGGAGGTCACCCATCCTAGTACTACTCTCGCCCAAGCACGCTTAACTTCGGAGTTCTGATGGGATCCGGTGCTTTAGTGCTGGTATGATCGCATCCGACATGTTGCCCGCACCATTTCCCCTTATTCCTCCCGCTTCTCGCCGCCCGCTTCCGGTAAAGGAAAAAAAATTGTACGAGGAATGCAACACGAGGACTTCCCAGGAGGTCACCCATCCTAGTACTACTCTCGCCCAAGCACGCTTAACTTCGGAGTTCTGATGGGATCCGGTGCTTTAGTGCTGGTATGATCGCATCCGACATGTTGCCCGCACCATTTCCCCTTATTCCTCCCGCTTCTCGCCGCCCGCTTCCGGTAAAGGAAAAAAAATTGTACGAGGAATGCAACACGAGGACTTCCCAGGAGGTCACCCATCCTAGTACTACTCTCGCCCAAGCACGCTTAACTTCGGAGTTCTGATGGGATCCGGTGCTTTAGTGCTGGTATGATCGCATCCGACATGTTGCCCGCACCATTTCCCCTTATTCCTCCCGCTTCTCGCCGCCCGCTTCCGGTAAAGGAAAAAAAATTGTACGAGGAATGCAACACGAGGACTTCCCAGGAGGTCACCCATCCTAGTACTACTCTCGCCCAAGCACGCTTAACTTCGGAGTTCTGATGGGATCCGGTGCTTTAGTGCTGGTATGATCGCATCCGACATGTTGCCCGCACCATTTCCCCTTATTCCTCCCGCTTCTCGCCGCCCGCTTCCGGTAAAGGAAAAAAAATTGTACGAGGAATGCAACACGAGGACTTCCCAGGAGGTCACCCATCCTAGTACTACTCTCGCCCAAGCACGCTTAACTTCGGAGTTCTGATGGGATCCGGTGCTTTAGTGCTGGTATGATCGCATCCGACATGTTGCCCGCACCATTTCCCCTTATTCCTCCCGCTTCTCGCCGCCCGCTTCCGGTAAAGGAAAAAAAATTGTACGAGGAATGCAACACGAGGACTTCCCAGGAGGTCACCCATCCTAGTACTACTCTCGCCCAAGCACGCTTAACTTCGGAGTTCTGATGGGATCCGGTGCTTTAGTGCTGGTATGATCGCATCCGACATGTTGCCCGCACCATTTCCCCTTATTCCTCCCGCTTCTCGCCGCCCGCTTCCGGTAAAGGAAAAAAAATTGTACGAGGAATGCAACACGAGGACTTCCCAGGAGGTCACCCATCCTAGTACTACTCTCGCCCAAGCACGCTTAACTTCGGAGTTCTGATGGGATCCGGTGCTTTAGTGCTGGTATGATCGCATCCGACATGTTGCCCGCACCATTTCCCCTTATTCCTCCCGCTTCTCGCCGCCCGCTTCCGGTAAAGGAAAAAAAATTGTACGAGGAATGCAACACGAGGACTTCCCAGGAGGTCACCCATCCTAGTACTACTCTCGCCCAAGCACGCTTAACTTCGGAGTTCTGATGGGATCCGGTGCTTTAGTGCTGGTATGATCGCATCCGACATGTTGCCCGCACCATTTCCCCTTATTCCTCCCGCTTCTCGCCGCCCGCTTCCGGTAAAGGAAAAAAAATTGTACGAGGAATGCAACACGAGGACTTCCCAGGAGGTCACCCATCCTAGTACTACTCTCGCCCAAGCACGCTTAACTTCGGAGTTCTGATGGGATCCGGTGCTTTAGTGCTGGTATGATCGCATCCGACATGTTGCCCGCACCATTTCCCCTTATTCCTCCCGCTTCTCGCCGCCCGCTTCCGGTAAAGGAAAAAAAATTGTACGAGGAATGCAACACGAGGACTTCCCAGGAGGTCACCCATCCTAGTACTACTCTCGCCCAAGCACGCTTAACTTCGGAGTTCTGATGGGATCCGGTGCTTTAGTGCTGGTATGATCGCATCCGACATGTTGCCCGCACCATTTCCCCTTATTCCTCCCGCTTCTCGCCGCCCGCTTCCGGTAAAGGAAAAAAAATTGTACGAGGAATGCAACACGAGGACTTCCCAGGAGGTCACCCATCCTAGTACTACTCTCGCCCAAGCACGCTTAACTTCGGAGTTCTGATGGGATCCGGTGCTTTAGTGCTGGTATGATCGCATCCGACATGTTGCCCGCACCATTTCCCCTTATTCCTCCCGCTTCTCGCCGCCCGCTTCCGGTAAAGGAAAAAAAATTGTACGAGGAATGCAACACGAGGACTTCCCAGGAGGTCACCCATCCTAGTACTACTCTCGCCCAAGCACGCTTAACTTCGGAGTTCTGATGGGATCCGGTGCTTTAGTGCTGGTATGATCGCATCCGACATGTTGCCCGCACCATTTCCCCTTATTCCTCCCGCTTCTCGCCGCCCGCTTCCGGTAAAGGAAAAAAAATTGTACGAGGAATGCAACACGAGGACTTCCCAGGAGGTCACCCATCCTAGTACTACTCTCGCCCAAGCACGCTTAACTTCGGAGTTCTGATGGGATCCGGTGCTTTAGTGCTGGTATGATCGCATCCGACATGTTGCCCGCACCATTTCCCCTTATTCCTCCCGCTTCTCGCCGCCCGCTTCCGGTAAAGGAAAAAAAATTGTACGAGGAATGCAACACGAGGACTTCCCAGGAGGTCACCCATCCTAGTACTACTCTCGCCCAAGCACGCTTAACTTCGGAGTTCTGATGGGATCCGGTGCTTTAGTGCTGGTATGATCGCATCCGACATGTTGCCCGCACCATTTCCCCTTATTCCTCCCGCTTCTCGCCGCCCGCTTCCGGTAAAGGAAAAAAAATTGTACGAGGAATGCAACACGAGGACTTCCCAGGAGGTCACCCATCCTAGTACTACTCTCGCCCAAGCACGCTTAACTTCGGAGTTCTGATGGGATCCGGTGCTTTAGTGCTGGTATGATCGCATCCGACATGTTGCCCGCACCATTTCCCCTTATTCCTCCCGCTTCTCGCCGCCCGCTTCCGGTAAAGGAAAAAAAATTGTACGAGGAATGCAACACGAGGACTTCCCAGGAGGTCACCCATCCTAGTACTACTCTCGCCCAAGCACGCTTAACTTCGGAGTTCTGATGGGATCCGGTGCTTTAGTGCTGGTATGATCGCATCCGACATGTTGCCCGCACCATTTCCCCTTATTCCTCCCGCTTCTCGCCGCCCGCTTCCGGTAAAGGAAAAAAAATTGTACGAGGAATGCAACACGAGGACTTCCCAGGAGGTCACCCATCCTAGTACTACTCTCGCCCAAGCACGCTTAACTTCGGAGTTCTGATGGGATCCGGTGCTTTAGTGCTGGTATGATCGCATCCGACATGTTGCCCGCACCATTTCCCCTTATTCCTCCCGCTTCTCGCCGCCCGCTTCCGGTAAAGGAAAAAAAATTGTACGAGGAATGCAACACGAGGACTTCCCAGGAGGTCACCCATCCTAGTACTACTCTCGCCCAAGCACGCTTAACTTCGGAGTTCTGATGGGATCCGGTGCTTTAGTGCTGGTATGATCGCATCCGACATGTTGCCCGCACCATTTCCCCTTATTCCTCCCGCTTCTCGCCGCCCGCTTCCGGTAAAGGAAAAAAAATTGTACGAGGAATGCAACACGAGGACTTCCCAGGAGGTCACCCATCCTAGTACTACTCTCGCCCAAGCACGCTTAACTTCGGAGTTCTGATGGGATCCGGTGCTTTAGTGCTGGTATGATCGCATCCGACATGTTGCCCGCACCATTTCCCCTTATTCCTCCCGCTTCTCGCCGCCCGCTTCCGGTAAAGGAAAAAAAATTGTACGAGGAATGCAACACGAGGACTTCCCAGGAGGTCACCCATCCTAGTACTACTCTCGCCCAAGCACGCTTAACTTCGGAGTTCTGATGGGATCCGGTGCTTTAGTGCTGGTATGATCGCATCCGACATGTTGCCCGCACCATTTCCCCTTATTCCTCCCGCTTCTCGCCGCCCGCTTCCGGTAAAGGAAAAAAAATTGTACGAGGAATGCAACACGAGGACTTCCCAGGAGGTCACCCATCCTAGTACTACTCTCGCCCAAGCACGCTTAACTTCGGAGTTCTGATGGGATCCGGTGCTTTAGTGCTGGTATGATCGCATCCGACATGTTGCCCGCACCATTTCCCCTTATTCCTCCCGCTTCTCGCCGCCCGCTTCCGGTAAAGGAAAAAAAATTGTACGAGGAATGCAACACGAGGACTTCCCAGGAGGTCACCCATCCTAGTACTACTCTCGCCCAAGCACGCTTAACTTCGGAGTTCTGATGGGATCCGGTGCTTTAGTGCTGGTATGATCGCATCCGACATGTTGCCCGCACCATTTCCCCTTATTCCTCCCGCTTCTCGCCGCCCGCTTCCGGTAAAGGAAAAAAAATTGTACGAGGAATGCAACACGAGGACTTCCCAGGAGGTCACCCATCCTAGTACTACTCTCGCCCAAGCACGCTTAACTTCGGAGTTCTGATGGGATCCGGTGCTTTAGTGCTGGTATGATCGCATCCGACATGTTGCCCGCACCATTTCCCCTTATTCCTCCCGCTTCTCGCCGCCCGCTTCCGGTAAAGGAAAAAAAATTGTACGAGGAATGCAACACGAGGACTTCCCAGGAGGTCACCCATCCTAGTACTACTCTCGCCCAAGCACGCTTAACTTCGGAGTTCTGATGGGATCCGGTGCTTTAGTGCTGGTATGATCGCATCCGACATGTTGCCCGCACCATTTCCCCTTATTCCTCCCGCTTCTCGCCGCCCGCTTCCGGTAAAGGAAAAAAAATTGTACGAGGAATGCAACACGAGGACTTCCCAGGAGGTCACCCATCCTAGTACTACTCTCGCCCAAGCACGCTTAACTTCGGAGTTCTGATGGGATCCGGTGCTTTAGTGCTGGTATGATCGCATCCGACATGTTGCCCGCACCATTTCCCCTTATTCCTCCCGCTTCTCGCCGCCCGCTTCCGGTAAAGGAAAAAAAATTGTACGAGGAATGCAACACGAGGACTTCCCAGGAGGTCACCCATCCTAGTACTACTCTCGCCCAAGCACGCTTAACTTCGGAGTTCTGATGGGATCCGGTGCTTTAGTGCTGGTATGATCGCATCCGACATGTTGCCCGCACCATTTCCCCTTATTCCTCCCGCTTCTCGCCGCCCGCTTCCGGTAAAGGAAAAAAAATTGTACGAGGAATGCAACACGAGGACTTCCCAGGAGGTCACCCATCCTAGTACTACTCTCGCCCAAGCACGCTTAACTTCGGAGTTCTGATGGGATCCGGTGCTTTAGTGCTGGTATGATCGCATCCGACATGTTGCCCGCACCATTTCCCCTTATTCCTCCCGCTTCTCGCCGCCCGCTTCCGGTAAAGGAAAAAAAATTGTACGAGGAATGCAACACGAGGACTTCCCAGGAGGTCACCCATCCTAGTACTACTCTCGCCCAAGCACGCTTAACTTCGGAGTTCTGATGGGATCCGGTGCTTTAGTGCTGGTATGATCGCATCCGACATGTTGCCCGCACCATTTCCCCTTATTCCTCCCGCTTCTCGCCGCCCGCTTCCGGTAAAGGAAAAAAAATTGTACGAGGAATGCAACACGAGGACTTCCCAGGAGGTCACCCATCCTAGTACTACTCTCGCCCAAGCACGCTTAACTTCGGAGTTCTGATGGGATCCGGTGCTTTAGTGCTGGTATGATCGCATCCGACATGTTGCCCGCACCATTTCCCCTTATTCCCCCGCCTTTAAACACCACGATTTTACCATGGCTTGGACCTCTTTTCATGTACCTAACACCACGGTTTTTTCCTAGACTCGGACCCCTTTTTCTCTATCTAAC
Organism: Stipa capillata; assembly: GCA_019208055.1. Classification (NCBI taxonomy): domain Eukaryota; kingdom Viridiplantae; phylum Streptophyta; class Magnoliopsida; order Poales; family Poaceae; genus Stipa; species Stipa capillata. The sequence continues at coordinate 24,223 of JAGXJF010004066.1, read as the reverse complement.
CCCACGATTTTACCATGACTTGGACCTCTTTTGATGTGCCTAACACCACGGTTTTACCTAGACTCGGACCCCTTTTTCTCTATCTAACCCCACGATTTTACCATGACTTGGACCCCTTTTTCTCTAACACAACGGTTTTACCACCACTTGGACCCTACATGATTTACATAACACCAACATTGTAGACACTAACATTGTAGACGATACTGAGAATAATGCGGCACCCACTTCATAAGAGTGAACTTGGATTCAACTACAGAATTGTTGAGATTCCTTCTACCCACACACCACATTCGAGTAGTTGGTAGGAACATATACTTGTGATTTGTTTCCTTGTCTTCTACTGACAATGACAGGTTCTTAAGTAATCAATTCTTGGGCTAGATCTATAGTGCGAGATGTGCCATACCCTGCCAACCGCAAGTACGACTACCTCCACGAAAGGTACCACAATGTGAAAAGGTACATGATCATGTTGTTTCTATGCCAATATTTAAGGGTTCTGATAGGCCTGATTTTTGTCTCGATTGAGAATTAGAACTCAATGAAATATTTACTAGCTATGTATTTCCTAAGCATAAGCAAGTACGGGCTGCTGTTAGTACATTCACTGATTTTGCTTCTATTATACCCTGATTATATACCTGCTACTTGGGATGATTTAAAACTTGCAATTAGATAAATTCATACCGTCCTCTTCTAAACACGGCAAGCTTCGAAAGTTGCAAAATTTAGAACAAGGTAGTAACACCGTTGATGAGTACTATCTAGACCTTCAATATTACTTATTTTGTTGTAACATCAATGAAAGTGAAGAATCTAACATGAACATATTTGTGAGAGGCTTAAATCGTGATATTTAGGATATACTTGTGCATAAATAATACTATTCTATCAGTCGTTTGTTTTGTCTTGCTTGTAAAGCTGAACAAGAAATAAAGAGACGGATACATGACGCAAGCAAACGCCCGGTACAACTCCTCACATCACGAGTTGCTTCAGTCCACCCTTCTAGTGCAACACCAACCTTTCTTGCCGCACCCACTGATGTGAGAGTCACACCATCTCACTCCTATGACCCATCACCCCTGACAGTATCTACATTATCTGAGTCGAGCCAGCAAGGTAAAAATAAAGGTACTACTTCCATTGCTCCACATGAGATTGAAGTATGCCCCAATTAATTAAATGCTTCATGTCTTAAGGTTAATGAACTAACCTTGTCCACTACACATGCTATTTTAGAACAACCTATAGTGGAACAAATTGTTCCTTTGTCTTTGTCTCAAGTTGAGAATACTATTTGTGATGAATTATTTGATGCTCCTTATGAAAAAGAAGAGTTATGTGATAATATTTCATTTATATCTATGCTACAACTAGTTGATGACCATGCTACTTATATTTTGGAATCACATGTTAGTGCTGAAATTAGTGTTCCATGTGCTGGAACTATTCATATTCCTCATGTGGAATTGCTTAGATATGATTACATTATTTCCACAACATCACTTGAACAATGTTCTGAATCACATGAATTGCTTGATGACACCATTGAATGTACCCCATATGACACCATTCATTTACCTAGTGATTTGGATGTACAAAGTGATGACACATATGAGGAAAATTTTGAAACTTCTGAATTGGAAGCCACATGCCGTAATATTAATGATGTGCTACTATACATGTTTTTGGAACCTGTCAGGCTGTATCAATGTTTTACTTCTGATTTGGATGTAATTGCTAACCACGAGAAGCTAACCATGATTGATAGACACATATATGTTGCATACACGTTTTCTTTGCTCTTTCATGGTTTTCAGGTTATGCAAAGCCGAGGATGGTTTTGTTTTCAAGGAGGGGAGGATGATGAGGACATGAACCCCATGGATACAATAACTACCACCTCTACTTCCGCTACTTCAACTACATCCGCTGCTCAAGCCATAAAGAATAAAAGGAGGTCCATCAAGATCTTCAACAACATGCGAGGATTCAAGTTCAAGCTCTCAAGAGGATGAGAGAATGAAGTTCATGTGGCTATAACCCTGTCGCACATGAATTCGTGCTATACAAGGAGTCCTCTCACATCACCTTTGATCCAAGAAGAGCTAGAGATAGAGTCCAACAAGATCTGGACTCTGATTCGGATTGTTGAGACAGTGCTGACTTCAAATGTCTTTATCTCGAGCATACAGACTCCGATTTGGGTGATCTTGGACTCTTTGGAAAGCTTATCTTGTGCTCTTTCCAACCTGTCTAACCCATCCCCAAATTCCTTACGACCAGACCGCAACTGCCAAAACAATTTGAGACTACCTCTGTAACAGACCACCTCTTATCTTTATATACCCCCTAGGATTCTCTCTTTAGTTTTTGGGTTTCATTGAGTTGTTTAGCTACTACTACATTATCGCATCTACAAATCGTGTAGGACTACCGCCTTGTTTAGATCGCTAGTGGAATCCCAATACACTTTCTTCTATCTCTTGTGCCAATTTAATACTCGCAATTTCATATTACAATTTATCATAGTTCTTACTAGTTCTTCGGTTGCTTGCAGGAACTCAAACTTCATTCTTCAGGTTGATGTGCCTACATCAAGGTCAATAACCATCAAAGATTGGTTTAGCGATTGCTAAGGCGTATCGTCGCGTATGGTATAGTCGGATCGTCAAGGTCAAACTCCACCAAAACGTTAGCTACCTTCGTTTCACCAAAAGAATAGTTGTATTTCCTTTGTAGATATTGAATTGCATGGTTGTCACCCTAGAATTGCAAACCTGACATAGATATATGGTGTTGGAGCATTTAGTTGAGCTTAGTATATTTAGGATTTGAGCTTGTGAAAATCTAACAAGTTTAATTCCGCTTTAGGATTGAGCCAAATTCGTAATAGTTTTCAAAACTCTATTCACCCCTCCTTACGCTCCTGGCAACATGTATGTCCTTTCAAAAAGGGACAGATGTTCACATACATATTGGCTGCTTATAAAGGATCTTAGAAGATTCTCTCATGTTAGTTTTATTGGATCCCAAGCAACTCAAGACGGTTCCTTTTATCGGATCCCATTTCGCAATTTCACTTCTTCAAGCTCATACATCGTGGAAGATGTTTATTACATGGTCAATGCTGCATTGTTCTCTTGATGAAAAACTTCGCACAATTTTTAACAATTTCTTAATTCGTCCGATACTTTGTTTTCCTTGAACTCGTCTATATTGCATCAAGAGCTTCGACTTTATTGCATTGTCAGCAGCGGATGCTTTCGCAGCAAATGAAATACCAATTGCCGTTCTTTTAAGAAGTTCCTTGCCTTACTAATGTAATAGTTACAGAAAGCTCTTCCTTCCCCATCCGCCCTTTTTGGTTTAATTGAATAAGACCGGCTCAAGCCATACTTCTAATTATCGAGGATACACAGATGGCTGCTGCTTTTATTTCACCTTCAGTTGTTCTAGTTAATACGTTTGCTTCGAAGTCCTTGCAATTTGAATAAACCAAGATCTTACCATGACTGCAATTTTAGAGAGACGCGAAAGTACAAGCCTGTGGGGTTGCTTCTTGTAATACCCGAATTCGATAATTAGATCTTTGCCTTGCATTCATGCATACATGCCATTAGCCCCACCCACACCTTATTTAAACTTAAATATGATATGATTGTATTTTATAGAATACATACATATCTCATCCTCGGTGGTTAATTTTTGCAAACACCAATCAACTTATTTGGGTATCAAACCAGGGTTCTTGCAATGTTAGGTGAGTAAGGATTTGAGCTTCTTGGTGGGAACCATTCCCCAACATTTCATTCCCAAGATTGATCCAAAAGTTGCATGAAATGATAGCTCAACCGGAGTGTCCGATTTCAAACCCTAACGAGATAAAAACTAGGGTTAAGTAAATGGGCAAGTTAAGGTGCATAAAATTTTGCCAACCTTTGGGAATAGCCATGAATATGAAAATGTTAGCTCCATGCCAAATTTCAAAATTTTTGGAGAAGTTTAGGACCTAGTTTTAGTTCAAACCCCCTTTTTGAGCCAAATTTTGATTTTAATTCAAAACTAGGTCAAACCATGTCCAAATGACCTCAAATTTCTACAGTAGGTTCTCAACTCAATTACAAACCTCCTGTAAAAATTTCAAATGATTTGGAGTTTGATTGGGTGTTCAAATCAAATTTACAAATCAGCTCAAAAGGGAAAAACAAAAAGAAAGAGAAAAAGGAACCCAGGACGAGGCCTGTTGGGCCTGCTCGGCCGGCCCGCTAAGCCGCCAGCGCCGCAGCCCGCTCTCCGCCGATCCCCTGCCACGCGGGCCCACCCGTCAGCCTCCGCGCCTCCTTCCCTCTCGCTGCCGTGCGGGCCCCGCTCGCCAGGACCCGGCCTCCACGCCTCCGGCGCCGAGTGCCCGAGGTGGGGCGGCGGATCCACCCGGCTGTCCGAAGCCGTGCCACCCTTTAAAAGCCCATCCCAACAACCTCTTCTCTTCCCCTCTGCTCCAAAACCCTAGCGCCCCCGTGCCCGAACTCCTCAGCCGCACCACCGTCTCCCCCGCGTCCGGCCATCAACTCCGGCGAGAAATCCCCGGCGCTCCGGTGAGTCCCGGCCTCCCCCAAGTTGCTCTGGAGCTCGCCCTCCTCCTCGGTAACCTCCCCGCTACTCGTTTGTCCAGATCCAAGCCCGCACCACGTCGCCACCGCCTTCGTCCCCATCTTCGGCGCCGGTTCCGACGAGCTCCCGTGAGCATCCCGGTCCTCCCCTTCTCCCATTTTCTACGCCCCGAGCTGCCCTTCGTCTCCCTTAACCTCCCCCTCCTCTCCTCCTTGCAGATCCGCGCCTCGAAGCACCTCCCCGACGACGACCGACGCCTCCCTCCGCCGCACGCCGTCGAGAGCCCAACCCCGACCGCCTCCGTTGTCTCCGAGTGGCGCATTGAACTCAGGGTGAGCCGCCGCCGCTTCCCGTCGGTTCCCCGAGACCGCCGCCTCTCCTAGCACCCTAGCCCTTCTCTCCGGCGAGGTCCCCGCCGCCTAACACCGTCGGTTCCGAGAGAGAGAGGGAGTGAGTGAAAGAGAGAGAGAGGGGCGAGGTGGCCGGCTCTAATTGGCTGGGCTTGCCTAGTCAGCACTGACTTGGGGGCCCCACCTGTCAGCCAGCAGCGTTAAGTGTTGGAGAATCCGTGTAGCATCTCAGGTGTACTTAGCATTTAGGATTCGTGGACAGAGAGAAGATTAGGTTAGGGTTTTGTGCAAATTTTGAAACGGCGATAGCTTTTGAACCGTAGCTCGGATTTTAGCAAATTTTATATCGTTGGAAAGCTTATGAAATTTCCTACGTTTTGGCTAGAACAAAACTTCAAAACTTGAAATGCAACTCCAGGCCAATTTGAAATTGAATTAAGCCCTTTTTCTTCGTACCGAGTCTTCGATAGTCCATAACTTGACGACCATAGCTCCAAATCGCATGATTCCAGATGCATTAACTTCTTATCGTAGAGCCCTACTAAAACACAAACATTGTAGGCCCTGACCATCTAATGTGCAAAGTAATTTTCCATCCGAACTTGCAATCGAAGATAATCGGACATGCATGCATCGTTACTATTATAACCCCGTCTCTACCCATCCAAACCAACGTAATCTTGTTACTATAGAGTTCTATCCTGCATATGTCATTTTAGATTATTGCACTGAGCATAACCATCATGCATACATGCTGGACTCATTACTTTCGTTTATCGTTTTGTTTCCGGTATTCGTATTGCTTGCACTCAGAGCTCGAAGAAGGAGACCACCAGGCTCACGATTCACTGCAAGACCAGGAACAACTTGAGCAAGGCAAGCAGAGTTTGTTGCATCTTTTAATTGTCGATTACCTTTTTTACGTATCTATATGTTGATGTGTGGATCGTTGTTCGGAAATTGTGGTCGAGTTCGGTTAAAACTAGCATGTTAGGATGTGCTGTAAGTTATGTCTAGCTATGGCTGAAATTAACCGGATACACTAAATATTTGAACTTACTAAGGTGAGATGTGAGAGCCGAAGGGAAAGTATACGATGGATAAAGTTGGTATCATTTGGATGCATGGTGCGACCAGGTGTAAGGAGAGTGTTGTCGCGATACCAACCCTGAGGTGACTCCATCGTGATTACTCCCCTTGTCACACGTGGACGTTAGCGACATCGAGGCTGGGGTGTAGTTGAGGTAAGTCTAAGACCCTTGGAGCCTTGCAACCTCCAAGGGATTGATTGCCGGTAACGATCCGAGAGATTAAGTGAATGTGTTGTCATGATGGCTCACTGTTAATGTGGATGTGTGGACTGTCCCAAGTGGTTGGGAAATGGCAAGTAAGTGCCACTGTGCTTGTGCACTGAGGTGCACATGTGACTAGTGAGTGCCATCATGATCAAAATGTATGAAATCTGAACTGCAAGTTATTTCCCATGGTTACCCTCCCTCGGTTAGTGCAATGCTCGTATGATTGTACCTTGCTAGCTCGAGATGCACCATGTTTTATTACTGCTATACTAGTATGTATAGGACATCTAATCAAGCACGAATAAGTCTTGCGAGTACCTCGTACTCACTTAGGATATTCCTAGATCATTGCAGGTGAGCCAGTGGTCGAGGACTACTTCGAGGATGTCTAGTCTCTTGGTTTTCTTGGTTGGCTATCGGCTCATGGGATTTTGTGGTTTTTGGTCAGCGGCTGATGCGCCGCTGTGGGACTCACTTAACTTCTTTCCGCTGTTGTTTAAAACACTTCATAGTTGAATATGTTTTCGGTTCATTTGCGTGCTCCTAATTAAGTTATTTCCAGCTTATACTTACTTGATTCTGAAATAACATAAACTGCTCTAGTAAGTGCTGATCACATATTTATTTCTATGCGGATAGAGAAGAACATTTGGACTGGCCTACATTTTAACATTTGCTGATCTCATGGGGCTCGATCTAAACTAGGATGAAACCTAAAAACAATGTATATTTTATATTTCTATATTCATTGGTGTTTTACTTGCAATGTAAAACTTACTTTTCACATGTCACATGTACCGTACTATTAAAAATTCACGGTATTTGTGTAAGGGAGAATTTTTATTTTCTAATATAGAGGACTGTATTATTTCTATGGCTTTTGACTGAAATTTTAAAGCAGGGTTTTCTGAACTTGAATAAAATTGTATTGTCCAGCATGACTCCTAAATTCATTGTGTTGTTCAAATTAATTTACATTGGTCGAGACTAGCCTTCCACATGCAGGATTACTTGTTCTTACTAGTGTAGAACAAGTTCGGGGTCATAGACATTAATCTCTCCAGGTATTCCAGATTGCAGATTGAGAACACAACTTGTATCTGCTGCAACAGTATTTCTGTTTCACATTACATGGTCTGGTGGGACCAAAAAAAAACTTATGCATTACCGTAAAGCACTAGCTCTTCCTCCGTATATTACAGTACCTATCGATAGCACAGCTGCATTTCTCATTTTACAAAAAAAATCAAGCTCTGCGATACACAATGCAGCTCAATTAGCAATGAAAGAACATGATCAGCTGGTAGGTTAAGACCGCATTTCCTACAACAAATTTGGAAAATGTAAAATACACGCAAAGCAAGAGAAAGATTTCCACCCACGAGAAGTGGAATTTTCAGCCAGTGATGATGAACTATGAAAGAATATTATCTAAATGTGTCGACCTGTATGACTTTCAAATCCATGATCTACGTCGGTCTCAGGTAATAATTTCGTGATACATCGCATGTACAAGGAGCCCACAGGCCAACCGACGCTGCTCAGTGCAGGTGGCCGTTGCCATTCTGCTTGACGGACTCCGCTGATCCGTATCCATGGTGGCCGTTCTGTTTGCACGGGTCAGCTGATCCATATCCGTGGTGGCCGTTCTGCTTGATGGAGTCAGCTGATCCGTATCCATTAGGGTTCTTGCTAGCCCAGTTCCACTGGTCCCTACACATCTCATCGATTCCATATTTCGCTCTGGAGGAAGACAACATTGCTGATATAAAAAGCAAGAAATGTATTGTGACCTCATGACATAATTATCAGTTGCTGTAAGACTTACTTCCAATTTAGGTCCCTCTCTGCTTTAGCAGTTGATGAAAACAGAATCTCCGCATCGCCAGGGCGTCTTGGCCCAATGATCAGAGGAATTTTCTAGCAAAGGAATAAAAATAAGTATCTATAAAGCAGAACAGAATAAGCAAATCAATGTAAGCCTTGCTCTCATGGCAAGGCAGCCAGGTAGTAGAAAGTATTTATTTATAAAAGCTAATAATCAACTAAGCAAAAGCAGAAGCCAAAAAAAAACAGTTCTTACACGGCTCAGCGGCAATAACTAAGCATCAGTATAGTACAAGAGTTAGTACAAGTACAGGAGCTAATCAAGGTCTATAAACAAATTGTGTTACAGGAATCAGAAAGGTACATGAAATTACTACAAAACTGACAGAGGTTTAATATAAATTAGTTCATGTTAGTGTAACAATATTAAATGCATGTTTTAGAAAAAGGTAAAAGTTTACATGTTAATAACGTCCCTACAAAAAATAACATCTGATCTTTCCATGTATTATCTATATCAGATGATCCTCGACTAACAGATCAAGTAAATAAGGAAAAAGATTAAGCACACATACTGGTTATTTCTATATACATATATCTTTCAAACTTAAAAGATCGTCCACTAAGTCATATAGTGGTATATGACACTAAGCATGCATGGACATCATCCAATACAGTAGCACCAACGGAAAATTCATTACATATGCTGATCCTGAAGGACACACAAAAGGGAATCATTGCCTAGGATTGGGAAACTAGTTGCTCCCGCTAGTCAGTACATTATGATGGTAAATTATGAACATCTAGTATGTCAAGTAATTCTTTATACTCATGCCATAGATTAGAACAATACCTACCCTGCACCCATGCCATACAGAAGTATGGTTTCTTCAAACAAAATCCACCTAGCTAATAGAAATACCTACTTGTAACAGCACAAAATATTTCTCCCGTATAAATATACATCACATCTGGCATACCTTCCCAGAAGCCTTCTCAAATGCTTTAACTATCTCCAACACTGATGTCCCTTTTCCAGTTCCAAGGTTGTATGCTTCACACCCTGCAAGTAGTATAGAAAACTTAAGGTACGATCCAAATAAAGAATAAATAAAATACTAGTGATTCAAGTATAGTGTGCCACAGGAAGTACAAGAAATTAAATTATTAGACCAGCTAAAACTCAATGTCCCAGAAAAACATAATGAACAAAAGAGTTGCTACATCTGGCAAGGGCTGCAAACACTATTAAAAAATTGTTCGGAAATCAGAGGTCAAGTGTGAAGTGTGAACCTATGCTACAGTTTTCAAAAAGCTTCTGCAATGCAGCGATATGTCCATCAGCAAGGTCAACCACATGGATGTAATCTCGGATCTGCAAATTGTGCAAAAGTGTCAATAAAGATGGAACACGTCCAGAGCAGATGTAAACCATAGTTGTTACAACAATATGCTCACATATCTGTCACCCAAAATCATCAGCTCTAAACGACTATGGAAATAAGAAGCTAGAGATAACTTCAATTATCAGACAGAGAAACATCTATTGAGAAACATCACAAAGAGAACACCCACATAGAAATGTGCTTGGTTATAGTACGTTCTATTGGAAGGATACCTTCCAAATTTCCAGTAATTGAATGGGACACTTTCAAAGGGGAAACTTCTAGGCAATGCAGTGTCTCGGAAATCAAATAATCTAACACATAGTTTAGATCAAGAACATGCCCATGTAAGCATCGAAGCTTCAAACAAATTCACAGAAATGTGGGTCCAGAGCTAACCAAGGTACGAAGCAGCAGGTTATATTAACATACTTGGTCAACTTCTTATTGGAGACATTCTTTGCTCACGTCCTATGATTCTTTATTTGCTGAGTTTCCCATTTCCTACGAAATAGTGCATTCCAACACACACTGGGTGAACAGGCAGACCCAGTCCCAAGCAGCTGATAGCCTGATACCGCTGACTCTATTTGCCAAATATTCAAGTCACATTTCCAAGAGGATATATACCCTGAAGGACAATAAAAGCTACTTCATGGTATGTAGACTTGTAAGTTACAACTAAAACCAGATGTTAACAAACAAGATCAGAATCGGCATCTTGAAACAAGCACTAGTATGGATAAATCAAATTAAAGTAGGTGTAAATGACAGGCAATTGTACATAGCATGACAAAAATAATTACCCCAGTTCCATCTATTGTTGCATAGTCATTCCCTAAAATTGTCAGAGCTGGCCTCCTGCCAACAGCAACTTGCTGAACATAGGGCATAAGATTGTTGGGAATTCCACATGGGTCTTCACCAAGGTATCCACTCGGATGAGCCCCAACCGGATTGAAGTACCTAAGTAGAATGATCTTCCATTCAGGATCTGTACGGTAGATATCACGGCAAATATCCTCAACGACAAGCTGCAATCCATTTGTTAAATTTTAGTCAGTTTAGAGATCTCATGAACATACAAGATTCACACATTGAAAGAAAAATGACATGCCTCAGACCTTGGTTTTGCCATATGGATTGTTTGGAGTCAGAGGAAAACTCTTCTGTGCAAGGTGAGTTCTTGGATGATCCATAAACTGCAGCTGATGATGAGAACACCAACTTCAACATTTGAACACATATACAAGAAAAGAGGTGCAGCATGTCAGTGCCAGAGATGACCAGTGAACTAGCAAATTCAAACCCCAGCTGATATGTTGTCAATTCAAAGCAATAGTAACCAAATAGATCTTACTGCAAAGTGCAAATATACAGATTCGAAGTTGTGACATTTTATAGTGGCCAGTGGGTGCCAACAATCAATAGTAATAAAAGCTGGGATGGATTAGATGGTCCAAGCAAGGTTGATTAGAAACAGGTCACCTTGCAGATCAAATAATCAATTTGCAGATTAAACTAGAATAACAAGCAAACATGATCAACCACAAAAGCCAACAGATATTGTATAATGAGAAATGACCAGTGTCCTGTCCACCAACTGATTTTATTGTATAGTGAGAAATGACCAGTATCCTGTCCATGTTCATTATATCCAAATCCCTATCCTACTGAGCGCAAAGAAATGCTCAAACTGTCCACCTTGCATCAGAGTAACGGAACATTGGCCAGAGCACACAACACGCCTCCGTCAAATAACATGGATTAGAAAGATGCATCACACAGTGTAATAGCAAATTAGCATGAATTAGAAGGATTCATCACTCTGTAATATAATCTGATATTATGCATTGACATAATAATTTCAAACAAGACATCTTAACAGAGTGTAGCAATTACGAAGGAGCTCTGGTAAATTAGTCTTCAATTCACATGGTACAACAAAATCTAGAGAATGAATAAAATGACCTAATAACTTAGTTAAATCAAAGCAAAAGCTTAGCATATAAAGTGCAGACAAACTCTGCAAAGAAATCACTCTGAAAATGACGACTCCAGTTAGAGTATAATGTTATGTGTACAAAGCTCAAAAGATAAATACCTTTTACATCCGTGGGCAGACATAACTTCCAGAAGATTACTGTGCCATTAACATTGTTGTCATAATAAAGCAATGGCTTCTGCACACTTTCACCCACAGCTTTTAGTCCAGCAAAGTGAACAACAGCATCGAATCTGAAAAGCAAGGAGTCTTAACAATAATGAACAAGTAATGATGATGGAAATGCCTTTGTGCATAAGGAAAGCATCATATGAAGTAAAGATACTATAACTAACCGACCAGCATGCTTTACCTTGTTGAAGCAAAAACCTTCTCCAGTGCTTCCTTGTCACGGAGATCAATCTGCACAAGCACAAAAGGTAGTAACATTGGTATGTTGCATTCATGTCCTCAAACTTTTGTTGACCATTTTCAGAGTGAGATTAAGAAGGAATAAAGAATACAATGTGACTTTGGCAGCAAGTAACATTAGTAGCACACAATCACATAACAACAAACAAAAGTCTCAGACAAAAGCCACATGCCATCTTGTAGGAAAAACAAAAACTAGATCACAAGACAATAATCTCTGCCTGCATGAAATCACTGGCAACTGAAATACTCGAGCAATCACCACCGTACTACACTCTATTCATTATCAGGTTAGGTTGATAAGAACAGGGCATGCTCCTCCAAAATTTTCCGATGAACAGGGCGTACTTGAATCTGAACAGGCCTACCCTCCCTAGCTCAAAACTAATAGTGTCAAAGACTCGAGTTTATGGAGAACTCTGCCAAACAACCATTAACATTGCTCTGAATGCATGGGAAAGTACCTTACTCCACCAAACATTCGAGGTCCAACTTTAATTGACTGTTTTGCAGGATTTGTGGAATCCATTTTCTATCACTAATTTCACCATATAAATACTTGCATTGCAGATCATATTAACAGAAGTTATTGAAGCTTGGCCCAGCAAACTAAAATAACAATCTACGAGCATAAACTGGTTAATTGTGCATCTACCACCAAATAATCACCATGATTCCACTTATCTAATTGATTCCAACACGAATAACAATGAGGGTAGGGATGTCTGCACCTATAACAACTGTATGCCAATTTCACCCAGAGACACAGAATGTAACAACAAGGTGTAGTATATGGGAAGTGCTTCAGTGTCCACCAAATGAAAAGTTTGTGAATCTTAAAGAAAAAAGGTTATTAATAGCTAGGAGCAAATCTTTACCTATGATACAGTTTATTTATAGAGAAAACTGTAGGGGAGGCCCCGACAGTATATATATATATATATATATAATAGAGAGACATATTTGCAAGATAGCAAAGGGGGAGAATGTACAGGGGGTGCAAGAGAGAGGCCTAGATCTAAGGTGAGTCAAAAGAGGCTAGCCAAGACAGAAGAAGAAGAAGAGCCTTAGACTCTTTAAACTTAAGACTGAAGATACATGTCTTTCCTAAACCTATGATACAGTTTGATTGATTGTTGTTTCTAGTTTAGAAACTGATCTTATCAATGCCCCAAAAAACGTTTCAGATGTTCTTGCTTATGAGAAAGGCTTAGGATGGAACGATGGATCCACCAATCGCCATCTATGCATATCCCTTGTTCTCTAGGACTTAGTAATGACAATACCCTTATCAGGCATCAAGAATTATCCAATCATGCAAACTACTCAAACTTTTCTATGCTTAAACCAACAAAATTCTCCATAAATCTGAATAGGGATGATACATAAGAATACCTCGAATTCAACAAACCACTCAACTCACCGAGCTGTCAAGGAGAATTGAATAGTCAGAGACTAGAAACAAAATCTACACAAATAACCATTACCATGAAGGGAGAAAGTCAAATATTTGTTTTAAGCAAACTGATAATTTGTACCTGATTTTTTAAATAGGTAATGGTGTGCCACGTACCTCCAGTATATAGGGAATGTGTGCTAAGATTAGTGTAGGGATGAGCATTAAAAATGTGAGAGGCACCTAGGTTTTACTAATTAAAAAGGGAAGGTATTAGATGGCTAGTCGTACCCTTGTTTAACATAGCCAACAACTTCCACTGTGAAAATGAGGACAGCAAAGCAATCAGAAATACCCTCAAATCAATGCCAATCATGAAAAGCTGGTAGTGCCAACGAGGAGAAATTGAATAAACCGGCCTTAGAAAACATTGGTATCATGCAAGCGTTCCCAGTTTGACTGTTGCAATGCAAGTCTGTCCTGCAGTTTTTTCCTTTTTGAACCTAATCCTATTCCTGCAGTTTTTTCCTTTTTGAACCTAATCCTATTCCTGCAGTTAACTGTAAGCTTTCACAACTGCCACCCAAAAACTCATCAAGTAAAGATAGAAATACAGGCATCCTAGTATAAATTGCAAATACCAGACAAGCACTCCTAATCAAGTAAGTACAGCTCAAATGCCTAGTAATTTCCCAATCAAGCTCCGCCAAGACATCAGATGTTAACCACAATGTTTGACAACTATGAACTACAAAATCATTAACGCCAATGGTATTTTTGCATCACGAACGTGTTTAATTTCAATTAAATTCCAAGCAACCAAAAATCCAAAGTTGGCCAATCTGTAAGACACGGTTTTTTGTAGCCTTTGTTTTTCTCTGAAGAAAGAACTCCAATCTACAACTGTATCGCAACTTCCAGTAAAAAGAGAGGGACAATAGACAATAACCTTATCATCTAGCACCAAATGAAATGTTCAAGAATTGCCAATCCAAAGAAAGCCAAATTATGTCTACTACCACAAAATGCAACCATTTTGCTATGGGTTCCCCCAAAACCACCATGTCTAGTAGTGAGATCGAAACAACAAAATTCAAACGAACTGCAAATGTGGTATACGCTCACGACACAAAACCACCAAGCATTTGACGGCACTGCCTCCTCGGTTAGTTTCGTGTTAAATAGCAAAAGAAAAAGAGAGAGTCATCCTCTGTTTCAAAACCGTAGTCCCCACGACACCGCGGAGATCTAGGGGGAAACAACAGAGGTACCACACTGCGCGAGGACAGCGAGAGATCCATCCGAGTAGAGTAGGATAGCGTTTTCTGATTTTCTCCAATCACCTTGTGGAAGGATAGGTTCCGCGCGTGGTCCCCGGCGAGAGCGGCGACGCGGCGGACGGCGAGCTCGGAGGAGTTGTTGAGGTTGTCGACGACGACGGCGCGGAAGCCCGAAAGCAGCAGCTGCAGCACGGCGTGGCTGCCGATGTACCCGGCACCGCCCGTCACCAGCACAGTCCTGCCCGCCCCCCCCCGGCACCGTCTTCTCCACCGCCATCTCTCTCCAAGCCGCCTCCCGAAGCTCCCCTGCTACCCACAGCCTACTCCTTGGTCTCCTCGACGAGAGCGCGCGCTGCGAGGAAGGCCTCCTCGCGCCGCGGGGATCTGGTCGGAGCGGAGGACGCGTGGAGAGGGGAGGAGGCTTACGGGTTGGGAAATGGGGAAGGCAAGCAAGAGGAGGGGAGGAGAAGGTGGCGAGGCGTGCGAGCGAAGAACTATGTATGATGAGCTGTGTGTGCTTGCGTGCTAGAGGGCATGGCAGCACGACTGCGGGGCCCACGCCGCAGAGGCTGTGGGCTGCGGTGGTGCCGCTGGATTTGTCGGTCGTGCCGTGTGGGTTCGTGGCTGGTCACCTCCCAAGGGTCGTGTTCGCGCCACCGGACGGGCCCGGCCGGCCTGTAATGCCGTTTGTACTGTTGCTGGCTGGTGTCGTCTGCGCTGGTCGCTGGAGCCACGGCAGTGGTATGCATAATTTTGAGTTTACGGCACTTTGAACTAGGTGTCGCGGTTGTTTTCTCATTTTATACCAAGTTATGAAAAATCTGTCATTTTGCATTGGCTCACTCTAATTTATCTTTACATTAGCAAGCAATAGACTTAGAGAGAAAACACGAAACGATTTTACCGCCAGCTGGTTCACCCTGGTCGATTAGACTAATTATGTTGGCTAGTTCTTTTCTTTAAAAGAGACAACAAATTTAATCACGCGTTAATTCAAATTAAATGAGTCATACAACAAATTTAATCACGCGTTAATTCAAATTAAATGAGTCATATATCATCAAGATGATTAACTTAGAGTTATCTCAGTAGTATGAAGATTATTTCTAGCTTGGAGTGCAAGCTGAGCCTCTTCTTTAAAAAGAAGAAGAGTAGTATGAAGATTTCGAGTGTTTTCTTCTGCTTTGTGATGTGAATTGTGACATACGCCTCGTGCATGTATGTACCCTTCTGCTGCTCACCGATAGGTGCTACGTACTCCACAAGGATAGATGCATGCATTTAAAAATGAACATATCCAAGAATCAATCAACTAATGTGACCGGTTCTGTTTCCTCTTAAAGTCTACTAGACCAGGAAGGCGCGCTTTGCCGCGCCCGTCGGTAAATAGCTACAAATTTACAATACACAGAATTGTTAAATACATAGAAAATTCAGTTAAACTGAAATTGCTGAAGAAATTGAAATGGAAATTTAAGTGTCTGCAATTGATAGAGAAAGTAAGTGGCAATAACACATTGCAGTGCTAAGCAAAGCGCGATACATAGTGAAAATTCTACATTAAAGTTCTTGCATATATTATCTGGAAAGTCTGATGAAAGGGCGAGAAAAGTAGCGGCAAAAGTTACAGCATTTAAGGTGTCAAGTAATAGAGCAGAACAACTGGCATCAAAGATTGCTCAAGGTCTTCATCGGTGCTGGTTATCTTACTGTTAATTGCTTTCGATGAAGCATGTAAGGTAAGATGTCACCTGTTAAGCAAATATTGTATGTAAGTGAATAATCAATTATTGAATGGAGAAGTATAATGTGTTGATGAATGGATATAAACTATATGTCATATATGTGGGAAAAGTAATCAGCATTGTCAGCGCAATTGATGTAACAATTGAGGTAGTGACTATTTTGATTATTATGCATGGAGCTGGACAATGTAGTCATAGAGGAAGGAGAAAAGTTACTATCATGGAAGACCCAATGGTATGTTGCAACAGTAAAAAGGCTACATGTAAAGCATATTAGATGTTCTTGTTTTGGAAGTATGATGCAATTTAAGAATTATAGTATGAAAGAAAAAGAACCTGGTTTTGTCAAAGAACATGCATAGTCAGTCCAAGGTAGTTTCTTTTAATGGTATATGTAAAGACACATATATCGCCTATCTTGAGATCGGCACTGTATGCAAGGCTGGACCAGTTAGTTGTTATAGTTGCACGTTTATCTTGTCCGATAATAAGCCGTACTTGGTGCACTGTATTGTTCTGTCTGTCTATAATGCTGAGATAGTCAATTGGATCAGCTAAGAAGCTCTTGAGGTATCTAGTCGTGAAAGGCACTGAAAAGTACTGCAGAGATAGAAGTAAGAAAAAGAAACTAATAAGAAATGAAGAAATGTTACCATTTTTTTGTTTGAGCCAATGAAAGTTTTAATCATTCTGCATACGTAATGTGGAAATGTTGTTTTGTAGTGCCAACTATTTGTTTTAGACGGCGCACATGTTTTGTTGTCATTTCTACTTTGTTGCCAAATACGCAAACATTGTTGTAACCTCCTACAGATAGAGGACCATAGGGTCCTAGAGAGAACAAATTAGATGTATCATATCGCTATAATGGATGACTGATAACATGAGTAGTATTTCTACAGTACCTCGTTTAGTAGTTTTCTCTGAGAGTTTTGGTTCTTTAACTAGATGACAATGGAATGAAGTAGTTATATTCTCGTAAGCGTCGGGCTCTGCATAAGACATGTTTAGATATAAGAAAGTAATTATGAATATATAGTTAAAGTAAAGAGATAATAAGGCGCAAGATGTATATGGTAACTAATATTGGTACAGTACCTTTTTTAATGGCTATCTTTGACAGTTTTGGTTGCTTAGCTGTGCAAAGAGATGATGAACCATGGATAGTTCTCGAAATATCAGAGTCACTGTTGTCGGCGGAATGGGGCCCAGTGTCTCCCAAACCGCCAGCGGAGGCCAACCAGATGCCGCGAAGCGAGACACGTGGCGGTCGGGTTGGTGTAGACCCCGCCCCGGCAGCCAAGTGGGTCCGGCGGTCAAGCCCAAGTGCTCAGGGTCTTTCCCCGTGCATCGAACCCCGCGCGCAACAATCTGAAGGGGCCTTGGGCTCCCGAGAGCCCGAGGCTCAGGAATCGAGGGGGCGCTTGGGGTCCTTCCCCGAGCGTCCGGCATCCCCGGATGCGTGGGCCCCAAGGGAGCGCTCGGGGCATTCCCCCGAGCACTCCTCCTGGAGCTCCCCCCCGTAAGGGGCCACGAGCGATCCTCCAACGAGCGCTCGAGGTCACTCGGGGGCAGCCTGGGACAGCTGGCACCCCTCCCGGTTGAAGGAGCTGCTCGGGGACGTAGTGCTCGGGGTCGTCAGGTCCCCCTGCGGGGCCCACCTCTGGGCACGTTATCGAACGGTTAGCTTCTCCCATAAGCCTCAGCCCTGGCAGAAGCATTTAATGCATGTCATTTCAATAAGGAATCCTAAGCCCTATGAGGGCATGATGACGGTCAGGCCGGGCCCCACCCGCTCAGGCGATAGGTTCCGTTGGCTATCACCCTCCGCCAAATGATGGGCCCGTCTGACAGCTTTGTTGACCGACCGGGCACGCCGCTCCGCACGCCCCGGTCGCTGTCAACCTTTTTGCCCCCTTGGGTCGCGTCACCGCGGGCCCCGGTGCGCGGGTTTGGTCGCTGACGCCCGGGGCCCAGGAGCGGATATCTCACCCACCTTGTCAGGAGAAGCCCGGTAAGTCTCCGTTCGCGGGACCCACCAGGCATAAAGGTGTCAGGATCCCTGTTCAGAAGCACGGCGAGAAGACGCCCGGCGTGGAAATCGGCGCCGCGCATTAAATGTAAGGCGTGGGCCACCCTGTTGCAGCCACGTCGCCGGTAGAACCCTCGGGCCGCTGTGGTAACCCCCCGAGTATATAAGGGGAGGACCAAGGCCATGCAAAGGGTTGGTTGTTTGGTTGAATCATTTTTTGATTACACTCTCGGTTGCTCTCTTCTCCGGTTGTTTCCTTAGCAAGAGCTCTAGGGTTAGGGCTCTGGGAGAAGAACTCCTCTTGTAAGCAAAATAGCATCTGTAATCCCGGATAGATCAATACACACACAAAAGCAGGACGTAGGGTTTTACACCTCCAGGTGGCCTGAACCTGGGTAAATCCTCTGCGTCTTTTCCCCCATATCCACCCTCTCCACGGTCTGTCACCGGCTCACAAGAAGAATCCTACTGCGCCCCCGGCCGAATCCCAAAGGGGGTCCAACCGGACCACTGCTAGAGGCGTCTATATGTCGACAACTGTCATCGCTAATGTCAATGATAGGCTTCGATGCTATAGCTTCTCCTTTGGACTTGTCATTATGAAAGCCATGAAGGTATATGGCGACCTCATCAGAAGAGGTACTGGTTCCTAAAGGATTTAATGTTGCTATGTTTAGAACATACATACAGACGAGAGCATGTATAGATGAGGGAATATACTGTACCAGATCTGTCGGATTTAGAATCACTGCTTTCCATGTCCATTCACCTGATGTAATATGAAGTAAGTTAATTATAATGCTTTGGTAAAAGATAACAGGAGTTGTTGTGGCATATGGATTGCGTTGCAAAGATGGTTGTATTATGCGACAAAAGTAGAAGTTGAGCACCATGTTAGTTAACCTGAGAGATGGTTGGCACTACACTGTATTTGGCACAAGTGAATTTGGAGGTTAAGTGAGCTCACTGAAGCTGCTGGTAGGAGAAAAATTGATAGTCAGAACAAGGGAAAAGATGCTAGGTCTGATAAGAAATGGCGCTAAATGCGTACAGAGCATATGCAAATAGTATGAATGAGAGCAAATGGTAACGTAAAATAAACGTAGAAATGTAACTTTCGAGAATGAGGAGCTGCAAATAGATGAATGGCAGAGAAAAGAAGGGTGAGTTAAAATAGATTAAGTTATGCGTTTAGTTTCAGATCAAAGAGCCTTACAAATGGAATGTAATACGAAAAAATTGGAACAGAACAGCTAAATGCAACCGAGCAACGGGCATCAGAAATTAGCAATTTCATAAGGGGATTTGTGAAGGGGGAAAAGCGCAGAGAAGTGAAACTTCTAGTGTATAAGCACTGCAGAGGACATGAATATAATCGGAACTGGATTGGAGAGAGCAAGAAGGAGAGCAATCAATGGATCGGAAATTAGTACCAGAGAGGGTGCTGCTTCATGGACATTAGTAGGAGCGGATGAAGTGAGGAGAAGGTTGAGATGATGGAGCGGACGCTGGACTAAAATATCATACCCACCGAATGACTGCTCGGAACATTGTAGAGCAAATTTTTTGCAGCATTTGGGAAAGTTGGTGGATGCATTGATGGTATCGCCCTTGCAGTGTAGTAGCCGTGCAGGTGCTGGTGAGTTTAATGTTTTTGGTGTTGGGCCGGTATTGGGCCCTTGCAGTGTAGTACCTGTCCATTTGTTGTGTAAGGTATTTATTTTGTAGTCGTTTGGATCGATAGAGGTAGCTTTATTATGTGCTTTTAGAGTGGCAAGCTTACAAGGGAGGGAAGAGGAAGGTACCGAAGCACTGGAGATAGCTGCTGCAGAATACAGAGGTCTGGAGAAGCATTGGAGCTAGCTGCTGCGGAATACAGAGGTCTGGGGAACAAAAGCGCAAGGAACGACGCGCGATTGGTAGTGTACTAAGAGGTATATACTTGGTCTGAATCCAAAACATCCTTTATAAGATCTGTAATCGTGCTATTTCGTGGTTTTTTTTGCTGCATTTGAAGAACTTTTAAGTTCTAGGGTTTGGAATGTTTACGCTTTTTTTTGCTGTGGATGAAATACAATAGTTCGGCTATGTGGTAGTATAAGCACATGTGACAACGAATTTCTCGTAATTTACCTTTTCGTGTTGGATTTTAATTTCAGTATTGGTTTGCACTAGTTAGATTGGTTCTGTTAGAGTATTGAAAGCAGCTTTACCATTTGATTTGCTATGGTTAAGATCTGACCAAAGCGCAGAGAGAGAAAGGGACAGAGACAGAGAGAAAGACGGAGGGAGAGAGAGAGAAGATCTAGCAACTTTCAGATCTGATTCTTGTGCTTGTCGACGGTGAGATATATGTGACTGATCTATGGAAAGTACTTAGCCTGGAAGTATGAGTGTTGCTTTTACTTTCCAGAGATATATATGTACTGGTTAGGTGAAGGCTGCTTAGTTTGCTAGCTTTCAGGAGTGGTTATGTGCTGATTTGAGTGCCGTTGCTTGATAAGTGTGACATATATGTGAGAGATCTACGAAAAATGTTCAGTGTTGATGCTTTAGGACCAAAATATTACTGATGCTGCCAGTTTCCAGTAATATATATGGATTGCTTAGCTGAAGATGGCTTAGTTAAGTGGCTCCTAGCACTTATTATGTAACAGGTTCAGCAGCGGTGCTTACTCAGTCTGAGATATATATGAGTGATCTCTGGAAATGGGTTAGCGTTCATCCTGTAGACTACAAGTGTGACTGATCCTTTTAGTTTTGATCGATATATATGTAAGGGTTAACTGAAGTCTGAGTACTGACATGAACCGATATGAGCTGATTTAAATGATGTGTATATCAATTGGACATACAAACTGATTTAAATAAAGCATGCCTTTTCAATTCAAATGATCTATGAATTACATGTTTGGGGTTTGTTTGTAGATAGCATGGAGAACCACTCAAATCAAGATCTTGCAGGGTGGTCTTGGACAGTAAAAAGAATAGAGGATATAGCTTTAGATATTAAGAATTTAGTGGATGATAATCTTACTCCATGGGCTAGTGATCTGAACACAGTGCTATTTGCAATAGAAGAGCTTGCAATTTATCTTGATCAGATTTCAATTGATTCATCTCAATTGCTTGAGAAGGAAGAGCTAGCAAGAATGGATCGTGCAGTTGAGGAGGACGAGAAATGTGTAGATCTTGAGGATCTTCGAGCTATTGATTACGAGTCTGACCACAGTGATAGGAGACTGGATTGGGAGTATTGCGAGGATGAGAGTATCTACTCTGATTAGCTGTCAGGATAAGTTATATGGGTTAGAGCGCAAGTAGAATGTTGGCTTTATAGTCTGTAAATTTGCTGTATTTTCTAATTAAGACTTTTATGTAGCTGAAGATCTATGTGGATAAGTTATATGGCTTATAACCGAAGTACTATGTTACGCATATAAGCTGTAAACTTGCTATATTTCTTAACTAAGACTTTTATGTAGCCAAAGATCTATCTAGCGTATGGAATTTAGATTATTGTACTTAAGTAAATCTGTTGTACCTGACTGTGTGTTATGCATGTTCGTATGTGTCGTGTATGAAATTTGTCTTGTCAGATCACCTGTGCTCTGCAATGTGTTGGTATAGATCATAGATAAGGAGTTTTATTACAAGCTAGGTGATGTCTTATGTGGCCTAAATCTTATCTACTATCTTGATTCGGTTATATGGATGCTAACTGCAAGATGATTGATAGATGAGCCGTATGTTATTTGCATTTGTTAAAGAGTAATAGTTGCTGTAGTTATTATGAAGATAAGATGAAACAAACCGAGCATTGGATTATGGTATGATAATAGAAACCACCAGACCAGTGTATACTGAGGAGTATAATTGCCACAGCGGAGCGGTGAGGAAGCGGCAAAGTACGTGAAGCTGTTGGAATGCTAATGAATGAACCGGAGCAGATGAGGAGAAGGAAGCTTTTGCTTTGTTCGAGCATCTTAAGAACGTGCAGAGATTTGACATTGATGACATGATCTTTATTCCATTTAGTCATGTCGAGGCTGGCTTGTGCAACAGCATGAAAAAAGTGGTAGGAAAGCATATTTTCGACATATGTTCGAGCAACTAAAGTTGGACTGCAATTGGCATAGCAACTGAATATTAACTATAGGTTTGATGGGAAATATTTTCTGGAACAGAGCTACATAGGTACATTATATTTTACATAAACGTACACAACAATACTTCGGTTACAAACGCGATGCATGCATACGACAATAGAAAGTTCAGTTTAAAGCTAGACACTGACTGCAGTAAAGCTTGTTACTTGGTGCCTATCTAATTAGTCCACTACGGTGACAAGAAGAGTAGCAGAGCAATCCGACGTAGCAGAGCGAGGTCCAGGCATATTACATAGAAGGTCTTGTAATCTGTAGGAGCAATAAGCAACAAGGGAACCAAAAAAAAGGAAGGGAGACACAATTTAGTCAGCAATAGGAAGTATATGAAGACATGTATCATTAGATAGATTGTTCTAAGTCTGCAGTGCATATACCTTGCTTACATTCAACAATGATGAAGGAGGCAAAGTTGTTGTAGAAGCTATTGTTGCTAGTTTGAAAGCAAGCTTTTCTTCTTGAGTAATTGGAGGAGACTGCCCTATGTACTGAACAGAAGTATTCTCTGAATGTGTCACCTCATCCTACAAAGTCGATACCTTTAAAGGTAAAATATTAGAATGATCAATGTAAATTTCTTGGATTTGCTGTAATAGCAATTGGTTGATATCTTTTAGAGTAGAGATGTAGTGTTGAGCGGCTTCATTAGTTTCTTCTATAATATCTTGAAATGACATGGCTGTTGCTAGTTTCTTTTGCAGAACAACATTTTCTCTGTAATTGGCATCATCGATAGTAACGTGATCCAGCTGTAGAAGGTACGTAATGACTGCCTGTGCTGTGCTTTCCATTGCATGGTATGTTGTCTGAGTTATATTACCATAAAAAGTTTGCTTACTTTCCCAAGAGATTCATTTTATTTGGCACCATATCCAGCTCTATCCATCCTCTGAGATGTGAACTAGTTTCGAAAATAGTACCAGCTGAATGTATTGTAAGGCCAAGTGACAGTGCTATTTCAGATAAAAGAACCTGTCTAGATATGTAGGCTTTTGCTGTGCCTGTGATATTAACGAGAAAACAGATAAAGTTGTAATGGACATAGTAAATAGACGTGATATATCTAGAAATGAGATGGTCAAAAAGAAAACAGAAAACAAGCAAATTACATGAATAACACGGCGAATATTCTGTATATATAGTGCATATATGCATAGCAGAAACGGAATATATATATATATATATATATATATATATATATATAAACGCAGGCTGCTATATAATAAGAAAGGTAAATGGCATGTGATATTTGATGGAGATGGTATCGATTAGTTGAATAACATACACTTATTATACCAAACAGAAAATGATGATCTAGTAGAAAGTAGAAGAAGCTTGAAAAAGATAGTTGGTGAGATATTACTCCAGGAACTTGCACAAATAGTTGTTGTCCAGTAGATATGTCATTGACGTTAGGTAAAATAGGTCCATCTTGAGATAAATGATTCTGTATTGAAATGGATATAGGTATAGGTCGAGCTTGGAGTCGATTAGCTTGGGGACTGCCTGGAGGTGAAGCCATTCCGACAGGACCAGGGACGGTAACTATCTCATTGTATCCACTGCATCGAGCAATGGTCGACAAGCACTGCAGAGAAAATCGATCAAATAATATTTGTTAACTATGGCACAAAAGATGAAGAAGAAATACGTACGCTCTCTGCCGGATTGCTGCGAAAAGTACAATAGGATGAAGGCTGAAGAGAAG